>JAINUG010000169.1:0-351103 GCA_029706075.1 Aldrovandia affinis
TGACTTTGCTGTAGTACTGTAGCCTGTAGGGTGTAAATATTCACTGGCTGTCCTGTAATGTTGTGTGTGGCCTGTAGGGTGTAAAATAGTCACTGGCTTTGCTGTAGTACTGTAGCCTGTAGGGTGTAAATATTCACTGGCTCTCCTGTAATGCTGTGTGTGGGCTTTAGGGTGTAAATAAGTCACTGGCTTTGCTGTAGTACTGTCAGCGCCATTTTCTACTTACTGAGCCACATAGAACCACAGTATTGTGTTCTTTTCATCTTTTCCACAGACTTCATGTCATTCGTGATCGCTATCAGTCCATTTCCTTTTCATTGGCAGATCAGTTGTCAATTCTGGCGCATGCAAGAGACTTAAAACTGTGTGCCCCGTGTGAGGATTGAACTCACGACCTTCAGATTATGAGACTGACGCGCTACCTACTGCGCTAACGAGGCTGTGGTTGTACAACTGCAGATCTCTAATGAGTGAAAACGGTGTAGGGTGTAAATAGTGACTGGCTCTCCTATAGGTACTGTGTGTGACCTCTAGGGTTTAAAATAATCACTGAGTCTTACTGTGTGTGGCCTGAAGGGTGTAAAATAGTCACTGGCTTTGCTGTAGTACTGTAGCCTGTAGGGTGTAAATATTCACTGGCTCTCCTGTAATGCTGTGTGTGGGCTTTAGGGTGTAAAGAAGTCACTGGCTTTGCTGTAGTACTGTCAGCGCCATTTTCTACCTACTGAGCCACATAGAACCACAGTATTGTGATACTGTTTTTTGTTCTTCTCACCTTTTCCACAGAATTCATGTCATGCATGATCGCTATCAGTCCATTTCCTGTTCATTGGCAGATCAGTTGTCAATTCTGGCATATGCAAGAGACTTAAAACTGTGTTGTTAATTACTGTCCATTGTTGTCAGGTGGCACTCGCCACTTAGTGCCTAGCATCACTCGGCTATATTAGCAGCCATAGTTGTGGATAGCGGCAGCTTTTCGCGGAAGCCTCACCTTCCTAGCCTCACCGAGCGAAGACTCAGCGGACAAAGACGGAGGAGTCTGCCTGCAGGAAGTCACGAGGGGCCAGCTAGGGAGTGCTCGCCGCATGGTGAGTATCATAGTTTTATATCTCCCTGTTCTTCCTCTGCATCTAACACTACATGCTTCCTCCCTATCCCAGTCCATGTCTCCTCTTCTAGATTGCCTAGAAGGAGAGATTCCACCCACACCCGTAATCTGTCCAACCTCATCCACCCTCCTAGATCTCCCGGTGTTGACGTGGTGGTAGCAGGCGGACTATGGAACTGCCAGTCCGCTGTCCGGAAGGCCGATTTCATCTCGGCCCAGGCCTCACTACTCTCCCTGCAGTTCCTGGCGCTCACGGAGACCTGGATCACTCCGCAGAACACGGCCACCCCTGCTGCTCTCTCTGCTGCCTACACCTTCTCCCACACTCCATGACCCTCAGGTAGAGGTGGAGGGACAGGTATACTCATCTCCCCCCTGTGGAGATTTGGTATTGTTCCTCTTCCTCACTTCTCACCCTCCTCCTTCGAATTTCATGCTGTCACTGTCACTGTTCCATGTAAACTGCACATCATTGTTCTTTATCGCCCTCCAGGTCCACTGGGGAGTTTCCTAGACGAGATGGATGCCCTACTCAGTGCCTTCCCTGAGGATGGCACTCCCGTCTTACTCCTCGGGGACTTCAACCTGCCGCTGGAGACCTCTCAGGCCTCTGCATTCCTCCCCCTGCTTCAGTCCTTTGACTTCACCATGGCTGAATTCCCATCCACCCACAAGGCTGGTAACCAACTGGACCTGGTCTTCACCAGGAACTCGCCTCACCCAACATTACGGTATCGCCTCTACATGTGTCTGACCATTGCTTTCTGTCTTTCTCCCTCCCCCTCCCCTACTGTCCCTGTCCGTCGCAACCTCCGCTCTCTCTCCCCCGCTGCCCTGTCAGCTACTGTCCTATCTTCCCTTCCCCCTACTGATGCCTTCTCTCAGCTACCTGCGGAGGTAGCATCATCCACCCTACTTTCCTCTCTCTCCTCCTCCTTTGACTTACTCTGTCCTCTATCCGCTAAACCTGCTCGTCTCAGCCCCCCGCCCCCTGGCTAACCGATTCCATTCGGGCTAACTGACTTAAGCTGCGTGCGGCAGAAAAGGAAATGGAGAAAATCCAAATCCCCTGTAGCTCTGTCTGATTTCCACACACTCCTGGCTTCCTTCTCCAGCTAACCTCTCCTCTGCTAAGTCTGCATTTTTCCTTTCTAAGATTCAATCTTCTGTTTCCAACCCACGTAAACTCTATGCTACGTTCTCCTCTCTCCTCACCCCTCCTCCCTCCCCCACCCCCTCCTCTCTAACCACCGATGACTTCTCATCCTTCTTTCACGAGAAGGTTGATGTCATTCGCAACTCCTTTCCCCCACCTCTCCCTCTCTCATCCCGCTACCTCTACCTCCCAACCCCTGTCCTCCTTCTCACCCCTCCCTGACTCGGACATCCTTCAACTTGTTCTCTCCCACCGTCCACCACCTGCCCTCTTGATCCCATCCCTTCCCCCTCTTCCAGTCCATTGCTATGGACATTCTCCCCCTTTGTCTCCAATGTCATTAACTCCTCTCTTTCCTCTGGCTCTGTCCCCTCCTCCCTCAAATGCGCTCAGGTTGTCCCCTCCTCAAAAAACCCTCTCTAAATCCTGCTGTCATCTCTAACTACCGACCTGTCTCTCTCCTCTCATTCCTTTCCAAAACGTTAGAGCGGGCTGTCTATAATCAACTGTCTGCTCATCTCTTACAGAACGACCTGCTTGATCCCAACCAATCTGGGTTCAGAGCAGGCCACTCCACAGAGACTGCTCTCCTTGCGGTCACTGAGGCTCTTCACGTTGCTAAGTCCCGATCCCTTAGCTCCGTCCTCCTCCTCCTCGACCTGTCGGCGGCATTCGACACCGTGGACCACCGGATCCTGCTCTCATCTCTCGCCGAGATGGGAATCTCTGGATCTGTGTTGACATGGTTTGAGTCTTACCTGGCTGACCGGTCCTACCAGGTGGCCTGGAGAGGATCCCTCTCCTCTCCCCCTCTCTACCGGAGTCCCGCAGGGCTCGGTGCTAGGTCCCATCCTATTTTCTCTGTACACCAAGTCACTTGGCTCTGTTATTTCTGCTCATGGTTTTTCCTATCACTGTTATGCTGATGACACTCAACTCTTTCTCTCCTTCCCTCCATCTGATACCCAGGTCCCGGCACGGATCTGTGCATGCCTGGCTGACATCTCCGCATGGATGTCCACCCACCACCTGAAGCTGAACCTGGGGAAGACAGAGCTGCTCTTCCTCCCAGCGAAGGGCTCCCAGATGATTGATGCGTCAATCACCGTGGAAGGCTCCATAGTGTCTCCGTCCCAGTCTGCCAGGAGTCTTGGGGTAACCCTGGACAACCAGCTGTGCTTCTCGTGCCATATTGCAGCGATCACTCGGACCTGCCGTTTCTCCCTCCACAATATCCGGAGGATCCGACCGTTCCTCACCCAAGAGGCCACTCAACTCCTGGTCCAGGCCCTGGTGATCTCACGTCTTGACTACTGCAATTCCTTGCTGGCTGGCCTCCGGCCTGTGCCATCAAGCCACTGCAACTAGTCCAGAACGCTGCTGCTCGCCTGGTGTTCAAGCCAGCCGAAGTTCACCCACGTCACCCCTCTACTCTCCTCTCTGCACTGGCTCCCCATCGCAGCACGCATCAGATTCAAGTCACTGGTGCTTGCTTTTCAAGCGGCCAGAGGTACTGCTCCCCATACCTCCAGTCACTCATCACTCCCTACACCCCGCCCAGACCCCTCCACTCTGCCTCCGCTGGCAAACTGACTGCCCCATCCCTCTGGGCGCCTGGCAGCCGCTCTCGCGGTCTCGCCTCTTCTCTGTCCTGGTCCCTCGTTGGTGGAACGACCTCCCGTCGGTCAGGACTGCGGAATCACTTCCAATCTTCATAAGAGACTCAAAACCCACCTCTTCAGACTCCACTACCACTGAACACTGTCCATCTAGTCAATCTGTCATCACCCCTGTTTACTTGTTCTACACTGTAACAAAAAAAAACAAAAAAAACAACAAAAAAACACTAACCTTTTCTTTCCCAGTGTTACAGGTATGATATGCAGACGCCTGCAAAGATGTCTATTGCCATTTTACTGCACTGATCTTGTGCGCTAACTATGATTGTTCTTACCTTGTATTAATGCACAACTTGTACGTCGCTCTGGATAAGAGCGTCTGCTAAATGCTTAAAATGTAAAATGTAAAATGTATTGTGATACTGTTTTTTGTTCTTCTCACCTTTTCCACAGAATTCATGCCATGCATGATCGCGATCAGTCCATTTCCTTTTCATTGGCAGATCACTTGTCAATTCTGGCATATGCAAGAGACTTAAAACTGTGTGTCCTGTGTGAGGATTGAACTCACGACCTTCAGATTATGAGACTGACGCACTACCTACTGCGCTAACGAGGCTGTGGTTGTACAACTGTAGATTTCTAATGAGTGAAAACCGTGTAGGGTGTAAATAGTTACTGGCTCTCCTATAGGTACTGTATGTGGCCTCTAGGGTGTAAAAAAATCACTGAGTCTTCTGTAATGCTGTTTGTGGCCTCTAGGGTGTAAAATAGTCACTGGCTTTGCTGTAGCACTGTAGCCTGTAGGGTGGAAATATTCACTGGCTCTCCTGTAATGCTGTGTGTGGCCTGTAGGGTGTAAATAAGTCACTGGCTTTGCTGTAGTACTGTGAGCGCCATTTTCTACTTACTGAGCCACATAGAACCACAGTATTGTGTTCTTTTCATCTTTTCCACAGACTTTATGTCATTCGTGATCGCTATCAGTCCATTTCCTTTTCATTGGCAGATTAGTTGTCAATTCTGGCGCATGCAAGAGACTTAAAACTGTGTGCCCGGTTTGAGGATTGAACTCACGACATTCAGATTATGAGACTGACGCGCTAGCTACTGCACTTACGAGGCTGTGGTTGTACAACTGCAAATCTCTAATGAGTGAAAACGGTGTAGGGTGTAAATAGTTACTGGCTCTCCTATAGGTACTGTATGTGACCTCTAGGGTGTAAAATAATAACTGAGTCTTGCTGTGTGTGGCCTGTAGGATGTAAAATAGTCACTGGCTTTGCTGTAGTACTGTAGCCTGTAGGGTGTAAATATTCACTGGCTCTCCTGTAATGCTGTGTGTGGGCTTTAGGGTGTAAAAAAGTCACTGGCTTTGCTGTAGTACTGTCAGCGCCATTTTCTACCTACTGAGCCACATAGAACCATAGTATTGAGATATTGTTTTGTGTTCTTTTCATCTTTTCTACAGACTTCAAGTTATACATGATCGCTATCAGTGCATTCCCTTTTCATTGGCAGATCAGTTGTCAATTCTGGCGCATGCAAGAGACTTAAAACTGTGTGCCCTGTGTGAGGATTGAACTCACGACCTTCAGATTATGAGACTGACGCGCTAGCTACTGCACTAACGAGGCTGTATTATACAACTGCAGATTTCTAATGAGTGAAAACGGTGTAGGGTGTAAATAGTTACTGGCTCTCCTATAGGTACTGTATGTGGCCTCTAGGGTGTAAAATAATCACTGAGTCTTCTATGATGTTGTGTGTGGCCTGTAGGGTGTAAAATAGTCACTGGCTTTGCTGTAGTACTGTAGACTGTAGGGTGTAAATATTCTCTGGCTCTCCTGTAATGCTGTGTGTGGGCTTTAGGGTGTAAAATAGTCACTGGCTTTGCTGTAGTACTGGCAGCGTCTGAGCGACATAGAACCACAGTACTGTGATGTTGTTTGGTGTTCTTCATGTCTTTTCCACAGAATTCATGTCATGCTTCATAGCTATCAGTAGAATTTTTCTTCGTTGACAGATCAGTTGTTAATTCTGGAGAGTGCAAGATACTAAAAACCCTTTGCCCCGTGTGAGGATCGAACTCACGACCTTCAGATTATGAGACTGACGCGCTACCTACTGCGCTAACGAGGCAGATGAGTGCTACTAATTATGTCACTCATTTTGTGGGCATGAGCCAAAATGGAAATATGAAAATGCCATAAAAATTTTTGAACATTACGTTTTAGTTGTAGCCTATTCACCTGTCAGAATTAGGCCTTTTAAAAAATGAAAAATAGGTGTTCCCTCAAATGTAGTTATAGCATATGTGTGAACCTGTATCTGCGGTTAGAATTTCACAGATGAAGATGTCACTAATTATTCACGATTTTGTTGCATTAGCCACATGCGTTAAACAGTTAGTTAAGGAAGTAAGGTGGCTAACCTGCTACCTAATAAGGTGTATGTTAGAATGTCAATCTACGAAATTCGTTCAGGACTATCCAAACAAATAGCCTATGGGTTTACAAGGCTTTATACAACTCCGAAACAAGAATTGATTGAATTTATTTTAATGGTACATCCTGTACTAAAATATTATTATCCACTATAAATTATTATATTAATGTACAAATTAAATGTATGGATGAGGTTAAGATAAATTATTGGAAATTAAAAATCAGATGTCTGGAAAATGAACGACTATTGACTGAATTTAAAGAAGAAATAAAAACAATTAAATCCATTAGAGTTCTGACTAAAACGAACATTGAGTTGTGGAGAATTGTAACGGGAAGATTAAAGGATTTTTAAACACTTACATGCTAAAAAATTAATCAGAAAACAAATTTAACTGTTTGTATAAACTGTTGAGGAGTTACATGGATTTAAGTAGGCTACTAAACTAAATAAATCAGAAATCAAGGTTATAGAAAGGTATAAACTTAAAGATTATGGATATTCTGAATAAAGAACATATCCGTGGCCTATATCTACATCTAGTCTCTAGCACCGATTTTACTTCTGCACCTTCTGCACAGAATATAATTGCTCAGTAGAACGAACGACGGGGGAAGAATGTATGAGAACAATTAAGAACGAATTCTGTGTTGTAATAAATGGAGAAAATACAAAATGTGAGGTGAAAATGTTCTATGTGAGGTGAACCAACTTAACACGGGTTTATAATGACTAACACATGGGTTTAATATATTTATGAAGGTATTTCTCTGCTTTTCAAAAAAGGTATATGATATTAATATATTTATGAAGGTGTTATTTCTCTGACTTTTCAAAATAACTGGTGACTTTTATATTATGATATTAATCATTATAGTCCAAGTACATTTAAAATTTGATGAATGTGGATTATTCATGATTGTGACCTGAGAGAAATTGTATACAATGTGAATAACTGTGATGGCTTTTATCTGGGTATTGATGCCCAAAGACATTTATAACATTATAGTCAATCAATTTATGGGGGAATATTATTATTATTTGACAAAGTCTATTAGTTTGGAGTAAGCCAGAAAGTACATTGTAAATGAAAATTTGAGTGTTTTTAAATGTTTGAAGACTTAGAACACCCTTTAATTGATTGTGACAGAACAAAAGAGATTTAGGAACACATTTTAAAAATCGGTGTCAATGTATTAATAACTCCAGAGACAATATTATGTTTTAGCTAACTGTTTCCACTGGTTCATTATTTGACTGTCTAGTTCGAAATAACCATGTTTCCAGTGACTGTAGTTCGAAATATAGCTACTGATCGAGGTGAAACGCAAAAGGACTATAAACGTCAAACATGGGGAGAATAACTGTTGGTCAACTTTGGACTTTGAAGAAAAAAAAAAGAAAGCAAAGGCGGAAAAGGACTCGGGAAAAGTTCTGCGCGATAACATCCATGGTATTACGAGGGTTCGGGTTACAGTGCAATCTCCGGAGGGATATATATATATATTTATATTCATTCTAATCATAGAAAAAAGATTTTAGCTGCTTATGGCACAATATTTCATAAAATATAATCTGCGAATTAAATTAGAGGTCAGCGTTATTGAGACAGAACTCAAGCAACGCTTTAACCGACAGTTTTAGCTGTTGTGTTCACTGCAGTTACGTCACAACCACTATGAGGCAGTCTTTACACACTGATACTGTAGCCTACGTCCACTATCAGCTGTCAAAATACAGAACTTGTTTTTATGCCACAGTTTACCAGTATTGGGTCGAATTTGTCCAGTGGAGGCCCACTGATGTCTAGAAACAGCACAAATGAAAGGCGTTGTTCTCTCAATCGATTGCGGGACGGGATTTCTGTCCGTCTCGTTGAGGACCCTAACATTGCATTACAGGCATTTGGCAGACGCTCTTATCCAGAGCGACGTACAACAAAGTGACACTCCGCGGAAGTGGACACGTAACACCCTACGTTGTTATTACTTCTAATTATAAATTACTGTTTAGTCATTTTAACTCATTAAAGAAGCATATCACAAACCTTTTTGCAGAAAAGGTTGACAGATGCTGAAACAAAGCATCACCTTTGCTCTCGTGAATACCAGGACCAAGGAAGAAAAAAGAAAAAACAAACACACTAACCTTTTCTTTCCCAGTGTTACAGGTATGATACGCAGACGCCTGCAATGATGTCTATTGCTGTATTACTGCACTGATCTTGTGCGCTAACTATGATTGTTCTTACCTTGTATTAATGCACATCTTGTAAGTCGCTCTGGATAAGAGCATCTGCTAAATGCTTAAAATGTAAATGTAAAAATGGAAGGAGTTGTACTATGACAGAGACTTCGGCCTGGACTCAATCACCATTCATCTCACAGCGCAATTTGAAACTGATGCATTAAGTCTCTAATTCAGGAAGCCAACAGAAGCTGTGTTGCTTAATTTCATTGGTCACTTCACGGCTCCCACAGAGAAAGTGTTCCTTTGGAGGCTCAAAGCACACGACTGGTAGGCACCTTGAGGCACCTTCAACTGAGAAGACTGAGTGCCTTAACTAGTCCTGTCTCTGAATGCTTGTGCTTTCAGCATTTCTCTGACTTTTATTTTTCTAAAGCCATCCTTGACGCCTTTTTAAGTGCACATCCATCTGATCTCATTTTCACAGGTCCTCCACCACGCATTGGACCCTTAGCAGTCTGCCCTGGCTCTCTCTGATTTTCAGCCATCGGAGAGGCAAATATACTGAACACGCACACACTGACACACATGCGTATGCGCTCACATGTGCACACAACCACATGCATGTAGACAAGTATGAGCATACAAGCACACACACAAAACACTCACATCACAGGGTAATGCGGAAGTAGGAAAGTCGTTTTGGTACTAGTTATTTTGGTACTAGTTTGCCTGGCCTAAATGTAAGGGGCTCCACGATCACTGCTAATCCAGCACCCGATTGCGCAGTGAGAAGGTAGTGGGATTGATTTTATTATTGGGAAACGAGAGGGAACGCCATTATGTCAAGCCACAATTTATTAATCCCGACTAGTGAGATTAATTATACAGACACCAGCATATGAATAGCCACTTTACCCTGACAACAGGGTTCAGTAATTACATCCCAGGAGATGGCGATTAGCTGGATGAGAAATTAGATTGGCGAGAGCGCGGTTAAAAAGGGAAAACGGCCTGGCACGGTGATAAAACTATTAGCGATCACGTGTTGTTTTTTGAATGAACTGGGTTTGGGGTTTTGATGTATAACTTAATTTTAGGGTACCACAGGTATTAGCAAACCTATACTTGTGCGTTATAATTCTACTGTTTGAACTGGTTGATTTAAGGCTTGTATCTTACTGTTGCATGCTGTTAGCCACACCTGGTTCTTTATTTATTTTATAAATGTGCACTGTCCTCTGCGCTGTACTTGTACCTTTTAGCACTTTTTAACTCAAAGGAGGTCAAATTTTAACTCAAATTTACCAAATCATTTTTTAACCATTTTGTCTCATTAGAAATACGCACTTGCGTAACCACAGCCTCGTTAGCGCAGTAGGTAGCGCGTCAGTCTCATAATCTGAAGGTCGTGAGTTCGATCCTCACACGGGGCAAGTGTCTTTTTTAGTTTCTTGCATGCGCCAGAATTGACAGCTGACCTGCCAATGAATAAGAAATGTACTGATAGCGATGAAGCATGACGTGAATTCTGTGGAAAAGAGGAGAAAAACACCAAACAATATCACAATACTGTGGTTCTGTGTGGCTCAGTAGGTAGAGCATGGTGCTGCTTAGATTGACACTACCAGTCAAAAGTTTAGAACACATTTTCCAGTTTTTACTGAAATAAAGTCCAGTGAATAACCTGAAATGGTACAAAGGTAAATGGTAAACTGCCAGAGGTAAAAAAAAATAATAATGTTAATTGTTTGGCAGTGTGTAGTTTCCTACACCATTAAAAGGCACTTGGAAACTGGAGGAAACTGACAGGAAGAGGTCTGGCAGACCCAAAGCCACAACAAAATCAGAAGACAAGTTTCTGAGAGTCAACAGCTTGCGTGATAGGCAGCTCACAAGACAACAGCTTCAAGCACAGCACTGGTCGAACTAAGGAAGTCTCAGTTTCAACTGTGAAGAGAAGACTTCGAGCTGCAGGTTTGACAGGTTGAGTGGCAGTAAGAAAGCCATTGCTAAGATGGCAAAATATAAAAAAGAGGCTTGCCTGGGCCATGACGCACCGCCAGTGGACTACTGAAGACTGAAAGAAGGTCTTATGGACCGCAGAATCAAAATTTGTACCATTTGTACCAATTTTGTACCATTTCAAGTTATTCACTAGACTTGAACTGCTTAAATTTCAGTAAAAACTGGAAAATGGGGGTGTTCTAAAACTTGACCGGTAGTGTATACTGAAAAATGTATCCGTTCACTACTGTAAGTCGCTTTGTATAAAAGTGTCTGCAAAATGGCATATATTATATTATATTACAGCCTGTGCAAGCGGAGCTGTAGCTGAATGTTCTCAACTGCAAGCCACACCCTACAGGCCACACACAGTACTACAGCAAAGCCAGTGTCTATTTTACACCCTACAGGCCACACATAGCATTACAGGAGAGCAGTGACTATTTTACACCCTGCAGGGTACATACAGTACTACAGGAGAGCCAGTGGCTATTTTACACCCTACAGGTCACACACAGTACTACACGAGAGCCAGTGACTACACCATACCGGCCACACACAGTACTACAGGAGAGCCAGTGACTATTTTACACCCTACAGGTCACACACAGTACTACACGAGAGCCAGTGACTACACCATACCGGCCACACACAGTACTACAGGAGAGCTAGTGACTATTTTACACAAATTGTGACAGGTGTTTGGACTGTATATCCACTTGTGCATGGCACTTCCCTGTGGGTTATGGGAAGGAGATACATTCCATACATTTACATTTACATTTAAGGATTTAGCAGACGCTCTTATCCAGAGCAACTTACAAGATGTGCATTAATACACAAGTCCAAAATCCAGAGTCAGTGGGAGGTAATTTCCTTAACATTAAAATGGCATAATCTAAAAATAATGTATTTGTTCCAGTCCAGTTGCTCATCCATATTTGCAAATAGGAAGTATAGCGCAATGATTTTCTGTTCATTTGTCAGTTAATTTATTTTGCAAGATTTTTTCAGATCAAGATTCGAAACAAATCTGTGAAAAATTGAATAAAAGGCCATCTTTCTCCTTATTCGAAAATGTATTCAAAAATAACCTTTGAGCTTAATCTTAATGACAATATTTTTTAAATAACTATAGGACATTGTAAATTAATTAAATTTCTGATATGCTTATGTTGCCAACACCAGTCAGGCTAATTGGCTACTTTCTGGCGTTATTGATAACCTGCATTTTCCTAGACTGGATTTCAGTTTTTTCCACTATCAGTTAGTGCAAGCTGAAATTGTGTTTACAGAGTGGTGTTAATTACACACTTCCTGATGATGTTGTTTGAGTGCAATTAAGATGAGTCATCAGAGGCTCTGCTGCTCCTCTCTCCTTTGGGATGAGTCACTTGGTGTGCAGGAAACAGTGTCAGTAGGGGGATAGGGGGATATTCATAAACAATGATATATCGCTGTGTATAGTTTTATTGCACATTGCTCATGAAAAATCTAACATTTTCGGTAAATATGTTCAATCAAATACGTAGAAAACATACAAATAATGACCCTTTCCTTATAAATTAAGATGCCATTAAAACCTAAATTTGTTCTGTGCTACAGACTCATTAGCATAACAGATCTTGCATTGCCTGGGAATAAATGGTTACTGTAAATTGATCTTTATTATCGTAAGAAAACTAAACTTTATAAGTAAATCTGCTCCTAATGCATTGCATATGGTGTTATTGCTACATGTGATTTAAAAAAAAAAGTGAAACTACTTTTACCTTGCCAGAACCAGGTAAACACAGCTGAAGGGTCAACTGCTTTATTATGGTTGTAAAAACAACTGTTTGTGTTTGTTACAAATGTAATGTTATCTACTATGGTTTAAAAACACAGATGAGCAGATTCATGAATAAATATGAATGAGAGGGAAATAAATATGACTCATATTGTATGACATTCAGATTTTATGTGTAAAAATTGGCATTAGCCATCCCCTTTAAAAAAGTGGCTGCTATACCCAGAACTTGCTGCTAGAACTTCCAAGACATTCATTATTTTCATCCGTTGATCTTATCAGCCCATGTCACTGTAATTACTCACAAGACCCAATGTCCAACTGCTTCTTGTTAGACTGAGAGAACCGTGGTTCTGACTGGAACCGTATGCTGATCCATTAAAAAATGATTTTTAAAAAAAAAAATCTTCACAACTTCTCATAAAGGTTCAATGATGTTTAGATTTGGTCATTGGGGAGGCCATGGAAAAAAAAAAAAAAGGTTTCTGATTTTATTCCATTTTGGTAGCCAATTAGACCCGCTATATTTTTATGTCATTCCCCCCCTAGTAATGTGAGTTCGCTGCCGTAGTCCTGCGACCGGTAGCGATGAAGGCAAAGTAACGCCTCCTCCGAGACAGCACTCGCTAAGCCGTCGATCGTAACCCGGCACTACAGGGCCACTCTTATGCGCAGCAAATGTCATGTCGGCTTCCCTCCCCTCTCCAACCAATCCCCTCTCCAGACAGCCAATCACCACCCCTGGTGTCGCTCCCAGCCAGAGCCGACTGGCAAGATGAGGAATTGAACCCTGGTCTCCGTGGCCAGCATCGGGCATTGTAACCATTGGCCCACGCGGGAGGCCACCCATGGAAGTTTTTTGACTTCATCTTGATGTTAATGAAACCACTCTTCAATCCATTAAGCAGTGTGTATGCAGGTGCTATCATCTTGGAATATGAGAACATCTTGAGGAAATGTTTCATGTGTTTCAACCACAAGAACTGAATGGCAGCCCTACCATAAATATCAGCATTGTGACGTACAGTTGTTGTTGAGAAAGTGATAGATTTTTTGAAAGGTATAGATTCAGTTCTGTCGTAATTTTTGAGGCTGTTGTTATGTCGTTTTTAGAAACTATCCTGTTAAGTGTCCATCTATCCCTATCAGTGAGCTTTGAATTGCAACCACTGTTCCTCTTTCCTGATGCAGTTTGTCCTTGCTTGGCATATACCATCATGATTTTTGACACTGTTCCCCTTAACATTGAATAATTTTGGTACCTGTATACCAGGGGTTATACGCATTCGATTTAAACTGCTGTCAATGTTCTCTGACAATCACCAGCAGTCAGCAGTAGCCATTTGTGATTGAAAAGTTTTCACAATTTCAAGCGTCACTTTTGCAATATCTAGCTTCTGTCACTTTGAAGTCACATTGATTCTGACTGACAGTCAGGATACACTACAGAGGAATTCAATACACTCCTGCTCAAATGAGGTATGGTAGGGTATGACCATCAGCTGAGATACATTTATTTCAGCTAATCTTTTTACTTTTATACTTGTGTACGTTTTAGACGTGTGCCCTGGTGTCCCTTTCCCCGTTCTTGTTCAGACTGTCAATCTTAAACCCTGTTTGACAGTTGAAATAAGCAACATTGTAACACTCATAAAGGGCCCTTTATTTTTGAGATTTTCTCAGGGGAAAGAATGATGACTGAAGAGATAACAGGCAGCCCTTACTTTTGAAAATGATTTCATGCTCCGTTCGCAGCTGGTACGATCTGAATAGTCCCTTTGTTTAAAAAAGTGGCCGCCGTATCCAGAATTCGCTGCTGGAACATCCAAAGCGTTCATTAGTTTTCTTTCCCACTGGTCTGAACAGCCCACGTCACTGTAATTAATCACGAGATCTGATTGCCGACTGCTTCTCATTAGGCTGTCTATCTTTTAGTTAGGGCTAATTTGTTCTGGGAAAACACATACAACTTATTGCTGATGGATTTCACAGTGTGATTGTGTCACTGCCTTTCATTCCAGAGAGCCTTGTTTCCAAACACAAAATGCAAAAACGCAAACATCTGAAGGAAAATTATGATCGCACACCTCTCCCCTCCCCTTCTTACTGTTGTGAGAATGGAGCAATGCATATAGAATATTGATGGCCATGGGAGGGTTGTTGTCAATCAATCTGGCAACAGAGAGCAATTTCAGAGAGCATTACATTACATTACATTACATTACAGGCATTTAGCAGACGCTCTTATCCAGAGCGACTTACAGTTTACATTTCTTTACAATCCGTTTATACAGCTGGATATTTACTGAAGTAATTCAGGTTAAGTACCTTGCTCAAGGGTACAATGGCAGTGTCCCACCTGGGGATTGACCCCACAACCTTAACGTTACAAGCCCAGTTCCCTAACCATTACACCACACTACCTGCCAGAGCAGTGCCATAATTCAAAACAACCGAGCAGGCTGAAGATAAAAAGGTCCATTGGCCAGGTGGGAAATATAGTTGATAAAGGAAAAAAAAAAAGTTTAAAAACATTTCCAGACTGGCAGTGTTGACTACTGATGCTGGACGACCTTAAACCTGAGGGTTTTAAAGGCATTTCTTTGCCTGCTGATGTTTAGTGACTGGATAAATTCACCATCCAATCAATGGGAACCATTGTGAATAATAATCAAGGTGAGGAGCTCCTTGACCTCCAGTGAACATCACTATTGTACCCCTACTGATTTTTAAACAATGAGCGATTGGGGAGGAGCTAGCCTTCATGAGCCCTAAGATAGTTGGAGCTTTCATGTGATATCAGTCATACACTCCTGAACCAATAAAAAGACTCCCAGTGAAAACACTGGGATTCAGAGAAGTGACCCACCATACTGTCTGGTATTGAATCTTGACCACCCAAATGCCGGCAGGGTGGTGCCTAATTGGCTGTAGTTTTGCCCAGGGAGGGAGGGATTTAACTGGCGAGATTGGCACTGTTTCATCACACAAGAACAATAACTCGATGGGGCAGTTAAAGTCCACTGTGTGGACTGTGCAGCTCAGCTGGTGGGCTGACTGTGCAGCTCAGCTGGTGGGCTGCGGAGTGACATGCAGTGATCGCGCAGCTCAGCTGGTTGACTGCGCAGTGAAAAGTGCAGATGAGCACTGGTAGAGGAGGTTGCAGCTCTGAGATGAGTCCACAGACACATTTAAAATTGGGAAATTAGAAAATATATATTTTATATTATATTAGATATAAACTGAGTAAAAATAGTATGATTTACAGATGAATGATAACATTTTATGATCAGATCAATTAGTTATTTTGGTATTCTTGATGTTTCCAATTCTGATGTTGAAAACAATAAACCCTCAATTTACAAATGTAATGCAGTATAAAATATGATATTGTAATATATTCTATACTATTCTGTTTATTGCATGATTTTTAAGAAAACTGATATATGATATAACTTCAACACTCTCCAGCTCTAAGTGGAAAAGAATGATTTGGTCTGTATGTCAGGTGTGTGTTTGGTTCGGACAGGTAGTGTCTAGAGGGGGAAGTGGCATCTTGGACATTATACAATCCTGCAGCAAGACCGCTGTTGCCAGGCAACAGGTCTGAACTCATCCTGGATTTACAGGTTGACCCTTCTTCTTAAAATGAAAAAATGACAGATGGTGTTTCCATCATGAATGCAAAAGTTGCTGGGGAAAAAACATATTAAGCATGTAAATTGTTGTACTGTTGTTGATTTTTTTTTCCCATAACGCTTTGGTAATATATTCAAATACAGTCAACTCCAAAATTATTAACACTCTTGATAAAGATCAGCAAAAATGGCTGTTGTTTTGCAACAACAGAATGGCTGATCTCCAGCAAGTACCAAAAGACATTATGGCCAAAAACCAGGTTCTCTCTGCCAGGAAGCCGAAACTTGAAACTTGAGTTGGATCTTTCAGTCTTGACCCCAAGCATACCTCAAACCAACCAAGAAATTCTTAACTGGTCACAAAATTACAGTTAATTACAGTTAGTTTAAATGGCCATGTCAGTCTCCAGATTCCAGTTTTACCCAATTGAAAATGTTGTGGTTTGGATTGAAGATGGCAGTCCACAAGTGCAGACCAAAGGATCTGAAGGATCTTGAAAGATCCTGAAAGCCCCCCCCTCCCCAAAATATGTTCACCAACTTCATAAAATCTTATAGAAGACTGAGTAGTGTTATCCTCATGAGGGCAGGGTGCACAAAGTAGCTACTGAAAACTGGGGTGTGAATAATTGTGTCAATATTACTTATTTTTCTAATCTTTTTCTCTGAGCAATGTTGTTATATAAAATAATATAAGTTTAACTTACAATATAGCTAATTAACTGTATTGTTTATTTTATACAGCCTTTTTGCTTATCATTATAAAGTGTGTAAATCATTTTGGAGTTGACTGTATGTTGTGTCAGTAAAGCATTTTGAATTTAATTGAGTTTAGTTGTGTGAGTGGAAGTGTTTGTACATAACGCTGTTAAAATCCTTGAAATGTATTAGTTGTTATGGAAAATGTTATGGGACAAAATTTGCAGTAGATTTAAAATCTCATTGGGTTTTAAAACCAATTAAATTTAGCTCTGCCAGAGCAAGATATACAGTAAAACATATCATGTCCTGCATATTCATAACTCATGAATATTTACTGTGCTTTGTTGGATACTTTTCATGTTGCATATTACCCAGCATGCAAATTTATGGGATTACAAGTACACACGTTTCAAAAACAGAATGTTTGTGACAGAATGAGTCACAGAAATGTTAGAAATCACTTGCTTTTAACAGTGTATATGTAAGTTTATGTTTGTATGTTCGCGTGTACGTGACAGAGAGCGACTGCAGTACTCAAACTGCAAAATCTGTTTTAAACCACATCTCTGGGGGCCCATCATTTACTTGCCCTCTTCGACTAACTACTAACTATTAACTACAGAAAGGAAAATAAATAGATAATGAATTTCACAGCAGCTTTAATTGATGTCTGTCTTTTTTGTTTTTGTCCATAATCTGCTGTCTGCATGCTCCAGAGGGGGATGGTATCCATAGCGACTGCAGACAGGACCCCAAACCCTGTCTATTTTTGGGATGGATTGCATAGTGTTTTTTATTCGTGTTTGCAGTATCTTCATATCTCTGTTGCTTGCTTTTTTCAGGAAGTCACATCCAGTCAGATAACTATTTTTTGCCCATGCGAAACGGTTTACTGTAAACTCGCCAGAGAGTAATCGCCGCACCTGTCACGAGGGGTCGCCGTGGTAGAGAAAATATGACTTGTTGAAAAGGAGGTTGCAACCTGACACGGGCTTGTCACGACAAAAGCTGCCAATTAAAACGTCTGCCAATTTTATTTTCTCTAAGCTCCAGAGAACGCATCAGAGTGCCAAATGGGCAAAGTGTTTATATAATTGATATGAAAACAAAAACGCGCAGATTTTCGGAAACTGGACGGGCTAATGCGTTAAAGTTTGTTTTCAGCGATTGAAAATTGCACCCAGTTAATTGAGTGGGTAGCAACAAAGCCCTCTATCCAACCGCGCAATAGACTGTCTGCCCCATCTGCACGAGGCACCACCGCACCCATCAAATCGACCGCTCAAGTGGCCGGTTCACGCGGCACGACGGTGCCAGGCTCGGGGAGAAGCCCTGATTTCTCCGATTGCGTCACGTCGCGCGTGACATACGGCGCCGCCTCAGCATGCAGGATTCCATTCCATTCGTAGTATCAAAGCCCTTTGGTTTGGCAGAGGACGGTGGGTTTTGGCACCCTGGCAGTGCCATATTGTTCTGCGCAATACATCGTTCTGTGCAGTACAACTCCTTCATAGCCACCATGTAGGGTTACAGAAATTACCCATGTAGGCCTACATTATGTGAACGGACCCTTAATATTGTAACGAACGGACTAACCAGCTGGAAAGAAGAATGGCAGACCAGTGAAATTCGATTGCTGTTCATTTATTTTATTTCCCGACTTTACAGACTACTCTCTGACGACCGGCCATGCTGAAATCACAATCGGCCTATAATAAAAATAAAATATAGGCCTACGTCTCTGTTGTTTACATTCTATCGTGACTGGAGAAAGCATAACCAACAAAATATCTCCCTTCTCTAGGCTGGAGCTTTTTTTGCATAACGTCTTTTCCCAATCACCTCGCACTTTTATCACTTTCCGCAATTACTATAAGCGTGGCCAGTGCCTCACAAACCAAAATAGAAAAATAATTCATTTTTATATCGCAAGTCCTGGTTTTACATTAAACACCAACCAGATCGCTAGAGTAGGCCTATAATGGCTTTCCTCTGAATTTGCTTCTTAACAAATGAAATGTACATGTATATAATATTTTAATTTATCCATGCAATAAGTGCACTTGCATAGTATATATACATATATCACCCAGTGACCACTTTATTAGGTACACCTGTAGGCTACACCTGCTCGTTAATGCAATTTTCTAATCAGCCAATCATATAGCAGCAACTCAATGCATAAAAGCATGCAGATATGGTCAAGAGGTTCAGTTGTTGTTCAGACCAAAAATCTGAATGGGGAAATGAAATGGGTAATTTTTGGTGACAGACGGGTGGTGTGAGTATCTCAACTGCTCATCTCAAGTTTTCCCAGTCTCAGTTTACAGAGAATGGTGCGAAAAACTAAAAAACATCCAGTGAGCGGCAGTTCTGTGGGCGAAAATGCCTCGTTAATGAGAGAGGTCAGAGGAGAATGGCCAGACTGGTTCAAGCTGACAGGAAGGTGACAGTAAGTCAAATAACCACGCATTACAACAGTGGTATGCAGAAGAGCATCTCTGAATGCACAACACGTCAAACCTTGAAGTGGATGGGCTACAGCAGCAGAAGACCACACCGGGTTCCACTCCTGTCAGCTAAGAACAGGAAAGTGAGTGGGCACAGGCTCACCAAAACTGGACAGTTGAAGGTTGGAAAAACGTTGCCTGGTCTGACGAATCTTGATTTCTGCTGCAACATGCAGATGGTAGAGTCAGAATTTGGTGTAAACAACATTAATCCATGCATCCATCCTGCCTTGTGTCAACGGTTCAGGCTGGTGGTGGTGGTGTGATGGTGTGAGGAATGATTTCTTGGCACACTTAATACCAATTGAAATGCCACAGCCTACCTAAGTCTTGTTGCTGACCATGTGCATCCCTTTATGGCCACAGTCTACCCATCTTCTAATGGTTACGTCCAGTAGGTTAATGAAGCATGTCACAAAGCACACGTCATCTCAAGCTGGTTCCACGAACATGACAATGAGTTCAGTGTACTCCAATGGCCTTCACAGTCACCAGATCTTAGTCCAATAGAGCACCTTTGGGATGTGGTGGAATAGGAGATTCCCAACATTAATGTGCAGCTGACAAATCTGCAGCAACTGTGTGATGTTGTCATGTCAACATGGACTAGAATCTCTGAGGAATGTTTCCAGCACCTTGTTGAATCCATGCCATGAAGAATTCAGGCTGTTCTGGGGGCAAAGGGGTTCCTACCCCGTACTAGAAAAGTGTACCTAATAAAGTGGCCACTGAGTGTATATATTAATCAAATTAATTAATCAAAGGTTAATTCTGTGTTTTTGCTATGTAACGGCCAGAGTGCTGTTTGAACCGCTCAGGTAACCCCTCTACAGTTTTTGTCAAGTTGTTACCAAAACTAGCTGTCTGCACTTCATTCCACTTAGTGGAAGTTTTATAGACATATGTAATCTGTTATGGATTTATGAATTTATTTCCGTTTACCTCCACCAGAATAGTTTATTCTTCAAAAAACATACTGATATATAACGATATATTCCCGTCACGTTTCTGTTGCGCAACACATTCGGTACAAATCCTTCCTCCCACCTTTTACATATACTGTGTGTATATATATTCAACACATTTCATTACATATATAATTGTCTTTATATTTTCTAAAACAAAACAAAATGTACCCGCCTGGGAAGCTCCTGCCAGTCAGTCACTTTAAAAGTATAATACCCAAAGTGGGTAGGGTATACTATATACAGTTGCGTCACGTTTGCGTTTCTTTAAAAAATCAGTTTGCTTTGTGCAGAAAAAAATCGTGAAACATATCTTAACAAAGGGAGCCTGATACGGCGTGAGAGACTGATGATCGCGAAATCGACTGAGACCGACGGATGTAGGCTCGGCGAAATTAAAATTAAAATGATAAGTAGCCTACTCGTTGAATCCAGAATCATCTTTTGAGCGCTGAAAGAACAGCATACAGTACAACAGAACGAGCTAGAAAATATCATTGTTGGGCAAACATTAAGCATCAATGAACTGTCACGAAACTAAGATATAGCTTAATTTTGTAAGAGCATCGCGTCACGAAACGTACAGAGCCTGACCACATTTGGAGAGCCCTGATACATCGCTGCGTTTTGTCTATCCTTTATTCAGAGGCGAGGCTATGCGATAGGAGCACAGGCACTGAAGCTGGGACAGAGAACCAGCCTGTCTTTGCAGGCGTGCAGCTGAACGGTCGAAAATCTTTCAGTGTCGGCTTGGGCGAGGAACAAGTGAACTAGACTCGGTGTGCCTCGGAAGGTATAAACAGTACGCCGTGCTCGCTGGGCCAACAGAGGTGACTGGGATCTGTTCAGTTCTTCACTGACCAAAGATTCTGCCCGAGAAGATCTTTTCTTTACGTTAGAAAAGTGGATACATTTTTGAGGTAAGGTTGATATATGTCTCTCTAAAATCAATCAAGCAACGTTGGTTGTCTTTTTTTTTAGTTTAGACTTGACTGCTTTTTGTTCGCATCACTCCCGAGAATGAAGTTGGGTTGAATGAATATTCCGTGTCTAGTGTGAGTAGTCAAACCATTTTACGGGATAAAGGTTTGGTGATGCAATTAAGTATGCTAATTATGGCAGTGCAATAGCTACGTTTTTTATCTAAGTATTGAATATGATGTATCGAAGATGCTGACATTTCACTCAATTATTTGCCTGCTAAAGCTTTTCTTTACAAGACTATGCCTTTAAGTCGCTAAATACTTGCACAAATCATTAATTTATTTGATTATTCTAGTCAGTGCGACTTTCATAACATTTAGAAAAGCGAAATTAAAAGTACAAAATACAAATGTCATGTTTAGTAGCCTACTCCAGGTATTAATCGTTTGTATATTAAACATTAGTTATGGAAAGAACATCAACAATAAAAAACATGAAATTATTTCATGGCCTTTTAAACTACTTACAACAAAACATGTGTTTCATTCATCTGTAGTGCATAATAAGAACTGCTTAGCCTAAACGTGCATTACTATGGAAAGTTTGGGAGCTTACTGCACCAGGAGAATAGGAATGCAGGGGAGAAAACAGAAATCCCACTGATTTAGCGGATGCTAGCTACAGAAAACATAGCGTTGCAATTCGCCCGCTCAAGATCAGGGGTTTTGAAAAAGACTTGTGCAGCAACCAGACCCCAGGAGAGGGAAGTCTGGAGGGTGCGGGAGGTGGAGTAACAGGGGGCGGGAGAGCAGCGGTTAGCTGCGGAGGCTCTGGCGTGAATACAATGGGATGTGATGGACAATGGCAATGGCTGGTTGTCCGTTGATGAGAGAGATGGCGCTATCCAGACTGCGGACGCTCTGGGTTGAGTACAGTACGTGGATATGCACGTACCAATCTGCCTGATCCATGCACACTGCCAGGACACGGACTGGAAGCGGAGACACTGGGGGTGTTCAATACCAGGCGTGGCACAGTTCTGGATGCTCTTTGAGCTAGAGACATCAACCTGTGGGCCACATATTTGTAGAATAGCTCAAAACAATTTTTTTAAATCACATTGACACATACAGGAGCACATGCCTGGATATAAACTGTTAAGCACACCTTTACTGAGCTAATGGTGAAAGCAGTTGTAAAATAGATCTACATCCACATTCTAAGGATAAAAAGGCAAACTTTGACTTAATGTTGAAAGTAGCGTATACCACTCCTGGTATGTCCACTCCGAAAGCAAGGCTGCAGAGCCAGTCCTTGCCCTTTAGCTCAGGGAAGTCATCAGCTTTCCCCACCATATCAAGAAATGTTCCCCTCTTAGTCCCCACATGTGCTGACACACTTTCCCCAAACTTAGCCAGCAAACATTTGAGTGATCTAACAGGCCTTAGTGCTCTGAAATCCACTGTCCTCCAGCAGGGAAATGAACTGGGGATGATTAAGTCCCCTTGTCCTAATAAAGTTAACAATTTTCACCACTGCCTTAACCACATGGTCGAGTTTCAGTACACTTTTGCACAGGGTTTCTTGGTGAATGATATAATGCACTAATATTGGCTTCCCATTTGGGTCCACCTCTTTCACTTTGTCCCCTATTCCTTTAAGTAGTCCAATGTTCCCTGTTTAGGTTTGGTGATCAATCAGTGGTTACATTTGCCAGTTTATTCCATTATTGATCCAATCTCTCCTCGCATGCAAACACCCTACCGTATGGGTTAGAGCCCCATGTTGTCCACACTATTGATTCCATTGCAAGAAATTCCTCCGTTGTTATAAGTTGTCATTTATTCCTTGTTGAAAACTCAACATTCAACATCCACTTCCCTCTTTTTTGCCCCATTCGTTTTTAGGAGCCACATTAGTTTGTCACAATTCAGTCTGTCAGAAGGTTACATGGGTGAAGTGTAGCTTTCAATGTGGAAGAGTGCGAGCGAGCCAAGCATTTAACTGGAGAGTGAACATTTTTAAAAAGCTGGGCCACCATTTTTGGTTAAACACCTGAGAGTAGGTTGTCTGTAGCTGCGCAATCTACTGGATATTTATATATGAGTGGAAAACTCAATTTTCGATATTGATTAACAATGTTTGAATGTGAACTCTAGACAGTAGGTAAAATGACAAGCCTACAAAGTAAAAATGGGCAGTATTAAATCAATTCTGATGGAGGACATTTTCCTCTAATAACAAGGCATGGTTTTGAATCTGTACAATACAGCATACAGTTCTGAACTGTAGCATATTTAAGGCATTGATGTTTCTAATGCAGCAGATGTTTCCAGCAAAAATGCAATTAAGGAAAATCCAAATGCAGGGACTGCTATTGTGCACTGTGCTCTGTTTGGCACTTTTATAGATGACACTTTTATAGGAAGCTTGCCAAAGTAACAGCTACTGTCAAAAGCTTCATCATTATTATGAAATCATGTAATATTTTTTCATAATAACTCATTTCACAATGACATATTTAATTAATTTCAAGACCGCCTTTCTTGTGGCACTGAGTACTGAAGAGAATGAAATCCAAATTATTCTTGATTTAAAAAGCCAAATAAAATGGCTAGCTATTGTGGTAGCAATACAGTGTTTACCCTGGGTTTTGTTTTCTTGAGCAGTGGGTTTTCATGTTGTGGTGTGCAGATTTGTAATATTTTTTTAGCAGGGGCTGAAGAATTTGTGTTTATAGAGAGATAATTTCATGCATTTATTTAACTTTTGAGAGGGAAAATAATCATCAAAGTTTTTGACCATAAAAGCCTACCCAACTCAATCAGCTCATAGATATTTTATATACAGTACCAGTCAAAAGTTTGAGTACACCTTCCATCTGGACAACAGCTAAGCGGGCACTCCTTCATTCTTGAGCAAGATAACGACCCGAAACACACCTTGAAGTTGTGCAAGAACTATCTGGTGAAGGGGGAACGTGAAGGACAACTCAAACTAAGGACCTGGCCTGCCCAGTGTCCAGACTTTAATCCCATAGAACTTGTATGGGATGAACTGGACAGAACAGTCAAAGCAAAGCAACCCACTAGGAATTGCTGCAGGAGAGCTGGGAAGACATATTGGGTGATTCCCTGCTGAAACTTATTAACCGAATGGCCCTTGTTTGTGAGGCTGTTATCACAGCAAAGGGTGGCTATTTTGAGGAATCCAAGATTCAATTTTCAATTAAATTTTATTGAACATTGCTTTGATGTTCCTTTTGTTTATCGTTACATGTGTTTTTTGTCATTTTAAAGTATTTAAAGAAACTTATATGGTGTAAAACACACACTTTTTACTGGTACTGTATGTGTAATAATATACTGCTCAATAGTTAAAAGAGACAACAATTAATCAACAAAATAAATATTTAAAAAAAAATGTTTTCCTGTTCCACATTGTACAGGTTGCGTCCACATAAGTAATTTCCCTCTCCATTGGCTGCTGAAAGAAGAATTCCTCAACTGGTGGCCCATTTACTGATGGAAGAAGTTGGCATGACATCAGGCATCATGGAGCTCCCCTAGCAACAAAAGACAAAGGGTGAAGGGGCTACAGCTCCATGGAGGAGGAGGAGGGGGAGAGGGCATCTTAACAAAATTAACTTGTAGTTCATCAGTGTCCATACAGATTGGCTGGGTCACTAATCTCAAGCAATCTCAAGTCATAGTTTAAAACGAAGGTTGTGTACATATTACAGGAGCAGTGCTGCATATTTTTGGAGTGGCTATGGTTTAATGGTAGAAGAAACACTCACATATATACAATTAAAATTAAAATCAAAGGCAAAAACCTTACATTGTGGCTTTGAATAAACAGCCATAAAAATGGTAGCTCACTTCAGCTCAAATTACTTACTCTCACTTTGTGACTCACTCACTCACTTTGTGACTCACTCACTCACTCACTCATTACCACTAGAGTCTTTTGTGTTTCCACTATCATGAAGAAGGGGAACCACCATATTAGCCACAGCCTCAGAACAGTGGGATTTCTCAGTGTGGTTTCTTAGTAGTGATCCTTACTGCCTCGTCTAGTTTGTGCCCGGCAGGAGAGGGCCTCTGCTTCAGGTTATCCAGCTTCCTGTAAACTGCTAACCGCTAACATTTCCGGATCTGGGGAGGAGGGGGGTGTTAAATGGGTTCAATTGAGAGTGTATCTACAGCGTGTGAAGTGCCATAGGATGTGAGCCATTGGGTATTGCAGGGCTATTAATCTTGTGGCACACCAGAGGCACTGGGCCCAGCGATCAAGATGGTTGACTTGTTGCGAGATGAATTGCCATGAATTGCACTGCCAGCGGAGGTTTGCTTACAGAGTATGCCTGTGCAGTTTGAAGGAGAGCATGCTGGTGCTGTGGACAGAGTATGAGCTGAATGTCTTCAGGGCTCGCTTCTTCCCTCCCCTTCATTTTTCTTTCTTTTTTTCCACCTTCTTTTTAAATGGAGACGAGGCTACCCTGTGTGCTCATTCCCAAGAACCTCATCAGTTGGGCATGTGTGTAGCAGTTGCAGTCAATCTCTGTGAAAGCATTTTTGTTCATAATGATGTAGTACTACTAAGGTGTCAGGGGAAAAACTCCCATGCCTGAAATGGATTATGTTTCTGAGTTCTATTATACGTGTTTTCTTTCCACCGCTTATAGTTTGTATTTAGATTGGATTTGGTGATTTTTGGGAAAATCTGTTGTAATTATGTTGTAATTCTCATTACCTCATGTGTTTGTAATTCCTCTCTGTCTCAAATCCAGGTGCAAGACGTTTTTTTGCACACACATGAAATCTGATGTCTCATCCATGCAGCCATCAAAGACATGGCCATTATGCATTTCAGATTCAATTGGCACACTGTGCATATGACTTTAGGAATGGCCATATTCATTTATGCTGGTGTATATTTGTCATGGTTTCATAGTCTATCGCTTATACAGTATAGACCTTTCCGAAAACATTTTTCTACTGAAATTCATAAATTAAATATTTAGATGTTTTTTGAATTTCTTGTGCTATGAGTGCGGTTAGGGGTTTATTTTCCTTCAGGTGACGAATAGATGGTTATTTCATGGATTGAGAAAATGGTATGAATCTCTACTATGAATAATAAATAGGTACTGTTTATAGTTGTGACTCACAGCGCTTTTATAAAATTATGTATCTCTGTATCTTGGAGTTCTACCATTGCGTTTAGTCCATGTTTCTCTGGTTACATCTAGTTAACCCCACAACTGTCACTGGCCCGCCGACGGGCCGTCTACATCACATATCACATTCTCCTTTAAATATCATGGTTAAATGTACCGAAAATATGTACAATATATAATATGTGTTATATGCACAGATCGGGCGGAATCTCATCTCTTAAAAAAATGTATGCCAATTTACAACTGCAGTGTCGCAAAAGAAATCCCATCCCCGATTCAAGGCAGGGCACTCCAGGAGAATAGCTGCTCCTTACATTGGGTGAAGTCTAGAAATCTCGTAAATATGACAGATCGTTGATATTGTGGGCGTCCTGATCACCATAAGGGTCTAACGAACAAAAATAGTGACCCTGTTTTGTCACAAGAGCAAGGCAAATTGAGATCCAATGTTTTCTCTGCGCTTCGTATCGCCAACAACAGCAAATATGTTATTCCCTTGGATCTACAAGTTATGTGAGTATGTTTCACATAGGAAAGTTTGATGTCCTCGCGATTCAAAATCTTTTCTACAAAATAAGCTCACACCTGTCATTCTCTGATAAGTATTGGCCAAACTGACCCCCCTGAATGGCAACCAGTGACACCAGTAATATGATCATGTGGCATGATCCAGGGGCATAATTGATACTACCTCCCTCCATATATGCTGAAATTTGTCTATGGTTCTAGCCAATGGGTTATCTTTTACAACGATATAAGGTTTCCTTTGGTTTTCATTTACTATCATGAATGTGCTATGTGCAAATCGTAATGCTAATGAAGACACATGCGATTGAAGAGAGTGCACAGACCTCAGAGTTTTAGAAAATTCTTTATATTTTTCTCGTATTTTATTTGGATTTACCGGCTCTGCAACCAGAAGACACCTATCAAGTTCATGTCCTGTGACAGAGACTGCTTCATTGATTGGCACAACCAAAATAACCTTTCCTGACTAAAGAACACTAACTGACAACTGTAAATAGTTTTGTACAATGAGGGCAGGCAATTTCCAGAAGTGTAATTTTGTCTTGGCTACACAAATGTGTTATTATTTATATATAATATGTAATTATTACAATTATATATTATTTATATTGGTTCAATATTTGGATTGGATTTATTTAGCTAATTGTGACAGCTGTTGCTGTTTTTTATTTATTTGGTTTGACTTTGGTGTGTGTTTCTCATAGGAAACAGCATGTTGTAGTGTGATTCTCAGTGTCACAGAAGTGAATTGTGCCAGTTGGAGACATTAGCAGACACTCTGAGCCATCACTTTAGTATCTGTTTTGTGAGCAAAATAACAATAATGGTTTGGGTGATAGAAACAGGTTTTATAATCATCAAGATGTTTTAGTATGTTTTGAGAGTGTCACAGAAGTGAATAGAAATCATTGAGCTAATTTAGCCACCTTGGATAGGTTTTGGGACTCTTGGAGACCACCGGTGACACCACTCACTAAAAGGCCACTAGTTCATGAGACCTTGGGTCTAGAAGTGTATTTCTTTGCACAGACTTTGTTGACATATTGTACAAGGCATGTACAGAAATCCACAGGTATATCATGAAATGTGACTCATATATTGCTTTTCAAACATGATATTCTACACAAAAAAACGATTAAAGGCCTAGTTTATTGTTTGTTTGATCTTCGGTTCTTTGGGATGTGTTGTATCCACATGCTATTTACACCCCTATAAACTGCAATGCAACATTTTTCCTTTCAAATGATACCAAATGTAGGCATGTGACCATTACAGTTCTTGAGCTTTAAACTGTTATTAATTGCGAATGCGTTTTCCTTGTAGTCATGAGTCTCGTTGTCTTTGACTCCTTGTTACCCCTCTCCCTTCCCAATTTTATGGCCATGATGGTCCCTCACAAGGAGTGTTTCAGCCCAGCATACAGGCAATAGATCCTGCTACCAAGTTCTGTCTCTCACTGCTTTTTCTTTTGTTATTTCTTCTTGTACTTCTTATTTGTGGTAGGTGATTTATGGTTTGTTTAACAAGGCCATTGAAGACATCCCAATGGCCTAGAGACATAAAAACTATTGGAATTGTTCAAGAAAAGAGAGGGAATGTAGGAGGGGAGATTTATGTTTTAAACAGTCTGGAGTCCCACTGTACCTTCTGAGTTTTTAAAAATTCCATAATATCTTTTCATCTTCTCACGGATAATAAGGCCTGGTCAGTGTACCTTTTGGCAGATGCTGTATCTCTGGTGTTCTTGGTTCATTCGACAAGCTCACGGGGATCTGGAAGCAGAAAGAAGCACCTACAGCATGTTACATTGGACTCATGCTAAATAACTTTCTTGCTTGAAAAACATCTCAGCCTGGGTGTAGACTAGGCTGTCCCTGAAGAGTTTAGATTCAAAATGTGGACACCATGGTATCCAGGGTTAGCGTTGGGCCTTCAGTGCACTTTTTAATTTCAGAAGCTGAATGGCATCTGTCCATGGGAGATGAGATATTTGGGAAGGCTGATCCTGAATCGGTTTCATTCACTGTGAGTAAGCTTCCTGAATCCCCTTCTGTCTCTGTGGTCCTCTGGGTCCTTGCGGTCCTTGAGCCCTGACTGCATTCAGTGTTGCCTGAGGGTTATTGAGCTTGAAGTAGTCTTGATTGAATTTATGACCTTAAGCTCTCTGCTTTGAGATGCTACAGAGTCATCTTTGTTGTGAGTTTTGGCTTGCACTTTCACTGACCTCAGTTGTTCTGTGTCATCATTTCATATTGTACAACCGGCTGTTGCTCACGTGAGCTGTGTTACTTGTAGAAACGTACTAACAAGCTTACAGTACCTTGCGGTTTTAGCTTTTTAAAACTTTTAAAACTTGTTTGATGCTGTCTAGCTTAGGTTTATTATTATTGTTAGGGTGAATTATTATGAGAACCCACATATCCATGTCAGTGGTCCCGTATGGCTGTCTTGGTTGGGTTATGTAATTACACGAAATGCCAGTGTAATATTTTTTTGCGCTACAGAGCCTGACCCCAGAACCAGTAACCGGGGGGAGGGTGACACTGTGCATATATGGGGGAGGTTCTCGTGGCGCGAGAGCCAAGTGGGAGATGAAAAACACGAGAGACAAACTTCAAAGCACAATAAAGCGACGGAAAACTAATTCACGTGCACACACACATAAACCGACAAGCCCGAACCATTAATTTGGGTTTTCCTATGAGAGAGGGGAAGACCGAAATACATACATTTACATTTTAAGCATTTAGCAGACGCTCTTATCCAGAGCGACTTACAAGATGTGCATTAATACAAGGTAAGAACAATCATAGTTAGCGTACAAGATCAGTGCAGTAATACAGCAATAGACATCATTGCAGGCGTCTGCGTATCATACCTGTAACACTGGGAAAGAAAAGGTTAGTGTTGGTTTTTTTGTAGTGTAGAACAAGTAAACAGTGGTGACGACAGATTGACTAGATGGACAGTGTTCAGTGGTAGTGGAGTCTGAAGAGGTGGGTTTTGAGTCTCTTGCGGAAGATTGCAAGTGATTCCATGGTCCTGACCGATTGCGGGAGGTCGTTCCACCAGCGAGGGATCAGGACAGAGAAGAGGCGAGACCGCGAGGAGCGGCTGCCAGGCGCCCGGAGGGATGGGGCAGTCAGTTTGCCAGCGGAGGCGGAGCGGAGGGGTCTGGGCAGGGTGTAGGGAGTGATGAGTGACTGGAGGTATGGGGGAGCAGTACCTCTGGCCGCTTGAAAAGCAAGCACCAGTGACTTGAATCTGATGCGTGCTGCGATGGGGAGCCAGTGCAGAGAGGAGAGTAGAGGGGTGATGTGGGTGAACTTCGGCTGGTTGAACACCAGGCGAGTGGCAGCGTTCTGGACTAGTTGCAGTGGCTTGATGGCACAGGCCGGAAGGCCTGCCAGCAAGGAATTGCAGTAGTCCAGACGTGAGATCACCAGGGCCTGGACCAGGAGTTGAGTGGCCTCTTGGGTGAGGAACGGTCGGATCCTCCGGATGTTGTGGAGGGAGAAACGGCAGGTCCGAGTGATCGCTGCAATATGGCTCGAGAAGCACAGCTGGTCCAGGGTCACTCCAAGGCTCCTGGCAGACTGAGACGGAGACACTATGGAGCCTTCCACGGTGATTGACGCATCAATCGTCGGGGAACCCTTCGCAGGGAGGAAGAGCAGCTCTGTCTTCCCCAGGTTCAGCTTCAGGTGGTGGGTGGACATCCATGCGGAGATGTCAGCCAGGCATGCAGAGATCCGTGCTGGGACCTGGGTATCAGATGGAGAGAAGGAGAGAAAGAGTTGAGTGTCATCAGCATAACAGTGATAGGAAAAACCATGAGCAGAAATAACAGAGCCAAGTGACTTGGTGTACAGAGAGAATAGGACGGGGCCTAGCACCGAGCCCTGCGGGACTCCAGTAGATAGGGTGTGGTGAGAGGAGAGGGATCCTCTCCAGGCCACCTGGTAGGATTTTTTGAAAATAACAAAACTTGAACAGCGCAGCCTGAGCTTGGCCTGACCATCTACGAGGATGCCAAAGCAGAGCTGGCCCATTACTGTGAAACAAGCGACAGGTGTCCCATAAGTTTTTTTTAATGACATTTAGCAGACGCTTTTATCCAAAGCGATTTACAGTAGTGAATGCATACATTTTTCAGTATATGTGGTCCCAGTCGGAACTGGACCCACAACCTAAACGTTAGGTTGCCAGCGCCATGTTCTACCTACTGAGCCACATAGAAACACAAGGTACCATTTCATTTCATTCATTGTGCATTTAACCAAGATAGCCATCATTACATTGTAGGTTCACCGTGATGTAACTCCAGTTGTAGGAGGCTAATGCAGAGAGCTTGATGTTTATGTTCGATATTACCGAGCAGGACTATATTCGGTGAACTGCAGCTTTGATTGACATAATTTCCTAATATTTCCTCTGTTGCGCCATAGCTGAACGTCGCATAAGGCTAATGTCTTACGTTGTTTACCTAAACGCATATGGAGCTTGGAGGAAAATGTTTATCAGTTTCCCTCCTTTGATTGCAGTATTCCATCGTTGAACGTATTTTACGAGAGAGAAAGAGAGAGAGAGTGAGAGTGAGAATAAACTTTGTCCAAAAACAATAAATCAAAATAACAAACTAAAGAAAAAGCGCCTTTTGGTAAAGCACAAAATATTCACACAGACGTTCACAACTTTGGAGTTGGTTTTCTTTTGGTCACAGTTCTCCCTCGCCAGCATTCAGCTCCCGCGTTGCAGGCACGTAGTAAGAGAGCAGAGCAGTTTTAAGCACACAGGTACAATTAGATAATTCTGCCCAGCTGTGTGCCCCCAGCACACGAGAATCATCTCGATTCCTCTGCCTAGACCGACGCCTTCCACACATACTTTTATTGTAGTTTATTAGGGATAAGTGTTGGAAATGAGACTTTGGCTATAAACAGATGCAATGCATCTGATCTTTGTTTTTTAAATTGTTACAATGCCTTTTGCTATGTCCAAAACAAATACATAAAAAGAAACAAAAAGTTATCTTCCAATGGAATATAAACCTCAAATTGAAATTATGCACGTGGCCTGCCATGTTGAGTTTGTTTATAAAACTTGATCCCAAACAAAATATTTTTTTGCTCTTAATCAGCTATAAAGCATCTTTGTTTTTTACAAATCCATATATTGCCTATTTGCATCCAAAATTAAGCTCTCATAATTCCTTTACAGTTATTAATCATAGACTAATGTTAATGAATCCAGTACAGTGTCAATTAGGTATCATACATTATGTGAAACCAAAATTTGGTGACCAAAATTGTTTCAGCAACATTCTGCCAGGTGCTTCCTGCAGGTGCCTGAGTGTCCAGAGGGGGTGCTGTAGTGCTACAGGGCAGGGGCACACCGCCCACTGAGCCCTCCCACTATGGCCACAGTTAGCTCTGCTGCAGAACCAGTGTGTCAGCTGAAAACGCGATTCTCCTCCGGCTACTTTTATTAGTTTTAATTTTAAACCAGACGAGCAGGGCCGTTCTAAGAATCCACCAGAACATGGATATTTAGACAAGTGATGGAGTAGACCTGTCCCAGGAGGAGGAATGACGAAGCCCAGGCCCAGCTCTCTCTCCATCCTCTCTCTGCCTCATTACCACTGTGCAGGAAGAAGCAGTCTCTTAAAAGAGACCATTTATAATGTTCATACAGTGGTCTGTGTCCACAATCAGATTTTTTTCCATCCTTCCGGAAATAAGTGCAAGACACCCGGAGTATCCGGAGCCGCCGGTTACACTGTTGGCCCGGTCGTCCCGGCGCCGTTAATCCTGTCACTGTGCGTGCGGCCTGCAGGACCAGAGAGTCTATTCCAAATGAAAGATGGCTTCCTGGGCTGCTGGTCTGGGAGCGTTTATTGTCATTACTCCCGGTGGGAAAAGCGACCGTTGGTTTTGATTGGATTGGGCGACTGGGCGGGGCCGATGCATTCTGTCACCCTTTGTCAGAGCGACCTCTGAACCACGCGGTGTCAGAGGTCCGCCCCTGGCTGTCCTTCCAGTATTTGCGTAAGTGCCACCTGCCCAGAGGGTATTGCAGCACTGATGGTGATACTCAGACGGGCCTGGAAGAGAGGCAGGGGTGGCGCTCTGAACTCTGATTACCACCTTACCTCACACTTCTCACTTAACAGAAAAAAGTGTCTGTTTGAAGATGAACCGTGGCAGTTCCTTCCTCACAGCACATAAATGCCTGATGCAAAGCATTTTTTGTAAATACTTAGTACACATATTTATTTATTTATGTATTTATTTGACAGGGGGTAATTTACAATATAGAATTATTATTACTATTTTTTTTTTTTACAATTGCATCTGGCATATTGAACCAAAGGCCAATTTCCATCTGTAGTCTGGGCAGGTCTGAACATTATGGCTAACCAAGCACTTTTATTTTGAGTGTGACGTGGTAATTGACAGACTCCCCCTTGGTGTCTCTGTCTAATTCTGTTGCTGAGCTGCAGCACTTGGTAGTCTCGTCTCGTAGTCTGACTTCATCTCAAGGTATAGACTGTCCCACAACGCACTGCCTTTGGTTTGGTGTTTTCCAATTCAAATTCAATGCCGGCGAGAACGCACCAGCATTAAAGCCTTTGAGTATAAAAAAACAAGGATGTTCCCCGTTGAGCAACAGCTCTCACCCGAACGTCAACAAAATGGTCTCCTCGGGTAGGGCCGACGTGCACTCAGAATTCCGTCGTGGAACGTCACCTGAAAGCTTGCAATTTAGATGGTATTGCAATTTTAAGTGGCATCAAGATGACGTCTCCCACGCGGAAAAGGCCGTTGGTCACACAGGTTTTTTAATGCGTGTTTGGCATTCTCCGTCTCCTGACGATCTGGGGGAAATTTCCCCTTCAGCATCCCGATCACGCCCACCTTTGGCTGTTGACATCATTGTCGTCATCAAAGGCTTCTTTCCTCCGCTGGGATTCTGCCGTGGTGGAAAATGGAGAGAACCGGGGCTGAGGTATCCTGCTGTTCCTTTGCCCAGGTCTTCACTGAATCGTGCAAAAGAGACATCAAACGTCAGGAAAGGGGAGACGAGGCTCGCTAATGAAGTGGAAACGGTGCTTTTAATGCAGAATCTCTTTATACTGACTCATTCAGCCAACTATGTCTCTCTTCCACTGAAGCTGAGAAGTTCCAATTCGATGCATCTTGTGAATATTCATGAAGGTGCGTGCCCAAGGACAGCACTGTGTCGATGGATGTTCTGTCCCTTGGGCACGCCTCTTCATGAATATTCATGAACTGTAATATAACACTGGAAAGTCCTGTTAAGAAGAACCTCCTAGAGCAAGGAAGTAGGGTGGATGGAAGGAATGGAGTAGCCCGTCTGGTTACTGTAGAGAATCTGGTTTTATAATATTTTGTGGAGAAGAGATGAGCAGGATGAGGTCTGGTCCCTCTGTACCCTCTCTACTAAAGGTGCTGACTTGCATGATGATGCCGCTGGCTCTGGTGGATGGAAATAAGATGGACAGACATGCTCCTTTTCTGCTCCGGACCCAGCCTGGGCCAGGTTGGCCGCTCATTCGTGTTATTTCTCCAGACAGGATATGCTTCCATTTGACAAAGACAAACTTGCTCCGATATCGGGGGAACCAAAGGGAGGGCTAGTGTTTATTTATTTACAAACTGATGTTAGATTTTGTCAAATGTTAGCACTTGGAGGAGATGACCCAAAAACAGGTCAGGAATATTACTTTTTCTTTTTATTTAGAAATCAGGCAAAGCAACTGTGGTTGAGTAGGTCTTTTAAAAAAGCTCCATTCCCATTGGCCATTTTTCACCCCATAAAGGTGAGAGCTGCAGGTGAGAGACCGCGCTCTTTCATTGTGCAAAAGATCCCTGTTTTGCCGAGGCAGTGACTTGTTCTTGACTGCTGAGGGACTGTGATTAAGACTGATGACTCACAGTGGCAGCTAAGGCTACCGTCTGCCCCAGCTCCCGTTGCCACGGCACTTGCCGCCTGTAATGAGCGGGACACTGGGGAACAGGTGGAAGGCAGCAAACCCAGATGGCAATGCCCCCTCTGTCTTGGCTACAGACTAGTTGCGTGTGTTGCTGTAATTACCGCATTGGTGGTGACGGCAGAAACTGTACCAGCACTGGTGATTTGAATTGCCACAAAGATGGCCAAAAAGGTACTGAAATGCAGTTATTGACTGCAGCTAGCTCACTTGTGTCCTGTTTTTGGAACCTGTGTGGGAGTTATTTATTTTGTGCTGAAGTTGCTGACTCGACTTGCCGCTGAACTAGCAGATGGTGTATTTGTGTATGTTATTACTAATTCAGTGTGCTAGCCAATTCCCTTATCCAGACACACAGCACAGTTTAGGTTATACATGTGATGCATACATGAACAAAAACATGTAAACACCAATGTAAAGTCACTTAATAGGGTGTGTGGTGACCGCATGTGGCCAGTACAGCCTGTTTGAGGTACCAATGTGTGGAATTGTGTAGGAGGAATACGACACCAGTCTTCTGTGAGGAAGTCAATCAGCTCGCGCTTGGTAGACGGAAGTAGAAAACTTCTCAGCCCTCATTCTAGAATATCCCAATTAAAAAATATCACACCTTAGACATTGTTGCCTTTGAAACACCAGCAGGTTGAGCTGTTCTTGGTCACTGAAGCTCCTGCCAAAAGCGCCCCAGCTGTCACCCCTCTTTCAAAGACACTCTGGCAGCCATGTTAGCCATAATTGCAAGCAACCAGGCCTGCCTAGCATTGTTATACATGCCCCTATACATGCTGGGATGTTATTTGCTAAATTAACGGATGAGTCACGCCTGTGTGATGGCCTCTGTTTTGCATATACTTATTATTACATTCATTTGCCTACGTTTTTTCATTTTTTTCACTACCTGTAGTTACCAAGGCGATTTTAGATTAAGCGATTTGCTTAAGGGTATGGCAGCAGCGGTCCAGTGGGGCTCTTACAAACTGGCCAGCTAATCATCCCCCAGTTTAATTGGCCTAATAATTGGCCCAATTCCCTTCTCCTCCCCCTCAGACAGGTGCTGCACATTGGTAGAGTTTTATGTGAGCCCCCCCTATTGCGTATAAATACAATTCCTTATTTGAACCTGTCGCCTTCTAGTTACGGGACTGGTTCCCCAGTGGTATCATATGGTATCGTATCGGCACCGAATCGTATGGTATTCATTTAAAAGTGCAGCATTACTACACATGAAAGACCATTGTGCAGGTGTTAGTGTGTCATGTAGTGGAGGCAGGATTGGTCATGCAGCTATAAACGATGCACATTACCTCAAAATGTACAGTATAGATATATGGTCTCATTTGCTTATAACATGCCCTGTTGCAGCAGTTGAGAGAATGCTCAGAGAAAGGTAAGACATTACATTCAGACATTAATATTGGCATCAGCAGATGTCAAAAATGGAAACTTTGATTTGATTCTTCAGGGAGCTCTACAGTATAGCCCCCCCAAACATCACATTCTGAACAGGAGTTTCAGGAGAGTGCAGCACCTGTGTACAAATTGATGTGTCTGTGTACAAACGATTGGTCAATAACACAAAATTAGAGAGCGATTTCAAACCTCACTCTTTCTGCAGGTGTTCCTTTGTGGGTTTGGAGGAGCAGGAAATTGAAAATCCGGAGCTTCGGTGCACGACGATGGAAATGCTGTGAGCCGGCATATTCTGTGGAGCTGTAACGCAAACGGTAAGTTGCGCAGGTTAAGAAGTGAAAGTGGCTCTTGGGATTTTGTTTCCTACCATACTAAATTATATGTGAAGCTTTATACAATTTAGCCTCCTAACAAAGCACACACTACTAAAAACACTTCTCAAATGATGCCAGCTTCCCAAAGGGGATCACGTCCTCTTACAAGCTGAAGTTGTTTTAATGTTTTCCTTGCGCCAGGTTGCAGTTGCATCTTTTTTAAAAATGTTTTGTTTATTGATGTTTGTGTCAGCTGAAAGGCCTGCTTGTGTAACTAGTTGTCCTTTACTTAACCCCAACACTTTATTTGTCTGGCAGCCGTGCGACTGAGCAGCAAGAACTGCAGTTTGGCTCATAACCATCTCTCAATAACATGCAGATTGGTAAATGTGTCCACATGAGAAATCGAAATCCAGCTCTCAGAACTGGTGCAGGGCTATTTTAATAGGGAAATTTAAATATGCTCGCAAGACGGCGGCTTAATGTAAATGAAATCATTTCGTGAGGCGGCGTGAAATTAAACAGCATAGGCTTCAAATGCTTTGCTGGTCGCCTGTTCGGGGTTTGGCGCTCAACGTATTTTGACCCCCATGAAGTGCCAGCATGACCATGCGTTGTTATTATCTATGTATGGACTGTACCAAACAACGTGTAGGGGATGCAGATGTTGTTCTGTTATGACAAGCTTTGGCCCAGTCTGTGAATATAACACCAGGCTCCAAACGTCTATAAAGCAAATGGGCATGCTTACATAACACACAGCCTAGTTTATTGTGTAATAGACTGGAACATACAAGCGTCTGGCTAGCAATTACATTTGTGTGGTGGCAAACAGGCCATCGTTTTCCAGGAAGTGAGAATCCCATTTATCTTCCTCTAATATATCCCCTGAGCCCCTTAGGGGAACTGGCTCCTTCAGCATTGCATTGCTGCAGGCAGGCACAGATGCCTCGCTGGCAACAAAGTTGCTTGGCAAAGCAAGTAAAAAAAAAAGAAGACCTTCCATTAAATAACAGTTACACGTCAGTTAGAAATTAAATCAGCAAGAATGTATGTCCTGGGTTTTTTATTAATTTTTTTGTAACCATTTCATTCAGTCATATCCCATCACGTGCACCATTTGTATACTTGATTTTGAATAGCCTACTTTTTAAACTTAAAACTAAATTTCTGTTCTTGTTATTGTCTAACCTTCCATCATCAGAACTGCTTAGTGTTGCCTATTTTGTGAGAGGTTGTTTCCCATGGATATCTTTTTTGAATTCCTACAGTTGATATTCTGCCTGTTTCTGAATTTAAATACCTTTTTTCGTGGTATATGCGTGTTGCTGAAGGCACAAACCCTGAGCTGCTTTTTGATATTAAACCAGATATTCACTTTAAAAAAGGGAGATGACTCACAGCCTGTTCTGTTTTCAGAAAGGTCAAGTTGATATATCTCCTCTCTAGAAAAAGCCTAAAACCCTCTTTGGCTTTGCCACATTTCTAATAAATGTTGAAACATTCCACTTTTATCATGTAAAAGTGAGTGCTTATCACGTATGAATCTTTCATTTCATGCATTTAGCAGGTGCTCTTGTCCAGAGCGACTTACAATGAGTGCATTTAAAATGGCAAGAACAATGACCGCTAGAGCAACAATACAACAGATGCCATTGTAGACAGATATGCACACCACACCTATAAAACAGGGACAGAAAAAGTTGTATATGTTTAGGTGGGTTTTCAGTCTTGCAGAAGATGGCCAGTGATTCAATCTGTTTTATATTTTGTTTCCAATTACATTTGTCTGATGTATAATTCAAGTGAGTATGTCGGCTGAATGTGTATGGATGTGGAATGTAACAATATTTTTGCTCATGTACTGTATGGTGAAAGTGCTAGTTTCTATGACTGCATATTAATAGCCTTCATTAAGCCTCATTCTTGTAAATGATTCACAGAGCTGGCCCTTACAGGATCTGAGTCACCCTGCCACCCTTAAAAATCCTTAACTGTTCCCACTAATCATTTGTTTAGTGTCTAAATGTGCAATTCTTTTCTGATCACCTTTTAAGGGCTGGGATAATTTTGCAGTTCTTTCTTACTGTTAGAATAAAGGTACCTATTAAAGTACAAATCCATGTCACTGTGGCAGTATCCCTGTAGGGCACTGAATTGTAACTTTTGTCAGAACATAATGGTACCCTTGCGAGAACATTTTTTTTCTTCTAGCAGTACAAGCCACATTTTCATTCCAATATGGCTGCCAATGTGAATGAGGGTTCATTACTCTACCTTGATACATATCTGTCCCTTTCCTCAATTTGTTCCTTTTTCACTGGAATAAAGGTACAAAACCGTATCATGAAGGACCTTATGTGTACCTTTGAAGATGCAATGACCTACAACTAACACATTTGTACCTTGAAGAACAAAAGTGTCCCCTAGTTGTGCCTTTATTTTGGAGAGTGTACATCGGCACCATGAGTTTAATTAGTGTACTAAGTTTAAGGCCTTGCTCCCCCGTGCTGTGGCGAATGGCATTGGCAGTAAGCCCTGCCGCATGCCTGGCACGGTGCAGGTGTACTCACAACGCAAGCGCCACGCGCCATCCCTGTCCCGTGTTTCTGCAGTTTGAGCCCAGCTCCTCCATGTTGTTTCTGTCCATTTTTAAATTGAAATCAACCTTGATTGTGCCTCGAGGCCCATGTTTTTTCACTCTCACAAGAAAACAAAGTATACCCTTTTGATGAATAATTCAGGGTACAAACATAAAAAAGCATGCACTCCACAAAGGCACGCCTACGTGTGCACGCACGTACAAACGCACATATTTCGCCGCTCCTCAATGACTCGTCCCCTCCCCCCCGTCCTGTGTCCAGGTGTGTAGATGGAGCCAGCAGCCGTAGGAGGGGCAGAGGAATTGACGGAGTCCCGTCCACCCGTCGGTCTGTCCGCCTGCACGCCGTCTGGGATGAGGAAGAGTCGGAGCGTGCTGGCGGTGTCTCCCGGCGACGTGAGTATGGCAGACTGGAGCCGCGGTGTGTGCAGCCAAAGCGCTAGCGTCTTGCGCAGCGACATGCCCCATGGTCCAGAGCTGAACAGTGCCTGGGCACTGGGCTGACAGTGCCAGGGCCGACTGTGGCTGGGACTCCGTGGAGGGTGGTGCTATTTCAGTGCAGTCCCTTGGCCCGGTGACGCAGCTCAGCAGCCGGACTGCGGAGGGAGAGAAGCTGCAGCAGATGGTAGCTCTCACTTCAGAGGACATGAAGCATGCTTGTCTGTATTCTCCGCAAAGCGGGACGGGGTAGCGATGAGACGGGCCTACAGATAGGATTGAGCATGCCATGTCGGGAGAAGTGAAATGAGGGGTGAAAAGAAAGACAAACACACACAAGCATTTGTATTTTCTCAACCTCCAATGGAACTTTTTTATCCTGACAATAATGGAGGTCTCCACACTGACAGCTAACACAGGTGGAATTGAGGTTTTTAGTGTCACCTATAAGCTCAGACAAAAGACAAGTGAAAATATGGTCAAAGACGGCTGTTTCTGACAAGCGCAACTGTTTGTAGCTCAGGTGTATCATCGCAGGGCAGCTCTCTGTAGTTCAGATGTGTCAGTGTAAGACCGGTGGGGCCGGGCATGATGCAGGACTTTCACACAGAGCCGGACGCTGATCATGTGACCAGGCGGAGCAGTCCGGCCCCTGACAGGGCGGGCTGCCCATGGAAAGGTCGGCCGGGCCATCTGTTCCCTCCTAGGCGACCGGAGAGTGCCAGAGGGCAATCTGACATCCTGCTGGGCCCTCCACATCTTCCTGCTCAGCCAAGATCCCTCCCAGTCGATAGAAATGTAATAAAATATTCAGCCCATCTAGGCTTGTCATTTTCTCCTTCCATCCTGACAGTATCGAGCGCTGTGTCAAGCCCAGAGGGCCTCTGCTCCTACTACATGACCTAGCAAGCTGCTACATGACCTGGCAAGCTATTCTATGCATTAACAACACTCTTTAGGACACTGCATGCATATCAAGTCACTGGCTCAAAAACTGCGTACAAGGCCAAGTAAAGCATTTTCTGATTTCTTTCCTGCATTTTTTGATCCAAAGATCAAAAATTATGCCTTTTATCTGATGAGCTGCCCTGCACTGATACACTATTGATGGTGGCGTTTGTCTGAGCTTGTTTTTGCTTGCTTGCTTTCTTTTCTGGTAATGCCGGTGGCATATGGATTTCTTGCCTACTGCCACGACCCCACTTCGGAGCCCAACCTTATTATCATTGTATGAATACCTAATGTTTATGTATGTGACCCCTCGACTCCAAATGTCATTGAATGATTCTATTTGATTTATGGAGAGTGGTGTTATTTTTTCCATTGAAATGTGGTCTATCGATAGGTCTAACCATTGAGATATTGTGAGTTTATCCCTGCTTCTCCAGTCAAATCTATCTTTGTTTTTCAATTGAAGGTACTGTGGAAAACTCTCACTACTGGTATGATATTTCTGGATTAGTGACGTGAATGATATCAGTGAGTTGTTTTCAAACGTGTTCCAGGTGGGTGATTCCTTGTAGCTTTCATGAGTTGAAGATAAAAGGTTTCTTTTTTATTTCAAAATCTGGGTCGGGCCATATGGGAGTGAATTTGTTCAGAGATGGAGTGCAACACATGATCTTACTGACTTTCCACAAAACTGCCAGAGTTGTTTGGATTACCAACTAAGCAGTTATGTTTTTTTAGCAAGGAAGGGTAAATCAGTTATTGAATTGTATTTGTGAATTGTATTTGTGTTATTATGTATTTGCATTCTGCTTGTTCTAATTCCAACCTTGGGTTTTGTTGTTGGTCAGGGAGCTGTCATTTTACTATATATTGAAGGTGGTTTGCCAGGTAATACTGTCTGAAATTTGGAGCAACTAGGCCCCCAATTTCCAGGGACTTTTATATTTCTAGTAGAATTACTTAATTCTGGAGTATTGGACCAGTTGGATGTTGGTTGGTGTGGGCTCTATATCTATAGTCTTATCGTACACACATGTTCAGGCATATACATACTTTCTTATATACTCATACTGTCTTGTATATATACGTCTATATTCTCATTCTACAGATAAATTAACCTGGAATATGTTTGAGATAACAAGCTGATACACTCTGTGCTATAACAGACTCATAGACTTGTATTTGGAAATTATTCATTCACTTTTCTGTGGCACTTCACCCATTTTAATAGTTAAGCACGTGCGTATCAGAGATCTGAATATAAACTTTTTTCTGGATGACTGTTGTATTAACTGGAGGAGCCTAAGCAGGTGGTCCGAATCTGGCCCTAAGTGTGCATGTGGCTCTTTTTTTGTGAAGTCGGGGGAAAGTCGAATTCTGGTCGTGGCCTGATATGATGGTCGGAATGTTGTGACAGTTACGAGGGATTCCTCCTGAGCCCTGATTTCCGGGTGGAGAAGGTGGGTGCTTTGCGTAGTTGGGCACCCCCCCAGCGCATGCATTTTGCAACGGCCTGAATAATTTAGACCTTCACACAGGCAGCGGAGCTTGAGCAGTCAGGGACTAGGGCGATGGGGACCCCGTCTGTCGCTGTCATGTTTGCTCAGGCATCTCCACCAGCGTGCTGTCGGGCGATGTGAGGGAAGAGCATTGACAGCTGGCTCCTCTGTCTCATTTTTTTGTTGGTTTTTTACATTTTGTATTCAAGAATTAAACTCCCACGCACTTGAGCTCCTGTCAATCTCAACTTTAATATGTCAGGAAAACAAGAAAAAACATGTTTTCTGTTTGCACTTACGGCTTTTAACCGACACATACTTGTAACTGCCAAGATAAAGAAAAAAACACTTCAGTTAATTAAGGGTTCTGGTGGTTCTGTTATGGTGAAGGCTGCATTTTCCTGGTAAATGCCAGTAAATACAAAGTCGTTCTGAATGATCACCTTAATCTCATGGTGAAGCATTTCTATCCTGATGGGAGTGGTCTCTTATGCCAAGGCGCATGTGCTGGTGGCTCGTGGTGGCCAACACCCGATTAAGACACTTTGTTTCCTTTATTTTGGCAGTTACCTGTATATTCTGTGTGCAATAACACAAACAAAAGATTGATCACAAAATCAGAGCCCTCATTACAAAGAGCAGGCATTTACTGCTTAGCAATATTTACTGGTCAGTAATTCCAGCAGGTGCAGATGTAACGTTTTGAGGTTTCAAAACTTCAGATGATACTGAAAAGTTTGTTATACCTGCTCCTGCTACATATGCAATTACTGTTCCGCTGACCACTAAATGCTTAGCTTTTTTTGTAATGGTTGAGTTAATGAGGACATTCTTTTAGAAGTACTACATCATGTGGGCTCCCATGTTTGCTTGAGACCTTGGGGGAAAGAATGGATGAAATGAACAGCCAATCACAATCCAGTGCTGTAGGATACTGAAGCACTTTGACATCCAGGTGAATCTGACACCCAGCATAAAGTGGGATTAATACTATTTTATGCTGGATGTCAGATTCACCACATGGAGATTATGTTAACACACTGCACGGTATAAAAAAATGGTGGTGCTTAATTGGCAGTAGCGTCGCCTAGGGAGTCCTTTGGCTGGGTTGTCTACGTCTAATCGCTAACCAGAGACCCCCGCTGGTCAATTAGGCGCCCACAGTCTGTTGGTATGAAGCTGCACATAGTGTCTTCCTCTGGCTCAGGTCTGTGCAAGTTTAACTTGTAGACTGCAGTGTGAGAAGAAGTGGCAGCTGACATCACATGTTTCGGGGGAGAGCGCGTGCTTGTCTACGCTCTCCCGAATTAACAGTGGAGGTTTCAGCGAGCACGGCTTAGTAATATGATTGGACATTCCAAATTGGGAGAAAAAAAGGTTTAAAAAAAACTGAGCTGACCCTCCAGGGTTTGGATACAGAGATATCTATGGCCGTACATGAAACTTTTGCCGCATGCAAACCCACATTCAGAAATGTGATGCCTCGTGACAGGTTTGATGGGAAGTGGAATCTGGTGTCATGGGTTATGGAGTGTGCTTTCTGGAAGCCATGGACTACATATCCCATGAGCACCTGGAGCTGAAACAGGCCGTCATCTCTGTCCTGCTGTGCAGTGCAGCGCAGGGAACGAGACACAGCCTCTTCACCAGCATCATACTCTTGCTCACGTCAACAGCAATAACCCCCAGGTAACAAAAACACACACAAAATGTTTTTTTTTTTTTAAGTTCACGGTTGCTGACGAGTGCATCAGAGGAGGGCTTCAGCTGCACTGCTCCTGGTGGGGTGGGGATTTTGCGGTAACTCACACGGCACAATTGGTGATTCCAAATTAGAGGAAAAGAAAAAAAGGGGGGAAAATTATTTTTTTTAATTTAAATTGATAAAAAGAGTGTCTTCACGTTTCTCCATCTCTCGGTCGTTTGCGCTCTCCGGCGAGCATGACTCACCATGCTTCACGCCTCCCGCTCTCTCCAAAGCAAAGTGGCGGTGAGGGGCGTGTGCCAGCACCCCGGCGAGCAGCAGGTGCCGGAGCGGCGGCCCTGAGGAGCCACGGGGGCCACAAGAGGCGAAGCTTCGCCATCAGAGGCCATTCCAGCGGAGTCCGCGACTCCTGCCAGGGCTCAAGCAGAATGGCCTTATGGGTAGCGGCAGAACGGCAGGTAGCGGTGGAAAAAGCTGTCCGGTCCTTTGAAAAGTGTGGCCCAGGATCCCTGTCAGCCTGCTTACATTTTAAATATTATTCTTAACTTTCTGCGGTTACCTCAGGCTAAACGGGCTTGTGTTTTGCACAGACAGGCTGATTTGGCCATTGGAAGCCTTTTCTGTGAGCTGAAAAAAAAGAAGCAAATCTGAATTTGGGACAAAATGTGCCCTGCAAACAAGGATTGGTTTCAATCAAACGGTTCAGGGTCTCAACTTTGAGTTAGTTGAGTTAACTTTTGAGCATTAGGCAGCAGGTGTATTTGTCACACTCTTCTTTTTAGCAGCCAATTCTTTTCAAAAGCAGCAAAAAAATTTTTTTAGTTTTGGGGACCACAGGCAGCAAGTTAGTCATTTAATTCCGGCGGAGTTTCTGAAGGGGAACCGCTTGCTGTCGTGTCCCAGGACAGTGGGGGTTTTCCTATGTCAATGTTTTTTTTTGCGAGAGCGAGGATTAACTGGAGTGAGATTTCCTGGTGATTGCTATTGATTTCAGATTTTTTCCATTTTTTTCTCCAAATTTAGTAGCCAATTATACCCTCTATTTATTTCGATTCGCCCTCCCCCACGAACTCACCGCCCGTCCTCTGGCTCAAATCAAATCAATCACCCTCCCCCTTCCCCCTGGGGTGGACAGCCAAATGCCTACCCTGATCGGGGCTCCTGGCCAGAGCCGGTCTGGCACACTTGGGTTTTGAACCGCGATCGCAATAGGCAGCTCACACTCACAAAGCACCAGTCAATGCGAGTGCGTTAGACCGCTTCACTATCCGAGGCCCCCGATTTCTCATCTTTAGCAATACAGTATGCGTGGATGTTGCTTGGGTATTTTTCTTGTGCTTGTGGACTTTGCATCATGTATAACGATATTTCAAAGGATTGCAGTGCAAATGCAAATCTGTGGTCGGGCCAGGTTAGTGGATAAACAGATGGATGGCAGTGCACAGAAGCATACTAAGTTAGATTCTTATATATGCGTCCATCTTTTGAACACACTGTTCCTCCTGTCTAAGAGGAAAGCAATGAAGTCTTTCTGTGCCATCTGAAAACATTGAAGTTTGTCTCTTCGACCTGTAAAGTATAGTTGGATTTTGTTGTCCGTTTGCTGCTCGGGGGTAAATGGCTGATGCTCAGGAGCTCTTCCAGCTGCCCACGTGCAGAGTTTCTCACATGTGTTTAGTGGGCGTGGCAGTATCACTCACTTGGCCTGGAACAACTCTGTCTCACATGCATAATATATGTGTTTCTACTCTCCCACAACAAGAGGGATGGGCGCTCCAGGCCTACTATAGCCTTTGCGCACGCACGCATGCACGCACACACACTATATCACACATGCGCGCACACATTTATGCGCATATTTATGCACATTTCTCTCAGGCAAAGGCATACAAACACACACACACAGTTTTTCACATATGCGCACACACACACTCATGCACACATGTCTATACAAATGGGCACTCTGTCTCTTTTGGTCTTTATCTCATACAAACACACACACAGTCTTTCACATATGCACACACACACACACTCATGCACACTTGTCTATACACAGGCACTCTGTTTCTTTCGGTCTTTATCTCATACACACACACACACACATTTGCTGTATTCACTCTCCCTCCCTGTTTCGGTGTCATTTGCTCCTATAAGCCCAGACTAATCGGCCATTGAGGGATTTCAGCTGCGACTGCCCTGTGAATATGTAAAAGGTCAGATTCCTGCTTTATGCTTTGTTGCTGTTGAGAACTCAGTTCTTCAGCTTGGAATAATATGGTTCAAGGATGTGTGTGTTTGTGTAAAAGCCAGCTGCTGCCTGTCAGGGGCCTGCTCTGATCTCATCCATACATGCATGTTGGATGGCTGCATGTGTATCTTGGGTAAAGTGTGCACATGCCATGCATTTCCTAAGAATGTTAATGTCCCCCAAATCATATCCAAATTGATGCTATTGCCAAATTGTGTGCAATGAATGTTTTGGGAGCTGAAACTGCAAAGACAGTTGGCTAGCTTTTCACCACAGAGCCCACCAAGCTGCCATGTGTGCAGAGTTTTCAATGGCGTTGAGACCGGGCTCTACGAAGGCACATTGAGCCAATGGAAATGCGGGAGGTTATTTCCTTGTATGAGCTTTGATGGGACCGGCCAGGGAAAATCAATGGGGCCTTCAGAAAGGTGGCTGTCTTGTTAAATGTACAGTCTTTGCCTTTATGCTTCCTTGCTAGCTTCCCGTCTACCAAACAAATGTTGTCACAAAAGCAATGTTTATATTCACTAGCTAACATTTTTTTGGACAACATTGTGCTTACTTAATTGTAAGTACTGTTGTAATTTACTAACTATAGTAGGTGTAAAATATATGCTGGTAAAACAACTCTCTTAGGAACTTGTGACAGTCACACTTCAGCACCTCCTCTGACCCTGCCTTTTTCCATTCATTTCCCTAATACTGAATGCAATTTTGTAGAATTGTAATAGTTCTACAAATTAATAAATACTGAAATTTACATTCATGTTTAGGCATAACAGATGCTTTTATCCATTGCAGAAGTATTTGCATAGAAATAAAGTATGATTATTCATAATGCAGTCCTAGCTTATTAACACTATTGATCATTTATACATTAAAACAGTACTTAAATGCTGTTCGGTTAAATTACAGGGAATGCAGTCAGTATTTGGCCAGTGCGAACATAGCTTGTAACAAGAAGGCCAAATGCTTAAACTCTGTGTGGGGAATCGTTCCCCCAAGCAAAACCCATAATATACAGTACCAGTCAAAAGTTTTGACTACACCTGCTGGAAACTAGGTTTATCTCATAATTAACAATGTTTTACAACTCATAGGTTTCTGTAAATACCTGAAAATGGCAAAAAAAACACATGTAAGAGTAAACAAAAGGAACATCAAAGCAATGTTCAAGAAAATTGAATTGAAAATTGAATCTTGGATTCTTCAAAATAGCCACCATCTGCTGTGATAACAGTCTCACAAACAAGGGCCATTCGGTTAATAAGTTTCAGCAGGAAATCACCCGACATGTCTTCCCAGCTCTCCTACAGAAATTCCCAGAGATACTTGTGGGTTGCTTTGCTTTGACTCTTCTGTCCAGTTTGTCCCATACAAGTTCTATGGGATTGAGGTCTGGACACTGGGCAGGCCAGGTCATTGGTTTTAGTTCTTCACATTCCTCCTTCACCAGATAGTTCTTGCACAACTTCAAGGTGTGTTTCGGGTCCTTATCTTGCTGAAGAATGAAGGAGTGCTGATTAGCTGTAATCCAGATGGAAGGTGTACTTATACCTTTGACTGGTACTGTATGTGTTTCCACAAATATAGCAGTATAAATCAATGATATGCGTTTTTAAATGTAAGCTTTGGGTAAAGTTGCTGTGCTATGCAGCCAATGCAATGTTGTTATCTCTTTTCTGAATGAAACAATTCACATGTATATAACAGTTGAAAATACAATCTCTCTTCTATTGTGTAATAAATGCCCTGCTGTGATCAATAGGACATAAGATGTGTGTTGTGGATTTCTAAATTGAATTGGAGTAAACGGCTGGCGTAGACTGATCTGATCAATGTGGCCTTAGGACATGAGGTTTCCTGTGCAAGGCAGTATGCTCCTGATTTATGCCTAATAAATAGGTAGCTGAATGATTGCCTGAATAAGGCAAAGCATCCTCGCTTCTGTTCTATGACTGAGCTGCATTAAGAAGTCCTTCTGTGGTTGGGATCGCGAACTATGTTTGTCAAAGGCTAAGTGCGCCCTCTAGTGTATAAAGAATGGATTAATAGATTTCTGCGTTTCGAAAAACAGTTTACCTTGTCATGATGATAAAGTGCAATTGTGTTGTTATATACCCTTGCGGCAGCGGATGCGAATTGAAAAAACTGTCCAATCAAAGCCAAACAACAACTGTTGTTGCGAAATACACTTTGGTAACGCTCATAGAATTTGATATTGCTGGTGAATGCCGACATTCAAATACTTCGTCTACTTGCATGAGAATCGAAACAGTATACCTTTGATGAGATTATGTCGGATCCAGGTAAAATAATAGTCTCTGATCATTTTTCACTGTTGAGTTGACAAAATATGCAATACAAAACATAAAACGAAATCAATTTAATTTCATGCCATTTTTTGTTATTTCAAAAAAATAAAAATAAAAGTGACCCAGCGTTGGAAATCAATGAAAGTGGTAATTTAGCCAAGTTCGCTGGTTACAATTGCTCACACATTGGTAAAGCAACTTTTTAAAATAATTGTTGCGCATTGTAAAAGTTTTATTTTATATCCGTCGTGAACGAAATGCACCCGACTGCGCAACTGGTACGACTGCATAATTCAATTCAATTCAATTCAATTTTATTGTCATTAAAACAATGTGCAAGCACATAGTAAAATTAAAAGAGGGCTGCAGCTTCACCAACAGTGCTAAATACACATAATACATAATACACATGACAAACATATTAAACATAGTGCAAAAGGGCATACAAACAGCAAAAAGTCATGTAACATTGGCATGACAGTGCAAAAAGTCAGTGGGTGGTTCAGGAGGGTGACAGCTGGGGGAAGAAGCTGTAACATTAGCCTGACAGTGGGCAAAAGGCATGTAACATTGGCATGAGGGAGAACAGTCTGTGGTTGGGGTGGGTGGGATCTCTGCTGATGCTGAGACCTCTGCGCAGGCAATATTTATGATAAATGTCATTTATGGCTGGGAGCTGGGTACCGGTGATGCGCTGGGCCGTCTTGACAACCCGCTGCAGAGCTTTCCGGTCTGCTGATGTACAGTTACCGTACCACACTGAGATGCAGTTGGTCAGGATACTCTCTGTGGTGCAGCGGTAGAAGTTGATGAGTATATGGGGGGGTAGGCGGGCGCACCTCAGCCTCCTCAGGAAATGCAGGCATGGTTGGGCCTTCTTCACCAGGGAATGGGTGTTTGATGTCCAGGAGAGGTCCTCGCTGATGTGGACTCCCAAGAAATGTAAAACTGGGGACATGTTCCACCTCAGCCCCGCTGATGTATATGGGGGAGTGGCTGCAGCTTTTGGCTCTCCTGAAGTCCACGATCAGCTCCTTAGTCTTTTGCACATTAAGGACAAGGTTGTTGGAGGTGCACCATGATGTTAGGTGCTGAATCTCGTCCCTGTATTCCGTCTCGTCGTTGTTGATTATTCAGCCTACAACTGTGGTGTCGTCAGCAAACTTTACTGTGAGGTTTGAAGGGTGGATTGGCAGGCAGCCATATGTAAAGAGAGAGTAGAGGAGGGGGCTCAGAACACAGCCTTGGGGGGCACCTGTGCTGAGGGTCATAAAATGATAATTGAACTATTTGCAGATTAGAAATGATCATTGCCAAACACAAAAACTGAATCTTTCAAGGTGTGGAACATATAGTTCACTTCACGTGGAAATGATGCCTAAGTGAACGTTAAGAATATGGAGCTGAGCATCTGGGGATCTGTTGAATCTGTTTACTTTCGCCCCTCGCCCCACAGATGGGATATCTACGGTGAGCCATGGTTCAGACAGGCTCAACATAGATATTGAATCTGATCAGTTTCTCTCTTGGTCCTCCACCCTTTAGGACAGCATAGAGCCCCCAGGCGGTGTTGGCGGTGGCTCCAGAGATCCGTCCCCCTCCCCCTGCACGCTGGGCGTGGACCTGCGCAGGGGACGCCGGCGTCACTCTGGCACCCTGCAGCTGCCCCCGCTGTCATGGCGACAGGCAGAGAGGATCCGCACCCCGGACGAGGACCTTGTTGCCAGGCCGACCACGCTGCCCTTCGTCGCCCCGCCCCGAATTGATATAACGCCCGCCGGCCCGGACAGGTGAGCACCGCCCCCCACACGCTGGGATTTCTCTTTCCTCCTCTCTCTCTTTCTTCTCCTCCGCCACCGTCTCTGTAAGCAAAAGTGGAAATGCTGGATTTCTTACTAGCTTTGGATTCCAGACCATAAATGTTCAGCTGTGACAGTCTTACTCACTGGATATGCAGGAACAGCAGCTGCAGGTGTGTGTGCTGCAGCCAATGAGAGAGGATCATTATGTATAAACACTGGTTTGAGTGAAATGCTAGAAGACAAAAAAAAAGAGCTGGTCATTTTCTCCATCTTATTTCCCCACTAAAGTTTTTGAAAACTTTCATTTCTAAGTACAGTTCAGTATTTTGTTGAAAGCAGCAATGACATACTAACCATGTGTAAATATATGCAGAATATTTGGAGTTATTGGTTGCTGTTAGGGCGGCACGGTGGTATAGTGGATAGCACTGTCGCCACACAGCAAGAAGGCAGTGGATTCGAATCCCGGCCGAGGCCTTTCTATTTGGAGTTTGCATGTTCTCCCCGTTTCCTCCCGCAGTCCAAAGACGTGCACATTAGGCTAATTGGAGAGTCTAAATTGCTAGCTGCTTCTTTTGATGTGGTTTGTTTTGACATGGGTCTAGTGGTGTATTGAAAGTACTCTGTCACTCACCCTGGCTGGATGCATTGCTCCAATGGGAGTGGAAGTGAGGACATTTCCAATGAATAGTTTTTGTTTTCCAGCATGGAGGAAGGATTCATTCTGACCTATTATATTTTCCTCAGATTGGAAAAAAAAGATGCTTACTGACAATCCATTTGTATACAGAATTCATAAGCGGCTCTTTTGGTAATAAAAGTTCATTTTCAGTGTGCCTATATGATATATTTGTAGACTTGCTTGGATCATCATAGAAGACTGCAATTTTCATCATAATTTCACCAAAAACTGGAACAGAAACTAAAGGCCATTGGTCTTTTGAAAGGCAAAAATATATTTTATTTATTGAGATATTTTTTATTTATTAGGCTCCTTTCTATATTAAACAACATATTTACACATTTTAACAGACTCGTCCCAGAAACAATCCTCTGCTTGGTCTTGCGTAAAACATGAAAATATTTGACATTAAAATCATATTGGGGGTCATATATGCACAGGGGCCATGGCTTAAGCCAAGAAGGCAAGATCAAGATAAATACAATATGGCGGCACGGTGGTGCAGTGGATAGCACTGTCGCCTCACAGCAACAAGGTCCCGGGTTAGAATCCCGGCCGGGGGCCTTTCTGGGTGGAGTTTGCATGTTCTCCCCGTGTCCGCGTGGGTTTCCTCCGGGTACTCCGGTTTCCTCCCACTGTCCAAAGACATGCACGTTAGGCTAATTGGAGAGTCTAAATTGCCCTGTAGGTATGAGTGTGTGAGTGAATGGTGTATGTAGTGCCCTGCGATGGATTGGCGACCTGTCCAGGGTGTATTCCTGCCTCTCGCCCCAATGCATGCTGGGATAGGCTCCAGCGCGACCCTGGCCAGGAATAAGCGGCTGAAGATGAGATAAATACAATATTATAGTCAGTGTCATTATTTTTTAATCAATGAAATACTCTGTCACTTACCTTACTTTATTGACACAGAAAGAGTATCAGTCCTCAATGAAGGCTTGAAGTGTGTCTAACAAAAAATAAAATCCTAACATAAAAAGTGCTAAACATTTCATATTCAAATCATCTTCAATGCAACCACCCAGATTAAATGTAACCACAAAACCACAGTGTTGTTGAGTAACCAATAAAAGCATGTCCTTCTTTCTTTATGCAGTTTCTTTCACAACATGAATTTTGTGGTTGGTAAAATTATGAAAAATTCAAGAATTGGAATTGAAAACAAGAATTTGGGAAAGAAAACCATTTCAATTATAATACACCTCTTTATTTTAGATTAAAATGATAAAATAATTTTTTGACTAAATAAATCAACATATTAGTAGTGTGACCTATTAGATAAATTAATCACATCACAGTCATCATGTGATTTGGATTATCAGTCAGTAGAGGGCAGTGCTATTGGGAAATGGAGCTTACAGTAGATGTTTTTTCTTTTTCTCTTTGGTTGTTATATTACATTTCAACAGTTTTCAGCGCTTTGTATAATTTACAGGAATTAGGCCATTTAAGTAACATCCATTTAACGCACTGTTTTTGAAGTTGCTATGTTTTATGTTTATTCCACCAACGACTGGAATAATAGAGGCTTGCTAATTGGAGAGTCCAGCCCCAAGTGAAGCAGGCTGCTCTCCAGTGTGTACTTTTCCTGCTTGCTCGTGTAGTCCAGGCCCATCCTAGTTACCCTGGCGGCCTGCTCCCTCTGTTTCTGCGCCTCCTTCTTCATCGCCTCCCTCCGCTCCCTCTGCCAAGGCAGGATGGGCGTGGACTTCTCCGGACCCCTCGGAGGGCCGTGGGGCAGCTTCGGGCCCTGGCTCGGGCGAACCGCGGGCTGCGAGCAGGGAGCGGGCGCGCAGCCGCAGGGGGTCTCTGCCTGTGGGGTCTGTGGGGCGGAGCTGGCCGGGACATTCCCAGACCCACGTCCTGGCACCAAGGGCTGCGGGGTGCCCCCGTGGACGGTCTCTTCAATCCCCCGGCCGCTGAGTCTGAGCTCGCCCTCCCTTTTCCCCGTGACCCCCTGGGTGGCTGCAGAGGTCGCGCGGTCGCGGACCCAGAAGGGGCTGAGGTCGGCCGCTTTGTCCCCGAGCCGGTGGAAGACGCGGACGGACTGCGCCATGCGCTCGTGCAGGCAGCTCTTGGGCGTGGCCGTCTGGGCCGAGCGGCTCCACCTCCTGTCGTCCTCCTGCACGCCAAGCTTCCTCTTGGCGCCCACCCTCTTGCCAGCTTCAGCCTTCGTCTTTCTCTTCTTCCTGACCCGCGGCGGCCTCTCTCTTTTCCTCGTGCGCCCCCTTTGTTTAGGCGCTGCCCTGGCCCTGGCCCTGGCCCTGCCTGGCTCCGCTCTGAGCCTGTGTGCCACGCGACCCCGCCTGTCACACTGCCTGGAGAGGCCGCACTCACCCATACGGGCCTCAGGTCCGCCGCGAGCCTGTGGTGCCTGCTGCCTGGGTGCCGCCGGCTCCGCAGTCTCGGTCTCCACCCCGCAAGCGGCCGGCCAGAAGAGGCAGCACTCGCTGGCCGGCCCCACCAACTTGAATGACTGCATAACCTGCGGAGGTGCGCCGCTCGTGCTGGCCGTCGCGACGGGGCCGTAAGCACCGAGGGACTGCGGGATGCTGGGCTGCACCCAGGCAGGCATGGGCTGGAGGGAGTAGATCAGAGCTTGGGGCTGCCATGGTGTCAAGTAGTTTGGCAGCACGAGGTGAGCGGGGCCATAGTACCCTGGGAACACAGCACAGGTTTTCCACTGCATTTGATCCTCCCCATACAACATCGGTTTTGGCACAGCTACCTTAAGGGTTTTCGAGTTAAGGTAAACAACTTGAATTACGCAGCTACAGGTAAATGCCAAAGTAAAAGAAACACCAGCATAAAGGTCTTAGTAGGGCGTTGAGCCGCAAAAGCAGCTTCAGTGTGCATTGACATAGATTCTACAGGTGTCTGGAACTCTATTTGAGAGTCTCAGGTGACGCTCCAGAATCTCCCATAAGTGTTCAATTGGGTTGAGACCTGGTGACTGAGATAGCCATAGCATATGGTTTATATTGTTTTCATCCTAATCAAATCATTCAGCGACCACTGTGGATGGGGGTATTGTCATCCTGGAAGAGACTGCTCCTATCAGGATAGAAATGCTTCACCGTAGGATGCTTCACCACACTCAGAATGGCTTTGTAGTTATTGGTGTTTACCTTCCCCTCTAAGAGGTTGAGTGGACCTAAACCATGTCATCAAAATGCACGCCACACCATAACAGAACCACCAGAACCATTCACCGTGGGAAACAAGCACTCGGGCCTGTATGTTTCTTTTGGCGTGTGCCACACATGCACTTGTCCGCTTGTTGAGAACAGGGTGAAGGATGACTCATCTGACCATGTGACTTTTTTTCCACAGCTCAGTAGACCAATGCATGTGTTCTTTGCACCACTTTAGGTGTAATAAGGGGTTTATGTACTGCAACCAGACCATAGTATCCTTCTCTGTGAAGTTCTCAATGGACCGTTCTTGGTTAAACTGCCTGCTCACGCACTAGATTGATATTTGCAGTCAACAGATTCAGAGTTGCTCATCTGTTTTGCCTTGCATCTCGAATCAATCAATTCATGGACATCACGGTTGAGGAGCATGCACTTTAGTTTTGAAGCGTTTTCCCTCAGACTTCCATGCTAACATCACCTTAGCCACTGTTCCTTGTGAAACATCAACAAGTTGAGCAGTCTTGGTCACTGAAGTTCGTTCCAAATGTGCCCCAACAATCACCCCTCTTTCAAATTCACTGAGATCTCTTCTAGCCATGGCAGCCAAAATAATGGGCAACTGGGCCTGCCCAGCATTTTTATACATGACCCTAAGCATGATGTGATTTGAATTGCTTAATTAACTCAGGAACAACATCTGTGTGGAAGCACCTGCTTTCAAATTACTTGTATCATTTACTCAAGTGTTTCCTTTATTTTGGCAGTTAACTGTATATTCTGTAATTATCCAGCGGAACAGATGGAAAACTACCGTAGTAAAATGAAAACAGTTATGGTAGCAACACTTTCATCGCTCTAGCTTGTTCATAATATAACTATGATTTACTGCCAAATACAAGCACTACCTTGCTCGCTAGCAAGTATAATGGTAACATGATTGATCTCTATGAATCTCATAGTTTGCTTACTTTCAGCGAGACAGAGAGCAAGGCATATGGACAAACTAATTAACATGTCACTTTTGAAAGCTAGCTTGCTTGCATGCCCTTTTTCAGTGCTTACCTTTTGCTGAATTTGGATGGAAGTTATTATTCATTGGCAATGCTGAATTTCAGCGCCCTCTTTTCAAAAGGAAGCGACTTAAGTGAAGATTATTTTGAAACACTTGGTTTTAAAATGGTTCTACTGTTTCACTGAGTGAGGATGTTTCTGTGATGTCACAGTGACCATGTGTCACAATTACAATATAATGTAAATATATTTATAAATACTGTATACTGTTTACTTGTATAGCATATTTTATTAAACACTTGATGTGCTTTTAAGCAAAATAATGTTTACATGGAATCTGGATGTTTCCGTGATGTCACAATGAGCTGTTAGAATGATGTCAAGTCAGAAGTAAGTTTAGGCCCTTTAAGGTTAATTTATGCTTTGGGCGACAAGTGTCGCACGACACGAATTTTGAGCGTTTATACTTTCTGCTACTCGGCGACAGTGTCGCATCATCTCTATGGTAACCAGCCTTAGCAAACTGAGGGCTGGCCTCCTGCGTGGTCTATTGGTTTCAATGTCCGACGCTGGCCACGACGACCAGGGTTCGATTCCGCATCCCGCCAGAGTCAGCTCCGGCCGGGAGTGCCACCGGGGTGGCAATTGGCTGTCCGCCCCAGGGAGGGGGGAGGGAAGCCGACACAGTTTGCTGCGCACAGGAAGGGGGTCGGAATTACAGTCGACAGCATGGCGAGCGCCATCTCGGAGGAGGCGGTGCTTCGCCATTGTCACTGGGCTACGGCAGCAAACTACGAGGGAGGGGATTGAACTAAGACTAGCGGGAGTAATTGGCTACCAAATTGGGAGAAAAATGGGAGAAAATCTGAAAATAATATTTTTTTAAATGAAGAGGGCTAACGTTAATGATGTTACAATACATGAGGCAGATGAGTTGCACAAGTTGGCCATTTTTATGGCATGCTGTGCGACACTTGTCGCCTAAAGTATAAATTGGCCTAAATCCTAAAATGGAAGTACAGAGTACAATCCATGTCTTGTCTCTTTTTACATGGGTTTATGCTCAGTTTAGAATATCTTGAGCATATCTATACAGTGCTGAGGGTTAAGCTGTCTTGAAGGTTTAAATAACCACAATGACCTGGTATAATCAGTCCTCACAAGTATTTATTTGTATGCCTCCTGACCTCATTTAAATGCACACATATATGGATACCACTTCAATATGGCTACAATATTAATGGCGAATAAGTAAAAAAAACAAAAAACAGCCATAAAATACAAGCATGTTTATACCTTACCACTTGTGCAGGATGTTCCTCAAAGTGTATATGTTCAAACAAAGTGTTAAACGATGCTGCCAGCTGAAGCAAAGTATAATCTGTCCTCACATATATATACTGTTCTGTGAGAACAAGGGCATAGATACAGACTAGCAAGTGCACAAGGCTTATCTTATCAATGATCACAAATGCGAAATGGCCGAATATCATTCTCATCACATCTCATCGCCAGTAGGTTAATGTAACGGGAATATGTTTAAAGATTTTTTTTTATCCCATCCACAAAGTCATGAGCAGTATGTCATAAGTCCTGATGTCATAATGGTCATGTACAATATCTTATAAAGGTCATGATGTCATAATGGCCATGCATAATATGTTGTACCAAAAGTTCCATTTACAGTATAATTGAACTGAGACAAAAGTCAACAAGTAATTGATGTATTTATGTATTTGTTGGACTTTGCTCCTTATTTTCTCAACGACATGTACCCAGAAACAAAATGTTAATCTTCAGTCAGATGATTTTGTATTTCATTTGATATGAATATTATTTAAAAGGGAAGTGGAAGTGTTGCTTTGAGACAAAGTGATGAGGTTGCGTGACATCGCAGGCTGAAAACACAATCAACCAGTAGTGCTGTGTGACCAAGCGTTAAAAGTTGTGCAATTGTGTTATCTGTTAAACGATAAAACTGTTTGCCAGAGGCGCTCAGCCCCAGGTGTCTGCCAGCGCAGTCTCATTTCTCCTCTGTGAAAGCTGCACTGGGCGGTAGCTCATAGCAGTAGTCCTGACCAGCACCAGCTCTCATCTGTTCTGTACCCTGAATGGCAGGCGGCAACCGATGCCGCCACCACCAGCCATCCGTCCGTCATCCCTGTCACCATGGTGAATCACCGCGGCGATGGGCACAGTTTCTGCAAGTGCGCATGGCGCGTGCCATCACAGCTGCGGCGGATGCCTCAAGCAGCTGCGTGCCAAATCAGGGCTTTCTTTCCTTCCTCTTAGAGAGTTCCTTCTCTCCTGAGGCGAGCAATCCCGTCACCTAAGTCCAAATTCAAGAGGGCTTTCTGCAGTTGCAAACATACTAGATTTTATTTCTTTTTGGATTGCTTTTTCCGATTGCTCTTTAGAATTTTTGTTTTGTGGACCAAATATGCCACTGCCAAAAGCTGTCTCCTGCCAGGCCTGGGAGTTTCTGCAGGGGGCTAGTGGGGGTGTTGCGCTTAGAAAAGGTCACCAGTTTTCAGGATTCAGCTGCAGTTCCTTCTCACAGATGTGCTGTCCCCCACCCCCAAGCTGTCAAACATGTTGGGAGCCAATCAGTGAGAAGGGGGTGGGGCTTGCTGTCGCTGTGTGGTACAGGAGAGGAAGAGCAGAGAGAGAGTCGGGGGGAGAGGGAGAGAGATGGAGAGGGGGGAGAGAGAGAGGGGAGAAGGGGGAGAGGGAGAGAGAGAGGGAGAGAGAGATAGAAGGGAGGGGGAGAGAGAGAGTGGGGGAGAGGGAGACAGGGGGAGGGAGAGGGAGAGATGGAGAGCGAGCAGGAGGAGAGGGGTGGGGGGGTTGAGCGCGAGAAGATTACTCTCCCTCCCGCAGGAGCGCCCGTGCTCAGAGCAGCCTTCGCTCAGAGCCGGCGTCGGTGCGAGTCTGAGGGGCAGCCAGCTTTCACACCGCCTCGCGTGGCATCGAGCGCCGTCCGCACTCGCCATGTCGGGGGCCGACGAAACGGACCCCTCCGCCTGGCCCTTCAGGGACCACATGCGCCTGGAGCTGGAGCCCCCGAAGAGAGCGACGGGGACGAGGGCCGGCTCCCCCAAAGCCTCCCCCCGCGGCTCCCCGCGCTTCTTCAGGAAGCCCACGGCCACCAAGAGCATCCGGCAGCGGCGGCGCTTCACCGTGGCTCATACGTGGTAAGGGCGGGCGCACGGGGGGGGGCGGTGGCGGGGTGGTGCGGGCGCGCTTCTCTCTGGCCCTCTCCCCTCTCCCCGCAGAGCCGAGAGGCATTAATTCTGCATGCGCCACACCTCGGTCTGAGCCCTCTTACCTGTGCCAACACAGTACTCAGTTGCTTGTGCTAACGTGGCTAACTCTCCGCCGCTCTGTGTGGCAGACTGCTTCCTCCGGGCAGTCCTTGTAGGAGGTTTGAGACTGATTTAGTCTGAGGGGTGTTTGTGCGGTGTTAACGTTAAAGGCTTTCCCATGAGTGCAGCTGCTCTCGAGGTCTCGACTTCATGCTTAAGGATGAGTTCAACAGGATGAATTGTGCGTGATTATATTTAGCAGCGACATCTGTGTTGACGTCCTTGTTCTGTGTGGAAATATTGTTTCTGGTTTCTTTTTGAACTGATCATTTACGGACCGCGATGTCATTTTTCAAAACAAGGCATTTGTGTTCCATTAAACAAACCATCATTGCGTGAGCGTGACTGTGACTGTGTGTGTGTGTGTGTGTGTGTGTGTGTGTGTGTGTGTGTGTGTGTGTGTGTGTGTGTGTGTGTGTGTGTATAGATGCATCCTTGCACATACTGTATGATAGTAATTATTTATATATTTGTTTTACTTCCTACATTTCCTACTTTGTTTTGGGCTACATTTTGGGTGACTTTGCTTTACATACAAAACATTTTCAGAGGGAGCTGTCTCTATCCTTTGAAAACCTGCGGAAGAGTTCTGGTTTATGGTTTCTGAATATCAAGTTAATTAAAATTATTATTATTATTGAATAACTTTATTTTTTATTTGGGGTGTGAAGGAGTTTGGTTATTAAGTCTGTGTGTATGTAGATATGGTGTACATTACTGTTTGTAAACATGTCCTTGCGTTCCTGCCATTATCCAATCGCTGTTTCATTTGTTGCTGAATTGTAAGTAACAGCAATGGACATAATGAGGACACAGCGCACGCACACACGCGCGCACGCGTCCTCACACCCCCATATGTACGCACACACACAAGTACACGCACACACGCACGCCCACACACACGTATACGCGCACACACACACCCGTATGCATGCAGGCACACACGCGCACACACACGTATGCATGCACACACATACAGGGTACATCTGAACTGGATCCATTGGTGTAGTTGAGGAAGTAGAGGACCAGATAGGTAGCGTCGTTCATTTACTGTATATCAGTGGTGTTGTGATGCAAAAGTAATCTTGCTACAGTGCCTCTGTGTGCATGCATGCGTGTGTGTGTTTTCGTATTCGTGTGATTCTTATAAAAGCATTATTGTAAAAGCAAATACATTTTTATAAAAGTAAAATAAATGAATTAATAAATTAAAAACGGTGTTAAAACAATGAAACAAATTAAGTAGAAGCAATGCTAAAGAGGTGTGTTTTAAGTTTCCTTTTAAAACTGTCAACAGTTTCAGCTTTTCTAGGATCCTGAGGGAGGTTGTTCCAGAGCTTTGACCCATAGTGGCTAAACTATGCCTCTCCAAATGTTTTAGTTCTAATTTTAGGAATCTGTAAAGAGAATCTGTTGGAGAATCTGAGGGCTCTGCAAGGTGTGTGGCTAAGAAGCAGATCTTTGAGATATTCCGGTGCAAGACCATGAACAGTCTCATATAGATGTGTTTGTGCGTGCGTGTTTATGTGCGTATGTGTGCGTGTTTATGTGTGCGTGCGTGTGTGTGCGTGCGTGCCCGTGTTTATGTGCGTGCGTGCATGCGTGTGTGTGCCTGTGCGTGTGCATGTTTATGTGTGTGCGTGCGCGAGTGTGTGCTCATGCTACCGATGTTGAAATAGAAGTGGGTAAGGGGGAGCTCATGTTGAAACCGAGTCCAGTGTGTGCAGTTTTCCAGCAGAGCGATGGGGGAGGTCGGCTTCATGGAGATTACCACAAAGCCACGCGGGGCCTCGGGCTCAGTCTTCAGCCTCTCTCTGTGGACCCAGCAGGGGCTGCAATTGTGTAGGAGCCAATCAGAGCCTCCAAATGCATCTGACAGGACAGAGACACCCCCAGGAATGAGCAAACAACAACACGAGAGCGAAGTCTGCAGGAAGCAGCGCGGAGAAACGGCCATTCCCAAACCCCGGCGCGATCGCGAGCGTTGAAGCGTGGCTTCCGTCTCAGCCGTTGCGATCCCTTTTCCGTTCATCGGAAAGGGACCCCTGCTGGAGGCTTCGGTTGGACGACGGCCACGAGGGCCGCCCACTTGGCTTGTTCAATCGAACACCCTGACCGAATTTCATTATCAAATGCTCACTTTTTCACACAGCATAATTCGCTTGCAGTTACAGACATTGAAGTGTGGTCTTAAGGGCATCAATTGACCGGGGTCCTTCAAAGGGCTGGCGCAGGCTTGTGCTGTTTACAATGTCAGATCGTTGGCTTACATGCTGAACGTTGATCTTAGACTCCGTAAATCAATGTCCAGCTACATGTCAGTGTGCATGTCTGTAATGTCTTGTGTGTTTTCCTTACAAAACATAAAGGTTATTTTCTTTCCACTCAAATTCCTCAGTAAATGATGTCATGATTGTCTGGGCGCTGCTCAAACGCCCTGTCCTTGCTTTCCTCGTGCTCCATTAAACAGCTCAGCCGAATGTTTTTGGAAAGCTGGCAGCGAAGAGTTTCCCGGGCGCTAAACGCAGGATAAAACTGCGCTGGCGGAGCGATAGCCCAATTTATCTGGCAGCTATCCTCTTGGGAGGGGGGTCTGTCTGCTGTTCTGAAGCATGGTAATCTCTCTTAGACCACTTCTTCTTGCCGTTTTGGGATCAGTGAGAGTTTGCGCTCACACCTGGCGAGTGTGAGGTGCGTGTCCCCTCCCGACACGTATTGGCTTATTGCGCCGCATACTCTTGTCTTCATTGGTTGTGGGGGGTGTGGTGTGAGGCATGAGGTGTGGTGATGAGGCTGAATGAGGGTTATTGGATCGAGGCATCGTGCTGGCACACCCTCCATGCATCTGGGCTGAGGGGCAGTGCTGTGCCTGCCATTACCCATGATCCTTTGCACTTTTGCAAATCCTCTCTCAGACCATGGCTGGGCTGGGTGGGGTGGGGTGGGTGGGCGTGGGCGGGTAACTTCCTCTGGAAATAGCCACAGAGAGAACTGGTGCATGAAAGCAGTGCGGGGGGACTGGTCGGCGGAGCGGAAGACCCCACCCCCATGCTCAGTGAGAGAAAGAGACTGCAGCCTGATAGGATTATTCATAACAATGTTCATTAATATTATTTAACCTTGGCGCATTTCTCTCTCTCTAGCTCCCCTTCTCTTACCCCTCCCTCTGTCTCTCTCTGTTTTTCTCTCTCCATCACAAACCCCACAAGACCCCGGTGTGCCCATTATGCGATCCGCTGGGGATCTGTATTAAACCGTAGGCCATTATCCGATCGTGCCTAATTCCATATAGCTGTAGAAGTGTCCCTCAGTTCCCTATGAATATAAATTAACCACCTACACTTCCTGGAGTTTAATCCCTTCTCCTTGCTGCCTGCGCCATTCCCTCCGGGAGATCCATTGTCAGTTCACTCTCCATATTTTTGCTTATCTCCGTGGACAAACGAGAAAATCATCACCATTAATGAAGAGCAATTCCTTTAAAAAAAAGAAGCATTTCAACCCCCCCCCCCCCCACCCCAATATCCTGTCAGATGATGAACTATTTTGGGTCTGAACACAAGGGAAGAATGCACCTCTTTAATCTGCGGGACAGTTTGGGTCCCCACGGTTCTGAAGAGTGACATGCTGGGTTTGTCAACCCTACAGAACATTCCAGCAAGAAGCTTCAGTCTCTGAGTACAACAGTAACTGTGAGACTGTCTGGTGATATTTTTAGAAAAACACCTGGGAACCCACCCCCCGCCCCTCTCCAATAACCTTTCTGTTGATCAAATCAAATCTACCCAAAATAAATCTGGAACTGTCAAATAATCAAATTATATTTGCGAGATTCATTTTGTGTTTTTTTTGTTTGAGGTTTATTACGCTCACAAGTGGCCCATTAACCTGACGGAGGTGACAGCATGCCCTGTCTCCACTGACACTAACAAATTGCTGCTTTCGCACACGTCTGCTGCTGCACAGGCCAATGTGGCAGTCTGCTTGCTTTACAAGCCACTTTTTACATGAAACATTGTTTAGAGCGAAAACAAATGTGCCTGGCGTGTGAAGTGCGATGCCGCAGAAGTGGGTCTTGCATGTGTTGTGTTCCCTCCTTGTGCTGGGAGGCCCGGTTCGAGTACCACTCCAGTAGTGATAACTACTGCTCGGCCAGCACCTCTAACGATCTCAATTAGGGAAACGTTCTAGGGAAGCGGCCTGTTCTGTTGTGCCCTCTGAAATCGATTCCTATCGCTAGGAAAATGCCCTCGTCGCGGCAACAGCGGCCCATTTTTGGGACTGAGTGGGTGAGGCAGGGGTGGAGCAGAGGGGCGGTTGATGTGGATGGAGAGGTGAGCAATCATAGGTCAGGGACACTGGTCTTTGCCATGCACCCCGTCTGAACATGCATAGGAGAGGCGGCAAGGACAGTGGGGGTCAACTGGTCATGACCGCATACGATTCCCAACCTCAAGGACCACGGTTTGTGCTGTGGTCTCTTAAGTCCGCCCCCCAACCGTACCCCAAGCCAATGTTGAGCAGCTGCAATTGGTTGAGAGCGCAGCGCAGTGAACGCATTGTGCAGTAACAGTTGGGGAAGGTTGCCCTCTCCTGTGTGACCCAGCAGTTGGAATGCAACCTGAAGGCTTGGTTGTTTCTCAAGCCTAGTTTCTAAAACCGATAACAGAGCAAACAAGCTGCATTTCTGTGGCATTGTCCTCAGTGCCGCTGAGTAACCGGGCAGCTGATTAAGAAGAAAGCAGTAGATAGACACACACTGAGATATTTTTAGCTACAGGAAAGCAAAAATATATTCAGACTATTTTTTTTTACAAAACTGGGGTTTGAAGTACAAACTGTAAGTAGGCTTGCTGTTTTTTTGCCTAAGAATGCTGCCGCTGTCCTCTATCGGGGGAGCAGAGAACCTCGTCGAGCCTGATTTTTGTTTCACCGACAGTGGAGTGTTGCATTGCTTCCCCCGCGCTCTGGCGGTGTCGCGTTTCACCCGGGCGGGCGTGTGTTGTGGAGGCGGGGCTTGTGTCACGTGCCCTCGGTGGTGCACGCCTGCTCCAGATGTCGTCGTCCCCCTCAGTGGCAGCTGGGCAGACACCGTGCTGCTCAAATGGACGTGATTGTTATGAGAGGCCTGGGATCTGTGCTTCAGCCCGTATGACTATAATCCCTAACATCTCCCCCACAAGCCTTTAAAGTGATTGGACTAAAACCCATCCTGTGTATTTCACAATGGTGGTGATTGAATCATGTCAGATGTCAGCACTGTTCCGATTGCTTATTTTTGTTATAAGTGTAAAAGCATGATTAATGCTTATAGTTGATTAAAGTATAGTTTACATATATATATATATATATATATATATATATATATACAGTATATATATAAGTTGTTTTTGTTTCTGCCTCTCCCCCTTTTTATCCCTCTTTTGGAATTGTCAGTTGTACGTTAGGCTCGGCAATTTGGAATGTCCACTTATACAATGGGGGAAATAAGTATTGAACACATCAACATTTTGTCCAGTAAATGTATTTCCAATGAGCCTATTCAAGTGAAATTTGCACCAGACTTTGGTATTAACTCAAAAAAAGACAAAAAATCTAAACATTAAAGTCCATATGTAAATAAAGTTATGTGTAATAAAGTGGAATGAAACGAAAAAAGTATTGAACACACTAAGAAAAAGCATTACACCACAGCAAGGAAAGGCAAGGAACCAGCTGAAAACCATAACTAATTAGGAGGCAACTCTACCTCCAATCTGTGCTAATTAATGTCAGCTGGGTTAGAATATATTGATGGGCTATAAAATGTTTTTTTTGTTACCAAGGTGCCACACAAGAAACATCTAATGATGGGTAAAAGCAAAGAGCTCTCTCAAGACCTTCGCAACCAGATTGTTGCAAAACATGAAAATGGAATTGGCTACAGACCTATTTCACAACTTCTGAATCTTCCAGTAAGCACCATTGGGGGCATTATCCATAAGTGGAAGCAACATCACTCCACCATCAACCGGCCACGCACAGGAGCTCCTCGTAAGATTTCTGATCAGGGAGTCAGAAGGATACTTAGAAGAGTAGCCAAAGAGCCAAGGACCACTAGGAAAGAGCTCCAGAAAGACTTGGAGGCAGCAGGTACAACTGTGACAGAAAGGACAGTAGGCAATGCACTCCACCGCCATGTCCACTACTGAAAAAAAGACATGTTGAAGCTCGTTTAAAGTTTGCCAAACAACATTTGGACAAGCCAGTGAACTACTGGGAGCATGTACTCTGGTCAGATGAGACCAAAATTGAACGTTTTGTCTGTCACACAACGCACCATGTTTGGAGGAGAAATGGCACTGCACATCACCCGAATAACACTATACCAACAGTGAAGTTTGAAGGTGGAAGTATCATGATGTGGGGCTGTTTCTCCTCTCGTGGTACTGGCAGACTTCATATCATTGAAGGAACAATGAATGGAGTCATGTACAGAGAGATTCTTGAGATGAACCTGGTGCCATCCACCAGGATGCTGAGGATGAGATGTGGGTGGACCTTCCAGCAGGACAACGATCCAAAGCATACAGCAAAGGAAACTCGCAATTGGTTTCAGAGAAAGAAAATCAACTTGTTGGAATGGCCCAGTCAATCACCTGACTTAAACCCAATTGAACATTTGTGGAAGCATCTGAAGATCCAGATTCACAAGAGGGCCCCCCGCAATCTTCAAGATTTAAAGACAATCTGTGTAGAGGAATGGGCCAAAATCACACCTGAATACTGCGGGCGATTAGTTACTTCATACAGAAAGCGCCTTGAAGCTGTCATTACAAACAAAAGCTTCTCCACTAAGTATTGAATTAATTTCAGTTAGTGTGTTCAATACTTTTTTCCTATGTCATTCCACTTTATTACACATAACTTTATTTACATATGGACTTTAATGTTTATATTTTTTGTCTGGATTTCTTGAGTTAATACCAAAGTCTGGTTTAAATTTCACTTGAATGGCCTCATTGGAAATACATTTACTGGGAAAAATGTTGATGTGTTCAATACTTATTTCCCCCATTGTACTTGAAGTCACTGGCGCGTGATGAGATGACGACAAACCCACCAATTAAATCCTTCCCTCCCTGGGCGACGCTACCGCCAATCTTGCGCCGCCCTGTGGGGCTGCCGGCCGTTGTCAGCACTGGCGAGCCGGGATTGGATACCAGACCCTCCCCTTTGTGTGTGTTTACTCCCTGTTTGACCCTGTTTGTTAAAAATCCCTCGAATACATTGTTTACACGGAGGGGTTTGGCTAATGGTTTTGGTGCGTGTGCCGTTTTGCAGTGAATGAGCACACCTCATTTATTGGCAGGTATGCGAAGAGGTGTGATCTAGCCAAGCAGCACGGGACACTGCACGCAAACCATTATATTATGGTCTGTGTTTTCCTCTGCTTTATTATTCTTTTACTTGATTTTGTTTCATTTTTCCTTCTTCTCGACTGTAAAGCAATTTGATATTCCCTCGAAATGAAATAAAATGTGGCATTACTGTAGATACAGTGTTCTCACACATTGCGCTCTGACTCTTGCATGCAGATCAACTCGCATTGTTAAACTATGAATTCATAAAAATGTTTTAAAGTAATTAATTGTGGATATAATAATAATAATACCATTTATTTATACAGCACCTTTCATATGACGATTTGCAGCCCAAAATGCATACAGAGAAACGGATAAAACACAATAACAGAGGTAACTTTGACATAATAAAACAATTAAAAACGACAAAATAATGAATGATCGCAGACGTTCCACCGGCTTTGATCGCTAGGAAGCCGAGCTGCATTTCAATTGTTGGCCTGTTTAATTTATTTAAATTATATGCGTGTTTAGGATATTGAGTGTGAGACCTCACGTAACACATAGATTCAGACCCTAAGGTTTGTTGGAATGGTGGAACGGTGGCAGTTCCCTTTGCTATGGAAACAACGCAAAGGTAGTAATCAACGTTGATTAATTGCGCTTAGCGACCGAGGTCTCTATAGTAACCCGCAACCAGTGACTGAAGGCAGACTAAGTGGAACTCGTGGCGGATGTGCAATGGAGGATTAGATTGCCAGAGCTCCTTTGGAATGGAGTCAGTTTTTTGGGGGGTCCCTTATTTCACCCCAACCCTCTGGCACCCCTCTGCCAGGTAAGAGGAGAAGCAAGAAGGCCGACTCTGCCTTATTTATTCATGAGCTTATTTGTTCCCGACAGATACTGTATGTGACATAGATATTTCACTGCCGTGATATATATTCTCTGCAGTGGAGGGATTGCGTTATTATTATTATTATTATTGTCTTACAAAGACAAAGGATGCGTAACCATTACAGATAAAGCAGCTGATTTTGACACCATCTGTTGCCAAAGGGATTTGCGATTTGTTCAAGGGCGGAAAAACAAAGGCTCAGTATTCAGGTGCTCATGGAATACTTAATAAAGTCCAAGCTCTTAGGGGTCCCCGGGCGGTGTAATGGTAAAGGCACTCACCCTTTACAGCAGGGGTGGGCAACTCTGGTCCTGGGGGGCCGGTGTGTATGCAGGTTTTTGTTTCTACCAATTACCCTGGCTCAATTAGCTAATTAGCTGCATACGCGAATGCTGGTTCACTTGTAGATTAGACTACAGTAACACGTTTCATATGGGAACACAAGAACAGTCTTCAGCTGTCATTCATTGGCTTATCAAGAAAGCTAAAATGTCAGCTCATGTAAATGATTGGGGCTAATTAAATAATTAAGAGCAGAAGTTGGCCTGAAATCCAGAAACGCATACGGCCCTCCTTGCCCACCCCTGCTTTACAGTGTCCTCTAGAATTATTTGCACCCTTGGTAAAGATTAGTAAGAAAGGGTATGACATTTTTGTTTTGTTATTCATCAGCTTGATCTTCCACTCAAAATATGAGAGACATCTAACATTTAATTGAAGTAAAATTATCAAAAATATATTCTTTGAATAACTTTGCTTCAATTAAATTGTTCTTGTGCGAGCTTATTAATTATATTATTCCTACTAATTAGTTTCCTCTAATGCACTCAGTGGCCACTTTATTAGGTACACCTGTACACTTGCTTGTTAATGCAATTATCTAATCAGCCAATCATGTGGGAGCAACTCAATGCATAAAACCATGCAGATATGGTCAAGAGGGTCAGTAGTTGTTCAGACCAAAGCATTGTTTAAATGCCACAGCCTACCTGAATCTTGTTGCTGACCATGTGCATCCCTTTATGGCCACAGTCTACCCGTCTTCTAATGGCTACTTCCATCAGGGATTATGTGCCATGTCATAAAGCACATGTCATCTCGAGCTGGTTTCACACACATAACAATGGCCTCCACAGTCACCAGATCTCAGTCCAATAGAGCACCTTTGGGATGTGGTGGAATGGGAGATTCACAACATGAATGTGCAGCCGACAAATCTGCAGCAACTGCATGATGCTATCATGTCAACATGGACCAGAATCTCTGAGGAATGTTTCCAGCACCTTGTTGAATCCATGCCACAAAGGATTCAGGCCATTCAGGCGGCAAAGTACTACCCAGTACTAATACCTAATAAAGTGGCCACTGAGTGTACATTAACAATATTTTTTTTTTTATTGGGAACCACAAGGTATTATTAGTGAACATTCAAACAAAGTGTACCATTGAAGTTAAGGAAACATTCAAATTAATTTGTTAATGGGGTATGCCTTAACTATTATATTCCCTCACATTCTTACAGGAACTCTGGGTAAATTAAAAGTGTGGTATTTCTTCTCTTACAAGGTTGTTCATTGTGTGTTTATATTGTCATTTGTGCTGTGTTGTTTCTGAAAGCTGGGGTAAGCATCGTTACATTTCTGGGAAAATGCATGATTGCATTGCATAGTCTATTGGTACATTATTTTCACAGGTACATTATTTTCATTTAGCAGTGGACATACATTTTCAGTATATGTGGCCCCAGTGTTGAACCTAAATTTAGTTTCTTATGGTTACAATTAAGGTCAGACCCCTCTGTAGTAAATGGGAGATCCAGCCAATTCCCCATCAACTGCGGGGAACCTAGAATCCTGTTAACCAAGTTAACCCCAGATACAGAGGTGAGCGATTAAAATCCTAGGCATTGCTTACTCACGCTCTGCTGGCCCAGGTGACCACTGCAAGAGGGGGTTACATATTAATTATTAACTATGGATAATTAAATGATTAATAATGAACTGTATTAATGAATAAAGTCACTGGGGCATGGAGTGCAAGGGCATTATAAAAGGACGAAATTTAATTGGATATTTTATTCAGGGAAAGCACTTAGTTGGACATTCCTTAAAAAGCTTGTGAGGTTGTTTGATGGATACTTCGTCAAACTCAATCTGCATCAAACTAACATTCCTCCCAGTTCAGAGTTTGCATTTCCGGAGGCCTTCTGCCACTGCAGCACTTATCCGCGGCATGTATGCATTATTGAGAAGGACGACCATTTGTGTAGCGGCTACATAGTGGCCATCTCGCACAGCTTTTAAGACTGGTAGATGGGCTGTCTCTGCCCACCTCCTCTTCACGAGTCAGACCCCTCGCTGCTTTCCGTTTTTTTCCCTCTCTCTTATTTATCTATGATTCCTAGTGTCTTTGTGGACATGTAGTTCAAATGAAGATTTTGAGTTTCCTCCGAAACGTGTACCTGATTTATGCTCAGACTTTGTCCCTCGGAAAGGACGTTATCTGACTCCCATCCCCGTGCGCGCCAGGTTCTGTCCCACGAGTCCACACATGCTGCAGCCTGCTGTGATAGATGAGGTTGTTAGACTGTAAACGGCCTCGGTTCGTAATCCCACTCCCTTAAATACCACGGCGGGGGAAATCAACCGCCAAAGATCAGTGGTCCTAAAGATGTACATTGCCAAGTTACAGGTACTAAAGCCAGAATACCTGGGCTAATCATTTCAGCCATCATGCACCTTCCCGTGGACAAAAATATTGAAAAATTATAGTAATAATAAAATAAGGTGCATATTTTTAACCAATAAAACAAAAGTCTTTGGTTGTTATATGTTCCTGAAACCAATTGACAGTTTTGGTAGCTTAAAAGGTTTTTACATCCACGAACCAGCCGCTCAAATTGCTTTCGGTGTCTGGAAAACAATACCTCGTTTCACATTGTTTTATAACAGACTTACCATCTCAGTTTCAGCAAGCTGCGTTTATTTATTCCACCGTGCCTCAAAAGTCTTGTGACTTGTTGAAGCTGCCTTAAATTATTGTTTTGGCTGGGGTTCAATTTGCATCTTGGGATACGAGGAAGCCTGAACAAGGTCAAAAGGACCAAAATGTTGCTGCTAGGAGAGATTGATGTAACCTAAATGGAATGGGTTCTTTCATGCGCCACGCAGGTAGACCTGTTACTAGGATTCTAGGAGCTATGGGTTACTAATGGGGTTTTCTGTAATGCAATCTATTGTCTGTAGATCTCTGCGATTGTTATATTGATTTTTGTAGAATGCAACTTGGACTGCTGTTACTCATTACTAGGTTGCTCTCGGTTGACAAGGAGGAGACACTGGAGAGTAATTAGGAGTGTGCTAGCGCCCGAAGGCACCTCGAATGCTGTCAACAGAAATTCTGAAATGCCTTTCAGTGGAATGGTGATTCGCTTCATCGTTAACTTTGTTACATCGTCCTACACAGTGTGTGGCAAAATGACTTCTCTCACGCCTCTCAGCCGCCTGTTTTAACTGACAGAGCTGTGTTGCACACAAGTGTTTACCCGAAGGGCCACAGCCCAGGCACAACTGTGACTGTGTTGAGTTTCTCTGCCGCATTACCACATGGCATTTGTAAAAGGCTACAGGGCTGGATCTATGACTAAGTGATACCCAAGGGAATGATATGATAGGACAGGGAAAAAAATGACTCGGCAAAAATTAGCCAGCTTTCTGTAGGGCCACTGACTTAGTGTCTGGTGTGCTAAGGAAACACATTCTGTAAAATATCTGTTCTCCAGAAGACTTCCCCCACAACGCCTTTTAAATTATTCCATCCATGATAGACATTTGGAGGAGAATGTGATTCTGGCAACCATAAATGCAAAAATTGCTCTTAAGGCCATTTCAGCCACTATAGATGCTGTATTCTATATTTGCTATAGTGTAATTATTATATATTAAAAAAGGGCCATGTGCAATTTAGTCCCTCTACATGTTTCTTGGAAGAAGACCACACTGTGCAGACGGGTCCCTTAGATTCCACCTGGGCCGTGGCAGGGCGATTCATGGCAGTCAAGCCCACGCTGACAAAATCAAGGACATCCTTCTGGGCATCGGCAGCGTATAGGAGGGATGCAGGGACTTGGAAGGTGGAAATTGTAAACAAGGTGAATCGCTGGAGTGAGAAAGCACAAAGCATCAAGCAGGAGAATATGTGACACTGTGTGTGTGTGTGTGTGTGTGTGTGTGTGTGCGTGTGGTGTTGTGTGTCTGCGTGTGCGTGCGGACGGGGCTGAGCCCAGGCGCACGCGCGCTTGTGTTGGTTATGCCTTCTGAGTTGACGACTGCCAGTGCTGCACAAATGTAACCTCCATTTCTAAATAGTGGATTAAAAGACCAGTTCAAATCGACCCTCCCTCTGACATGCAGAGGGACCGTAAATATTGGGATACGTTTTTTGGCTTCCAGCGGGAGAGAGAGGGACTGCGGCTGTAACGGTGGTTAACAAGCTCACCGCCCGCAGCCTGGTGCATCAGTGTGCTTTGGATGCATTAAAACATTGAAACAAAAAAAAAGCACAATGAAAAAATCCCAGCATCAGTACTGTAACTGCCAAAAGAAATGCAACACCAACATAAAAGCTGTTGGGCCACCATAAGCTGCCAGAACAGCTTCAGTGCTCCTTGACGTAGATTCTACAAGTGTCTGAAACTATTGAAGGGATACAACACCATTTTTCTGCAAGAAATTCATTTGGTGTTGATGGTGGTGGAAAATACTGTCTCGGGTAATGCTCCAGAATCTCCCATAAGTGTTCAATTGGGTCGTGAGCTGGTGAATGAGATGGCCATGGCATATGGCTTACATCGTTTTCATGCTCATAAAACCATTCAGTGACCACTCGTGCCCTGTGGATGGGGGTATTATCATCCTGGAAGAGCACACTCCTGTCACGATAGAAATGCTTCAGCATAGGATGAAAGTGATCAAGTGAAGGTGGCTTTGTATTTATTGTTGTTTACCTTGCCCTCTAGGGGGGTTGAGTGGACCGAAACCAGGCAGGAGAATCTCTCAGGAAAATAAAATGAGTCTTATTAAGTCAGCAAAATTGGCTGCATGTTCTTCCAGGCACAGAGTTTGACACTGTTGTTTTTTGATTAATAAATAAACCTCCTGTAAGAAAGTAAGCTCAGCACTGTCCTTAATGAGCCTGTGATAAAGCTAGACCAGTTTAGAATATGCCAGTGTCGTTCAGGGTGTCCCAGACAGAAAGCTCAATTGCAGAGTGTCCTTCATAAATGGAGAGGACAGCGTAGAAGCCAAGTAGCTGTGTACAGGCACGCTGAGTTTATTTAAACTTTGACTGTTATGCTCGATGACGTGGATGCAATCGATCGATCGTTGGGGAATCTAACGTCTTTATCATGACAGGCTACAGCTACAAAAACCTGACATTTAAGTGCATATTCTTGTAGCGATGTCTACTTTGGTCACAGAATGTAGTGTTGATCTTTGACTTATTGGTCTTAGGGCTGGAAAGTTGTGGATGTGGCTTGCTGTAACAGTAAAGACCACCCACCTTCTTGTAAAAAGTAAAAGTAAAGTTAATGTACTTCGTTAGTGTCCACCACTGGATTTTGGTGTTAACGTAAAGGCACACAGCAGGACACAGGTAGAGAGGTGACATTTACATTACATTTTAAGCATTTAGCAGACACTCTTATCCAGAGCGACTTACAAAATGTGCATTAATACATGGTATGATCACTCATTGTTCAGTTCAGTAATTCAGCGGTAGACATCGTTGTTGGCAGCTGCATACCATACCTGTCACACCGGGAAGGAAAAGTTTAATAAATTATTATTATTTATTTATTTATTTATTTAGGACGTTTTAAACAAGTATACATATACAAAAAGCAGTAATAAACATGTAGGCAGTGGTGATAACAATTGGCTAGATGTACAGAATTCAGTGGTAGTGGAGTCTGAAAAGGTCTTGAGTCTCCTGCGGAAGATTGCAAGTGATTCTGCGTGCTGACCGATTGCAGAAGGTCATTGCACAACCGAGGGGTCAGGACAGAGAAGAAGCGAGACAGCAAGGAACGGCTGCCGGGCGCCCGGAGGGATGGGACAGTCAGTTTGCCAGAGGAGGCGGAGCGGAGGCGTCTGGCTGGGGTGTAGGGTGTGATGAGTGTCTGGAGATAAGGGGGAGCCCTTCGCTGGGAGGAAGAGCAGCTCCATCTTCCCCAGACTTTCTCTGAGCTTGCCCTTTCGCAGAAAGCGAAGCGGCTTCAGTGTCCACTGGTGAGATTCATTTGTAGCCAATGGTTTGGAAATCGTCTATATTGTAATTCTTGTATATTCAAAAAGGACCATGTGCAATTTAGTCACTTGACACACTTTCACACTGTCTTGGAAGAAAGCCGCACTGCGTTGGAGATGGTGTTGAGTTCCCCAGCAGAACCGATGAGCACTAGACGTGATCATAGTGGGAGGGAGGAGTAATCACCCCGGGCTCAGTTCGCTTTGCGTCAAATCCAGATGCGCTTCTTGGATATGGTTGCCAGAGCAACGAAAGCCCTCTGAGCCCTTTCGTTTTGGCTGGGCCTTTATCTACACGTCCCATAGGGTTTGGGCTGATGCGGCTCCCGCGCTGTCCTCTCAGCTCGCGTGTGGCGGATCCCCGTGCGGTTCTCGGGAATCGGACCCACGCCATCTGCGTTACGGTTTCTCCAGAACGAGCGGGGGCGGCAGATTCAAGCCATCTCGTCGTAGGTGGCAAGGAAAACAAGTGATGCGTCTCACGGTTTACGCTCGAGCAAAACCAGCAATCCTGTCCAAAACGGGGCCGTCATTGGACAGAAGGCATTAGTCAGCCGCGATGCCACACATGTCCGAGGCGTGAGATCATATGAGTCAATATTTGCCCCACCTGTTAGATGGCCCATCTGATTTAGAAGGAATTCAGAAACATTTGGTTATGTCTGGAATACCAGCAATATTGTCACGTATATCATGCTGCAGAAGCTCTTTCTGTACAGAAGTCTGTGATTATTCTATTCCCTGTAGAGTCAATGCGCTTGGCTGCACTCTCAGAAAAAAAAAGGTACCATATAGTACCTATTAAGATACAAATTGTCACTGTGGCAGTACCCTTGTAGGATACTAAATTGGACCTTTGATCAGAAGAACATAATGGTGCCCTTGCTTCAGTACAACTTCATTTTCATTACAATATGGCTGCCAGTGTGAATAGGTACATGTCTGTGAAGGTACAATGAACACAATTGTACCTTGAAGAACAAAAGTGTACCCTAATTGTACCTTCCAGATCTGTGATACATTTTTTTAGCTGGTTTTTAGCTCCGTAGAATCTTGATCTCATCAGGAAGTCAGACCTTTGGCCACTCATAACGAGACTAGACATAATTTCAATGGTGATATTCCTAATGGAAACGGATGACTATCAAAAGCCTAGAGTCAGTTATACTGGCTTGTGAGCTGAAACTTCCAGATCTGTGATTAATTTAACTACAGCATGCTTTGATGCCAACTTTGCAGGAGTTGCTGTTGTCAGAGAAATGTCCAGCATAATCGAAATTTCATAAACTCTTACCTCAACTGGCTAAGCACCAAATCCAGGCTGATGAATTGCTTGGTCAGGAAAAAATGCCCTTCATTGACGTGTTAATGGCTTACTAATACCGTAACATATAGATCAGACCTGTTAAATAATGCTGCCAGTTCATTTAGTGTTTTCTAGGTGGCACAGATGAACTTGCTGTAATTGTGTTTAGACTGTGCCGTTATTAACTCTGGATGTGGCAGAGAGGGTCACAGAACGCCAGGGGTCCAATTTGGCTTAAACCAACAACGCCACATTCTGCGGACCCCGCCGGTTGAGGTTACACCGTGGATTATCGCCCCGGGGCGAGATTAGACGAGCTTCAAATTACTGAGGACACACCGGGTCAGGCTCCCTGCTCCCTCTTCACTAATGGAAACTTCCGTCACCTCGTTACCGATGGATGATCTCCGGGGATTCTTTGATTCCGGATGCCATCCGTTTTTGTCATCACTTTCATACAGGAAAGATGGCTCTCCTGATTCGTTAGGGGAAATTCATCCTCATGTATGCATTTGTCTGTGATAAACCAAATAGAATTGTATATGTCGTGCGTTCAGGTTTTAACCACAAGGGTTATGCTTATTATATAAACGTGCTTTGAATTCTGTTTACCTGTGTCAGATTGGAAGTGGCCCCTCAGTAACTCGGTGTGGTAGCCTTGTATAACGTGCCTAAGAGCACTGCTTACTGCTGTTAGCCCCGCGGGGGCTGCCCGGCTGCCGGACTTTACCTCCCTCAAGCTCGGCTGGCCACAGCAGACAACAGCTACAGAAAAGTCAAGCGAACGTAATCACAGCGGCAAAGTGCCGGGACGCTAAACCAATTTCCCGCCGATCCTCCTCGCCTTCCTCTCACAATGGCGGCAGATTGCTCTAGCGCGGGCAGCTAATTAAGCTTCCCCTCGCCCCCGCAGCTGTTTAAGGCACTTACGCGGGCAGCCTTGCTGCAGTGAATTCCCAGACTCGCGAGCGGTGGCGTTCTGTGAAGAAGGAGGGGGAATGTGAATGAAGTGAGTTGGAACTGAACTCTTGGCCGTATTGCTGATACAACACAGAGTTGAGAAATGTAGATGTAAATGCATATTTTAGTCGCTTTTTCTTTTCATTGACGCGGTTGACTAATGAATGCATAAATGTTACTTCAGCATTTCAGTATTTTAGCATTTATAACTGTCATATTAAAAAAAGATTGTCAGAAATGTATGCTTGTTCTGCCTAAGCTGGTGTAGGGTTTGTACGGATTGGGTGTGAGATACAAGCTGTTTATGGTTGGTTGTGCTATATTTTACCCTGTGAGATGAGGGCCTTTCAAGCTGGTTTTTAGCTCCTTAGAATCTTGATCTCGTCAGGAAGTCAGACTTTTGGCCACTCTGTCTTCATAACGAGACTAATAATTATAGACATAATTAATACATAATTTGCTTATCAAGGACAAATTGTGAGCTTTCAATGGTGATATTCCTAATGGAAACAGATGAATATCAACAGCCTAGAGTGATATGTTTCTATCTGCTGATTGGATAGTTTTGAGATATTGAGCTTAAAATAATTTCCCCATGTCTTAGAATTGTTTTGTATTTTTTATGGTTAGATTTTTTTTAAATACAGGTTTTTTACTTGGTGTAGGGAAAATTACATTGCAGAGATTGTTATTATAAGAACATAAGAACATAAGAATACATAATGATGAGAACGGGCCGTTCGGCCCATCTAGGTTCATCATGTCCTAATCTAAAGAGTATCTAGTACTACATCTAGCCTGGACTTGAATAGCCCAAGCGTTTCTGCCTCTATTACCTGACCTGGCAAGGTGTTCCAGGCATTGACAACTCTCTGTGTAAAGAGAGAATGAGAGGGTGTGTGTGAGAGAATGAGCCCCTGCTGTGTGTGTGTGTGTGTGTGTGTGTGTGTGTGTGTGTGTGTGTGTGTGTGTGTGTGTGAGGGACAATGAGCCGCTGCTGTCTGTGAGAGAGAGAGAGAATGAGCCCTGCTCTGTGTGTGTGTGTGTGAGAGAGAGAGGACAGCAAAAGGGGGGCAGAGAGAGAATGAGCCCTGCTCTGTGTGTGTGTGTGTGAGAAAGAGAGAGAGACAGTGTGTCTGCACTCAGGAGACATCATGTCACAGGACTTATTATATTTCCCTTTCCTTCCTCTCTGCTGTTATGGCATTTGACCCATGCTTGTTACCGTTTTTAGTGCGTGCTTCACTTGTGTGTAACATGTATAATTGCCTTGAGATGCTGCCGTTAAGAACAGGGCTAACATCAAGGTGTGAAGTCTCACCTCATTCTGTTCAAGAAAACATTTATCAAACTGGCTGTCTGAATTTGATGCATGACAGTCTCTCCATCATTGTGTCACGACTGCAGTTCCTTACGTCCATGTTCTGACAGCGGTCATGGGTGATTTGATTAAAGCGGTCCACATGCAGTCTGGTCAATCTTGCTTAAGGAGTCACACACATGAATGGAGGAGCTCTGTCAGCTGCTCGTCACACAAAGCCCAGAATTTGAATGACTCAATTTAAAAAGCCTTTTCCATCTACGCCAAACATCCCCTTCTGCATGGCTGGATGTTTGAAGGACAGGGAATAGCTGCTACTCCAATCTGAATTATACGCGCATATGTAATGTTGAACACTCTTACTGTGTGTTCCAATATCAATGTACAGTATAGCTTAGAAGTATAGTATACAGCAGAAGTGTAGACTGCTCACTTCTGTGAGCTGTGAAGTGTTTGGCCTGGATTCAGTCAGCGTTTGTCCCTAAGGCCCATTTGCTGCGTAATTAATTGTAAGGGCAGTTCCTCTAGAAGTGTCAATTGTCCATCAATTGAATTGGCTGTCCGCCCCAGGGAGGGGGGAGGGAAGCCAACATGAGTCCACTGCGTATAGGAGTGGCGTAATGGCACTAAACATCTGTTACGTCTTTTCAGTGTTGAAAAAAATCGGCATTTAGCTGTACGGAAGCTTCTAATTCTAGTGAGAGTGAGCAGTAAATACAGATGGGTTAGCTAACTGCTGTTTACACCAACACAGTTATCTGTTTTCACGTACTGAACACCAAAAGCCTTCCCTTCAATGGTTTCATGTGGCGCTGATATCTATTTTTTACTCTATGTTTATGTTTTTTCTTTTTTTCCTCTTTCTAATTTTTTGTTTTCCTTTGTGTTGTAAGGGCTGCTCTCCTCTTCCGCCACATTCAGTGATTTATCACGAGCTCACCTCTGCATGGAGCTCCAGTTTAATCTGCCTCTCGCTCTCCAGTATCATCTCCCCACCATGAGTCTGGCCCTGCCCGCCTGGGCCCATTTCCAGGGAAATCTGTTACTCCAGCCGATTAGCGACATGGGACTGGGGGCATACCCATTTCCCTTGAACAAGCCTGTCCCCACTCAGCTCCGCTCTGATGTCTACCTTATATTCCACACTACCAATTTCCCATAATGCTGTGGGGGACCAGGAAGGAGTCCATTTCACACCTTAGGGAGAGTGGTTTCTTCTCTAAAGTCCTCTTGTGCCTCATTTCACACTAAGTACTGTATCATTGTTACAGTACACTGTTAATCACTTTGGCATACAGTATTTGCGTAATTATTTTTTTGTTGCCTCACAGCCAAGAAGCATTGCAAATGTTTGATTTGACCATATTTTATTATCATTAGCATCATTATCAAATTCTGTTTTGAAAGAGGAAAATATTTGCAGTGGAGTTTGCAGTAATTTTGAATAAAACATATTTTATTTCATTGATGTGAATAGATTAATTGCATCTTCAAGTGTTTTCAACAAGAGGACAATCTCTTTATGTTGACGGTGTCATTTGATAAAAATAATGAAAGGAAGAGAGTAAAAAAAGCCAACTTCAAAAGCATTACAGGCACCCCAAATTCCTCAACTTGTGGAACCCACTCCAGTCAGTATGCTCCCGATCTTAAACTCCCGTGATCCTTTGGTACTTTAGTGTATTATGTTAAATATCTATTTTAAAGAATGTATGGGAAATAATTGCTAGGTGACAACAGTCACGGGAGCCATCTTGCTGAATCGGCACTAATTATTTGTCCATTATGGGGACATAATTTACATGAACACAGCTGAAAGGATTTTGAAACCCCTAGATAGTGCTCTATGATTTATCACTGGTGACCCTTTCCACACTCACCAATGTGAGCTATATTCTAAAGTGGGTAGGCCATCTTTGGCTACACGGAGGAAGCAAGCTTAATATTTATGTACAAGGCTATATTATAGAAACTCCCGTTTTACCTGTCTACTCTGTTAACTTAATCACAGCTCTCTATGCAAGCTTGAGACTGGATTACATTAGATATGCCTTATTCCACCACTGTATTTAGGACGTTGTCATTTTATTTTAATACACCGCTAATTTGGAATACATTTCAGGAAGATGCTAAAGTACAGTCATTAGTATTATAAAGCACTTGGTAAACAGACAACTTAATGAGGACTGCACATGTTTTTTTTATAGAATGTTCCCTGTATGTATCCAGTGTATTTTTAACTGTTTTAATTGTTATTTATTATGTGTATTCTGGCTATATTTCATATGCTGTGACACACAGGGCCCCACTATAAATGACGGTTCTGTCTCTAATGGGTTTCCCTGTATAAATAAACCTGCATAAATTATACATAAATAATGTATAAACCCCCCAGGAAGAGGTTATGTCCATGACAGCATCCTCCTGTGGCTTGAATTAGGCCAGTGACACAAGTTCACCTCTTCTCCACAGCACCAGAGAGAAAAGGCTCCTCTCCTTCTCTCTCACTCTCACATTCACTCTCACACTGGCCCTCACTCTCTCTTTCACACTCTCTCATCCCTCACTCATATACACTTTCTCTCCTGACTCACTCACCCTCTCTGTTTCACGCGTTCAATCTCTCTCTCTGTTTTGCACTGTCTTGCCCTTTCTCTCTTTCTCTTTCACTTTTAAAGCAGAAATCAGGTTGTGCTGCCAGACCATGTCTGGTGTATTCTGAGAACCTGTACCCCCATGTGCACTGTTCCAATGGCCTTAAATGCTGTAAACCCGCATTATTACACAACTATGGCTGCAAACATTCATACTCGAGGGGCTCTGTGAATGGGAGGGGCTGTTGGAACACAGGAGAGAGCCACATCCAGGCACGAGTGAACACATTTCAACACCTTATTACAAATCTATTATTAGCAAGCTTAGCAAGTGTCGTTACCCAGGTGAACTGCAACCTACTGTGTGCATATTACATCAATTTTTTTAATATATATGCTTTTTCCCCCTCTTGGAATGTCCAATGGTATTCTTAAGTCACGCTCGCTGAAACCTCCGCTGTCAATTTTCTCCTCCGAAAAACATGTGATGTCAGCCAATGCTTCTGTTCACACCAGAGTCTACAAGTTACCCTTGCGCAGACATGAGTCAGAGGAGGACGCTTCATGTGCAGCTTTATACCAGCAGATTAACCAGTGGGGTTGCTGGTGTGCGATGAAATGGGGACAACCCAGCCGACTGAATTCTTCTCTCCCTGGGCAACACTACCTCCAATTATGCATCACCCCACGGGCTGTTAGCCACTCGGCACTGGCACGGATATTACGTTCTCTTAACACACCGTCACATTGAAAATAAATGGAAAACTTATAGAGATTTTTCCAAGGGGCTGCTGGGGGCTCATCCTGTTAGGACACTGTTCCAGTGTGTGGAGGCCTACCATGGTCTGGTAGCGGTATGCTGAGCGTGGTCAGGAACCCCACATGGGGTCCCAGTAAACCTACTACTCAACTCCCCTAATTAGACCTACACATAACTGCCAAAATAAAGGTAACACTTTGTGTTACCAATGTGTTGCCTTTATTTTGGCAGTTACCTGTACGTCTTAAATAATGGGTGCACTAATTATACATTTGAAAAGAACAGCCAGAGGAGTCCTTTGTGGCCTTGAGGGAATGTAGGGCAGGAGTGCACAATGTAGGATTGCGAAATAAGGCTCTTGGATTGGGAGGATTGGGAAACAGGCCACGTGATGTAACACGAACCCTGTGGACCGCGGCGTTTCTCGTAACGCGTGGTTTATTTACACCCACGGAGGGTTGCGTCTCACGGCCCAGCAGGGGGCCAGTGCGGTCGTTCGGGTGCTTTAGGGACTGTGAGAGTGCCCTCCGATCCCTACTTTAAGGTTTGGATGTGTGCCCGTGGGCCTTTATACCAGTCCGCTGTAATCCAGTGGCCTTTGTTCTCCTTGGCTCTGATCTGGCTGTGTGTGAGAGAGAGAGAGAGAGAGAGGGGGAGAGAGAGAGAGAGAGAGACCCCATCTCTCTGCCCACTCCATTTCCTGAGCGACTTCAGACGCGCTTAGGAATCAAAGCGCAGCGACAGGCAGTCAGGCCTCCTTTGAAACATGGGCAATTGTAATCCGCGAAACCGCGTCTGTAAATTGATCTACACCGACAGGCCGTGACAGCGTGCAGTGGCGGAATGTGTTTCCAACCAGCCCCCCCAACCCCAATCCTCTTCACCCTGAAATGGAGAAATCCATCCATCAAAATCCATTAAAAATTGAGAGCTGTCTATTTTGTGCATTAATGAATTGAGTGGCTTTCATCGATTGGGATGTAAAGCCAGTAGTGACTGCAGCTGTATCTCATCACTCAGTGGAATTCGACTTATTGCTATGACACGGTGTACATAAAGCAGACGTCAATCAATACAGTTTTGCCTCTTATTGAATCGTTCCAGAGTACTCCATGGGGAAGCAGCGCAAAATTATGGCAATTATGCCAGCTGAAATGAGGTGTGGAAATTACAAAAGAATACAAACATGGAGAAGAAATTGCACAGAATAACTCGTAAGATCAAACCAAGGAGAAACATTGCACATGGGTATAGGTATAGTACAAATGAATCATTTTGGCAATGAATTATACAAATTAAGTAATTAATCAAAGGAATTCTAACTCAACTAATTAAAGGTGGGACATTTATGATGACGAGCTAAGGAGAAAGACATAAGAGTATGTTTTAAGAGCTTATTCATTTCAGGAAGATGAAATCCACGTTGATTGACTAAAATGCTACCTGAGTGGTAAATTCTCATTTTTGTAGGTATCCTGTCAGAGTACTGTGGGGCGTTTAATGCGTAGGTATGGGCCTCGTACGTTCCATTCTAGCCATGGCGCCATCGGTCGACCAAAGCGCGCAGCTCCACTTGAGCGCAGATGTGCAGCAGTGAGAGGCCTGTCTCCATGGAGCCCCCAGCTGTGCGGGTCTATCTCATTATCCGCTCACAACGCAAGCCCGTGGCGGTCAATTATCCTGGAGAGCCAAGCCAGCCAATCAGGGCGCTGCTGAACGTTTGACACGCTGCTCTGCAGGGTCTCCCCACCAGACAGAGGAGGCTTTAACGAGCAATGAATGCACTGATTGGACGTAATGACTAGGGGTATATGCAAATTAGTTCTAGAATAAGTATGGTATGCGAGTTATTGCATTTCAGGAAAACTATCATGGGTTGCATTCCCCTCTGCAGTGAAGTGTGTGAGGGAACAATTAAGTGTGATTGTTTTTGTGGCTGAACTTGCCCAGCCCATTACTGCTGTCTCTGGGAGAGCTGCTTGATTCAATTTTGTCTCCTCGCTTTTGTGCATTCATTAAAGCCGGTCACGGGCAATATTGTTCCGAGTCTTTTTGGTGGTGGGAACTGGGGCTAATGTCACACCCCCTTTTGCATGAGAAACTGTGCATGTACAGCAAGTTGCCTTGTTTCTAAAATATATTGCTTAAAGTACAAGATGAGAGGGACCAGATAGCTCAAATGCTGCTATATCCTTGCAGACAGGATGGGTAAACCACGCTAAATGTAAACTGTGATAATAATCTAAACATGTTTGGATTCAGAAGTAGAAAGAAGCATGGTTAAACGGTCTCAGGACAAACCACTACCAGCCACCGAATCCTCCTGTTTCAACAACAGCTTCTTCCCCACAGCAATAACAATCATTAACACTCATGGACTGCTACCCCTACCACCCAGTCATTAACCATCTATTAATTTATGAATTTTATTTACTCATGGCTGTTATACCGTATGTGGACCTATGTACTGTATTTGTGTCATCGATTGTGTCCCATGTTGTCTGTTGTATGTACCTGTGAGCTGCTGCACCAAGAACAATTCCACCAACTCTGTTGTGTGGCATTAACAGCACTTTGACTTTGACTACAGCCACAACTAGGGGTACTACAAAACAGATGCACGTAACACACTAAACAGTCATGTGAGCGTGATTAGTGTTACACTAAGCATGCATCTGTTTTGCAGTACCCCTCATTGTGGCCGTGGTACCCCTAGGGACACATTTCAAGAAGGTTACTAGGACCACAACCAGACGAAAACTCATGCCATTCATGGCACATAGTCGAAATATATAAATGAGACCAGGTGGTGGCATTCTTGTGTGGCCAAGCGATGTCACAGATGCATGGCGCATCAGTGCACAGCCTTCGTTTAAGGTCACTGGCACGATCAGGGTGTCCGACCCCTCGGCTCTTTCCGGTGGCGTGCGGTATTGACCGCGCCCGTGTGTCACAGAGCTGCCGTCAGCACCCCCGAGCGAGCAGAACGCGCGCTACAGGAGTGACAGCATTGTCAAGGGAGAGGAATTCTGGGTACAAGGAGGAAAGGTTGGTGACGAGATGGGTCACAATGTAGTATAGAGGTTAAGGTCCTGGGTTTAGTACTCAGCGGCTGCAGGTTCAAATGGGTGGGGCACTGCCGTTGGGCCAGTGACAAAAAGTACTTGGCCTGAATTACATCAGTAAAATATCCAGCTGTATAGAAATGGATAGGAAAATTGATAAATGCTTAATAAAGATAAATAAGATTTATCAACATTTATGAATGTCAATTAATCATCAGCAGTATATTTGTTAGTGATGTATAATGCAGTTATCAATCAGCTGTTATAACAGCACCGTAATGTAAATTGTTACACAGAGAGGTGGAGATACGGCAGTGGTTAGTGACTGAAATGGTAGTGGTTTGTCCTGAGACCGTTTAACCATGCCATCTGAATCCAAGCATGTTTAGATTATTATCATAGTTTACATTTAGCGTGGTTCACACATGTAAATCCTGTCTGCAAGGATCTAGCATTAGCAATATAACATTAGCGCCATCTGGCCCCTCTCATCTTGTACTTTAAGTGATTTCGGTGAGGCTCCTCAAGGTTCGAGGGTACTATGGAAGTCACCTACCCCGGTGCTCAAACCCTGAGTCTTCTGGGTATAAGGCCAGGTCCCTAACCATGGTGCCTCGCCCACCCTTCATCAGCTGCTGTTAATTTGCATTAATGAGACTTGAGTCAGTCACCTCAGCTGCTATCTCCGTGGAAACCGTTCCCTGGAAAGTAATTAGGACAGGCTGCGTTACAAAGATGCTCATGGTATTAAAGGCTGCCCTTCACCGTCGCTCGCTGGGTTCTGGTAAACCCGGTCAGGGAACCTGACCTGTGTTACATCAGGGACGATCCCACGCCTCGCACCGGGTTTGGTCTCAGTCTTACAAGGAGAGCTGATAGCCGCCGGAGTGAAATGAGGCCACTGCCGACAGCACGTGCGACCCTGCCGCGGGAACAGCCAAGCATAGGGAAGCCAGAGCTTGTTAGAGGTGTCGTACCCTCTTTCTTTCCCTCTCTTTCTTTCTCACCATCCCTCCAGTATCGTGTTATTTGCTGCATCTGTTGACTAGCTACCCCCTTAGACTTACAGGCTTTTAATCTGAAGGACATCAGGGCCACTGCATGTGGATCCCAGACCTGCAGCTGTGTCACTCATAATGTATTGGGAGCTACGGCAGGGCCCGCCTCTCTGAGAGTGAGTTTAAAACATTCCACTCTTGACGTTAATTCAGTAGCTACGTCATCCCTAGTACCCTAAGGTTTTGGCTTCATTGTCTTAGAATAGAATCATAAAGGCCATAAATGCAAAAACCCATGAGGTCTATTGACTCGCGTAGCATCACTGTCATTCATTAAAGCAACTGTGGTGGCACTGTCTGAGAATGAATCTATTAAATCTGTCATTCATATATCGATGCTCAGTGTGATGGCCCTGTAAAAATGAATGATACAAAGCGACGCTAACCATGGTTGTTACTAGACTGGAGATTTTCAAAAGTTTGATCACCAAGCATAGGTCTGCCATACACAGGTAACTGTCTAAATAAATGCAACACTTAAGTAAATGAGGGATATGGCTGTTTGAGGACTCGTGTCCTAAGAGGTTGTGATTCGTCATATTAAAATTGATGACGAGTGAGCTCGTTCCTGCAGTATGGACAGCTTATTACCAAACATCGCTTTTACGGGTGGGCATTGTATCCCTACGGAGAGTCTATGCAAATGTAGACTGTATAAACTCACTGCAGTGACACTTTTGACATTTTAAATATAATTTTTTGATTTTGTAATGGCAGTGTGCAAATCTTTACTCCTTGCGTAACTAAAACATTGATGTTTTAAGATTTCCAAACCTGCACTTAATCCCAGTCAGACTTATTTTAAGCCGCAGTGACGATAAGGATCTCCAACCTAAGATGCTTGCCATGGAAATTAGAGTGGACCTCGGATCAGCTGTATAAGACATTTGCTTAGCTGGTGACAGTGTGGCCAAAAGAAGCTGGCTGAACTGGAATCAGCTGTAGAGTATAAGGCATTCACGTAGCACAGCATTACTCATTCATAGGCAGTGGGTCTCTGCTGCACTGTACAGAGCATGTTAAAACACTAACAAAGTGCAAAGTGGAGAACACTGTTCTGGTTAGTCATTTTTTCACAGAAGTGAGAATCACGATTTAATGGTCTTCTTTCACCCCAGCATTTCCTGAGTGGCATGTGCTACATTTACATTTTTTACACTGACATAGTATTATAATAAATTAAAATGCATTTCAATGTCGGGATAGAATAATGTGTGCATAGGCTTAGAGTGCCATCTGCTGGCTGTGATAAAACAGTGCAGGTTTCATTTGTGTTGGCCATGTGGCTCCATTAAGTTTTGCCTCAATACTATTTAGTGTGTAACTTTAAAACTATTACGCATTGCCATATGTGAGCTCTGTGGAGGTCTAAGCTCTGAGGATGTGGGCTCTGTGGAGATCTGAGCTCTGTGGATGTGTGGAGTCTGTGGGTCTGGGCTGGGCTGTTGTCATTAACTCTGAGGGCCAGATTTACTAAAGGATTGCGACTGCTTTTCCAACGCAAAAGCAGTCGCTACAAGGTCACAATATCTACATTGGATTTACCGAGTGGTCACATTGAGTCAAATCCCTATTAGGATGTAATTCGCAAGGCTAAGTAATTTTGCGACTTCCCTTTAGATGAATAGTTAAATGTGTTCATGCATATGTATACATGCTCAGGGTGGAGATTTTGTAAATGAGGTCAATTAAATATTCCGTCTGATTTACTAAAGCATGCCTTAATTGCAACCCTCCTCTTTGCATGAGAATTTTAAGAAGTCTTGAAAACCAGGCTGTATTTTATGAGCGCTGATATCACCTAGGTATTTAACTATTCTCGTTTTGTATTGCACTTTCCGAGGTGCTAGTCGCTGGCCCGGCAATGCAAAACAAATCACAAACGTTGTTGCAAAGTACCCCAGTTCATGTCATGACAGCTTTTTTTCAGAAATACCTGTGTCTACAGACAGCTAAGTCAGAACTATTCAATTAAATATATATTCTATATAGCATGCATATTATGTACTCAAACTTGAAATAAAAATGATATGAAAGGATGCAGGATTTCTATTGACCAATTTGTCATCAGCTAGCAGTCAGTATAAAAATGCAGCTTTGAATTTGAACAATTATCTTATTGTGCGCATGTGAACAGGAGGGTATAGAATGAATTGTGAATACAGTTTTAATTTCACATGCTCTGCAGCCTTCTCCCATCACAAGTTTACAGCTTCTATGATTTATTCTTATTCTAATATTCTTTCCTCGGTTGGACCACCCGCATGTTTTTCCCGCTTTATATTGTAGGAAGGTTTTTCTTTTGTACGCCACCTAATGTCATGTCATATTTTCTTTACATAATCTATTGTTTGTTTTGTTATGCCTAATGCATTGTCTTTTTGTGATGTCATTTTGTGATGTCATTTTTTTGTGATGTCGTTGACCATTACCTCTATTCCCTGATCTGCATATTTAAGTTTGTTTTCTCATGGTTCCCTCACTGCTCTGTATCCATTTCTTGGTGCTTTGTGATCTGGAAGTGTAACCATGACATATTATTTCTGACCCTTTTCATGGGTGTCTCTTACCACAAAATTGCAATTGAGGGCGTTTCATTTCTTTGATTGCGTAATTTAGTAAATTGGTTGTTAATGTGCCGCTATTCGCTGCAAAATAGCCGCAACAAAATAGCGACTGTCTTTGTGCTGCGACTATCTTAGTAAATCTGGGCCTGAGCGTTGCATTTAACTGGAGGCAGAAGGAGTTAGTGTGCACTTTGTCAAACCGCCAAGAGTGGATTGATGGGCCTTCAGAACGGCGGAGAGATGTTTAAACATGATCCCCTGCAGAAACAATACAGCCCTACAGAAAAGACCAACACAGGTCTGCCACAGCCTGCAGGGTGCAAGCATTTTTGTATTCACACACCTGTGAAGACGCAATGAAACGAAAATATTCCAAAACCACTTAGCATGTGCTGTTTTATCTCGCGTGGAACACTAACAACATTTGAGGATCACAAAAATTGGTGCTTTGCCAGGAATATATCAGCTGGAACTGCCTATCACTCGATTGTAACTGCATTTTCAGCAAAAGGGTTTGATAGCCTGAAATTTAGTTCTGAAGACACCCATACAGCCTCCTCACAAAGCCCCCGCTTAAGTCCCATAATGTAGTCCAGCCTTGTTCTCACAGCCATTCTGCTGTGTATCATATTGTATATGTCATATTGTATATTTCAGGGGATACGGTCTACTGCATGAACAATCTTGTCTTACAATTTCCAACCATAATATAATTCATTCAATCGTCACCCTCAAATCTCCCTGACGTTGGTAAGTTGTGTTCTGTAATGTAATCCGCCGGAGTATCGCTAAATAGCTTGTCTTGTTAAGGCCCAATGAACTCTCTCGTGTAAAATACAATTTACTCGGAGGCGCTTACAAAACTGAAAAAGCAAAATTGACTGCGACAAAGGAGCGGTTTATCGACAGCACCCCCTTCAAACAGACGATTAATTAAAGCACGCTTGTTTGGGCGAATGGGAATGCGTCACTGTGGAATGCATTATGTTATGTGGACATGATTAGAACCTTCGATATGAACACTGGTCCTAATCTTCTGATGATAATTTTCATGTAAATATTCTTGGTTTAGGGAAACCTGATTAATGGACTAAATAAATCCTAACCAGTGTTTTAAAAAATATTTTTATACATTGTGTTTTATTTAAATGGGAATATCAAATGATTTCAATAGAACTGAGGGATAATTCATCAGCAAGTGTATAGTAAGGAACTGTTGTCATGCAAGCGTGAATAAACACATTGAAGAAGGCTTTTTAATGAAAATGACAGTCATTGAGAATTCGTTCCTCGGAGGCCTTTGAGAAGGGCGAAACCGAAACCCTCTGCCCTCTGAGCTATGTGACTGCGGGCCTCTGTGTGAGAGCTCTTGGGGTTGTTGCACTGCAGGCTGTGGCAGACCCATGTTGGTCTTTTCTGTGGGGCTGTATTGTTTCTGCAGGGGATCGTGTTTAAACGTCTCTCCGCCCTTTCTGAAGGCCCGTGTATCCACTCTTGGCAGTTTGGGCATAGTGTAATTGTGAGGCCTTGCATTCCACATGTTCCAGGGTGGGAGTGTCCCTGACAGAGCCGCTTAGTTCCCAGCATTTCTCTCTGGTGTTTGGAAATTGAACGTAATATCACAAATTTACACCGTTTAAACCGTTAATGACCAAAATGGCCAGTTAGCCTCACGCTCAGTGATACAGTGCTCCTGTCTTGTTATTCACTGCAGGTCACAATATTGGTTTATTCATGTAGTTTGATTTAGACCAGTGAGAGACCGTTTCACTTGGAAGCTTGAGGATTACACTGCCACTGTATTAGGGGCAGCAAGGGGAGCCCATTAGTGTATAGTGTGTAGTGTAGCCCATAGTGTACCATTAGCCCATTAGCATTTAACATGTACATACATGAATAAGGAAACCTCACCATTCGCCCATTAGCATTTAAAATGTACTTACATTAATGAGTAAACTGTGTTATGTGGGGTATGTGATTTGAGTTTGCAGTTTGCTCAGTTCAGGAATGTGGTGACCTTCATATACCCAGACACCTTCTCACATTCTCTCTTTCTTTCACATACTCACACACACACTCGGGCGACCAGTGTTTTGCCTTAGGGAACACATTTTATAACTTCTGTGTTGTACGTAGTGACCATAATGACACTCAAACGTTCATTTTATCTGTTCATTATGTTAAAGGCTGTTTTCAGTTTTTAGACAGCAGACAGACAATAAGATATTTCCACCGTCCCTCTGTAGTTTCCTGATTCTATCCAAGAGTTTCCATCTTGAATATAATCTGTGTGCTCCCCAATCAAAGGCCACGTTGATGTTGTCCATGCATGCCGTGTATGTTTTCCAGTATTTCAGTGGAGTCTTGAATTGTTTCTCAGAAGAGGCTGGTGAAATCCCCCTTCCCTCCCTCACTGGTGACTTGTAATGGAAAGTAACCTTTGGAGAGACTTCTGGCACTCTGCTCCGGAATAAAAAAATTCCCCTCAATTTTGACCTTTCTTTTGACCTTTCACTTGTTGTATAAATATAATTTCTGGAAACGGCCACCATTTATGGTATGGCCATGGCATGCTGCCAAGGCCTGTTAGCTTTGCCTGGCTTAGATCTGTGCACTTAGCTTAGGCTGGTTTAGGCACCGCCTGGATTTGACCCCGCCCATCAGATTTGAGTTTACTAACAGGAGACACTAACTCCAGGGCAGTTTCTGTGTTTCTCTCACACATCTGTGGGTTAGAGCAAGGTTTGTGTGCAGTGATCCTAGTTCAGGGTTCATTCTGGTTCATTCTCCCTGATTGGCCTTATTCAATATTGCATGCTCACGGACTCCTAAAGGCCTCTATATGCTCGAAGGACAACAACATGACAGCAACACAACCAAGGCTCTGCAACATCAATGCGACATTTGAGACCTACGCAGAGGGGGTTTTAGAGGGTGTCATGTACCTAGCACAAAAATCGAACTCCGTTCACGTAGATGTTGCGCATCATTGATTGGTTGGTTAGTGAATGGAGGCGGAGCTGTCAGTCATAGTTCATAGGTCACATTTCATTAAGCTAGTAGCTAACAATATAGATAGCTAGCATCATTTGTTCGACACGGTATAAAATGAACCAGCTTCAGAAAAGATTGGCTGAAGAAGTTTGAAGGTACAGGAGTTTCCCTGCTTTCATTACAACTTTATCGACCTTGTTCAATACATTGACACATGCTAGTGTACAGAAGTGTAAGGACACCATGTTGCATAGGCTGCACATAGCCTTTGTAGATGTATAAGTGCTTGAGTGCTTGCGACATTGTTGCATTGCGCGAACCGCAAGGAAGTCGCACAAGTTACGTAGAAGCATGTAGAGGCCTTAACTCCTCAGTCCCCACAACTCTGCAGTCCATCAGCTGAGCGTCCAAGAGAGCACAGATTATGAAGCTGCGTTTGCCTTGAACATTTTATCTGGTGTGGCGTGAGGCCGCAAATCAGACATGAAGAGTTCAGTGTTAATGGCCCTTGAGTGATTCATTCAGCACTTACCGTGAGCACTGGCTCGACCCAGTAGTCGCGGGTTTGAGCCTCGGCTACAACATCACACACCTGGTGTGCGGATGTGGGCGGCATGGCAACACTTGAGGTACTGTTGGTGAGAAAAATGATTGCACAGAAGTAATCCAGTATTAAAACATTCTATTCAGCTGTACTGTCCATGAATCTGCATTTTATCCTATATTTAATATTTAATTTTAAATTAATTCATTTATTATATTTATAATAATAATAAATGTGTTATTATTTTATTTAATATTTAATTAATTTGGTTTGAAATACTCAGCATGCCATTTCTTCCACAGGTTGATGCCATTTCTTCCTCAACGTCAGCGTTTTGTTGTTGAATCAGATCATTTGCTGTGTCTTCTGTTACGGACTGTTGTAGCGGTGTAAAAACGACACATCTTTCCGCCATTTGTGTCAGATAGGGAAGTGATTGTCCTATTTCAGAACTGCTCCTAATGATGATGCATCCATTTTCCTGAAAGCCATGTTTTTTCATTATGAAGATATTTCAAAGTGTGAAATGTGACCTTGAAGTGCGCTGTTTGAGTGTTACGGCTTAGCCGTGTTTCTGTGTGTTGTGAAGTGCACTAACGCTCGCCCTGTTTCTGTGTGTTGTGGCACTCCAGCTTCGATGTGGAGAATGGCCCTCTGGACCCGCAGGCGTCCCCCGGGTCCGGCCTGGTCCTGCACGCCAACTTCCCGGGACACAGCCAGCGCCGCGAGTCCTTCCTGTACCGCTCCGACAGTGACTACGACCTCTCGCCCAAGTCCGTGTCCCGCAACTCCTCCATCACCGGCGAGCTGTAAGCCCCGCCTTCTTTCCCCACACTCCCCCCGCCTCGCACCCGCCCCTGGAAACAGCACTTTCACACACTGTACCTCGCGTGCGTCATACACCACGGAAGGTTGACCTGACCGAAATCAGGGCTGTGCGTTCGTCTGGTTGAACTTAGTTACTCAACAACTCGGTTATGTACGGTGCCTTTCACTCCTAAACGAGTTGATTGTTAAACGTTAAATATCTCCATAAAGGTGATCCATTTGTGGTGTTCACTGTTCCATTTATGTTTCAGATTCAGAAGCAGTAATATTGTGAAGTACTGTATGTATTTTAATGACCTGTTTTTAACTGCACTGTGTACAGTATGATGTGTATTGGCTTAAATACAAATACATTTCATATAATAATAATAATAATAATAATAATAATAATAAACTTTGTATAGCACCTTTCATACATAGAATGCAGCTGAAAGAGCATTAGTCACCACAATAGGGCGAGGGCAGGTGAAAACAGGAACGGTTTCTGTGTTTGGAGAGAAAAATATACATAGATGAAAGATGATCCAATTAAATGTATACATACCAGATGATAGTAATAGTATAATTGAAATAGAAACAAGACTAAAGCAATAAAAACCAGGTACAATAAAACAAGTTGTAAAATCTCTGATAAAAAAAAAAAAAATATACATTTTGGTCTGTAGTAAAATTGTCCTTTACATTGACCTATAAATAAATTAAAATGTCATTTTTTTGCCATTACCAAAATGAACTCTCCAAAGTGTGTTTGTGAAGACAAATCTGCACTCAGTTATAAGTCAAAGTCAAGGACAAATGTTGATTGAATTTAGGCCTTAAAGGCTTATTGTGCAGAATGGTTGCCTTTGGCTGCAGAATGCCCTTATTCTTTGTTTTCCATGTACAGCACGCATTACATTCTTGCTCCTGGTGTTGGAACACTTGCCAGCTCACTGCAATTTATAATACTTTAGAATGAGTGGCTGAACTGACTAATTGATAGTAACACATATCTTTTTTATTTGCAGACATGGTGATGACTTGATAGTTACACCTTTCGCTCAGGTAAATATGACTCACCGCTGGGTCACCGTTAATCCTCCGGAAAACATTTCTGCTCACGTTAGTGCACCGCTTTATTCTCAGAAATGTTTTCATGTTTTTTTTTTACATTTTTTTCTCTCGTAGGTACTTGCAAGCCTTAGAAGTGTACGGAACAACTTCACCACCCTGAGCAACGTACACTGTGCCACCAACAGGTAAGTCACGCTGCAGGACCTGCTTATTGCACTGGGTCACTGTGCACTATTTTAGTGGGTTCTGTCACTGCGTACTCACTAAAATAATTGACATGCTTTTACGCACGAGTGGTACTCATGACTGTTGAAATATGTTTATCTGTTTTATTCAGTATTCAGGATAATAATTTCAAGTAATACATTAATGACTACCCTTAAGAGAATATGTTTTTTGAATTTTTATCAACAGAAAGTAAAAACTGAAATATAAAATATAATCTCTTATAATGTATAAACTACAACAACAAAAAAACACAATGTGACATTTGTTGGTTTTATATATATATTAGCCACTAGAGGGCATTATCTCAGATTGCTTGGTTGCTTTTTTTCATGCTGTTCTGTAGCAGATTTATTTCACATATTTAGCTTCTATGAAGACGAGTTGGATAAAGGTGTTGTGAGTCCCACAGTGAAATACCCAATCAAGTCAATCAGGGCTCAGTGTTAATTAATGTAATTATTTGTTTGGCCAATGCCCTTATCCCAGTACCCTTAGCCGCATTAGGGAGTCACCACAGCTTGCGTGGTGTTTATTTGTTATGATACTGGAACAAGCTATTTTCTCTCGAGGATTAATAATGTGCTATTTTAATCTATTGTCAGCATGACAAGAATCATAACGTGTGATTCTTGTTAGCCTGTCATATCATAGGAGCTAAAACTACCAGCATTGATGTAGGAGATACATATACAGTATACTCAAATTATTCACACCCTTGATAAAGATGAGCAAAGAAGGCTGTAAAAAATAAACACTATTAGCTTGTCACTGTATTTCATATGGTTTCATTCTATATATAATTTTTTTTACTTAATTCCATATATTTAAAAATTACCATTCATGCCCTGTGGATGGGGGCATTGTCATCCTGGAAGAGACCACTCCCAACTTTGACATTTGACATGGACCACTTTACTCACAAACATGCATTTTTAGGTGTAATAAGGGATTTATGCACTGCAACCCAATCATACTATTCCTCTCTGTGAAGTTCTCAAAGGACTGTTCTTGATGAAACTGCCTGTTTTAAATGAATGTGCAACGCAGTAGTAGTTATCTTGCAGTGGAACGTAAGTTAGCAGCAACTGTGGAAATGATATAATGAACAAATTCGGTTGGTAAAGAACCCCATTAAGTTAAAAATAGTAGTATATACACTTGGCAAGCGGGGTTGTTTATACAGGAATTGCGCGCAACACTTGGAGGATGCCGTCAACGTGTAATGTCCGAACTTCATCTTAACACAATGGCCCTTTATCATTGTTGTAATGTAATTACACTGTAATTACATTGTCATGTCCGTCATGGTCCACATCGATGACCATATGTTATATGTGTGTTTACATTTGTGAACTTTCATGCGCAAGTGTACATCCTTTTGCGTGTGTGTGTGTGTGTGTGTGTGTGTGTGTGTGTGTGTGTGTGTGTGTGTGTGAGAGCCTTTGTCTCATCGCGAGTTGAGAAATTGTGCCTCTCATGTGGCAATATCCTCATCACGAATCCCACACTGCACTGTGGGAAATGCTTAACAAGTCAAAATTAACAATTACAGCCGAATTCAATTACAGTTGCACCCATACCCTGGCACCCATGCTACTGGTTAAAACCTTGGGCATTTTGTCAATCGCATGTTAGTAATGGCCCAGTACCTATGTTGGGGTGTGGATTTGGGCTGCTAGCAGTTTTAGGGGTCCCCCTGAAGACTCTGTTTTCTGTGTTTCCAGGAGGTCCCCTGCAGCCAGCCAACCACAGATCACCAGAGTCTGCCTGCCAGGTAAGCCCATCTGTATTTTGAGAGAGAGAGAGACAAACCTAGGGCCAATTGTGCCACTTTAATAGTTAGTCAGGTGCTGTGCGCTTTGTCATTGACCTGATTAGTAAATGTGTCATTTTGCCATCTTCATGCTGTAGTCTTTTATATTGTCAGTTTTTTTGTAATAGTTGCACTGTACAGTTGCTGTTGTACAGCAAGCTTAAAGTAGTTTTTGCTGGGGGGGAGGGTTTTAAAACTTTGACACAATATTTTTTATATTACTTTTATTTAACCAGAAAAGCCACATTGAGATTAAAAATCTATTTTTCAAGTGTGTCCTGGCTCACAAAGTGTGTCCAGAATCACAAGGTTTGAAAAATAAAAAGAGAAAAAAAAAATATATATATATGTGACCGGGGCACATGTGAGCCCCAGACTACAAGAGCCAGACTACGCCACTCAGGGAATTGCACCCAGAGAATACCCAATAAATACACAATAAATACACAGGTTCTTGAATAAGAAAGGGAGCAGAGACGTGAGTTTCCAGTTTCACCAGATAATATAATTTATTTAGGGGTTCACAGGGTAATTTATATTCACATTTATTTACAGCTAAAAGATAATCTATTTTATTACAAAAATATATTCTATTTTAAAACCATACACTTTTTAAGAGGTTTCCACTGATGATACCACCAAACTAGGAGGGTTGCCAAAGGAATCGGTAGGAGGAGAATGGGGAGGGAGGCATAGAAGGTTTCACCGCCACAAATAGGCCATGCAAAAATACACTGTTACGTATACTAACACTACAAAATGAACACAGCACTCGTGAAAAACACAGCAATTATCACACGTGAATAGGACGTCCTAAGGGGAAGCCTCCGCTCCGTGACCAACCACCTACTGAGCTGTAGCAACCCAACCGTCCTGTTAACTGGCAGGAGCCCGGAAATATCAATCCCCTAAAATTGACAGCCAACAGTTGGTTTACAATAAAATAATGAAACAAAAGAAATAACCAAGTATTAAAAGACAGCAACCAAACAAAGTAATGGGCAAAAACAGCAGTGGCCCAGCGCTCCTCCTGATAAGAAAAATAACACAATTAGCAACCTTTTACAATAATTACAAATAGGAGATCCCTAGTTAGGCAGCCATACTGCCTTACCTGCACTCATACAGCAGAACTAGGGGCTACAGGAGACCATCGTCAGGGTCCTTGTTCCTATAATGAGAGGTAAGGTTACCAATAGGCATTAACATCTTACTAGCACCACTGCAACAGTTCAAATAAAAGCAAGCTACAACAGGACACAGAATGCATACCTGGAAACCACAAGATACGGTGAGCACAATTACTCTTCCGTTGCGTTGTATAAGGCAGGGAAAGAGCTAACGCTGCTCTTTGCTGGCTCTGCTCCTACTGCAACCTTTACCATGCGATCAGGACGAAAAGGGGTGAGTCTGTCACTGCCTGCACACTGCTCCCTTTAAATGAACTGAAATGATCACGATCACCTGTTCTCACTCACGGTGATTACAATAGAGTAACCAGTATCAGCTGTTTTCACTCAGGATGGTTACAAGCTGCGTGGCCAAACTGACAGGGGAACTCTCAACCCATTACAATCTACCCCCACTTTCTATCGGAGTCCCGCCGATAAAACAAAACAGGACCTAAGGAGTTACCTCCAGAGCCTAGGTATAGCAGATGTCATATTACCAGACCCAGGGACCCAAGAGGTTGCCGCCCCATCCCCCTCTCTGTACTGGCACCGGAAGATGGTGGAGGTTTGTGTGCCTTCCTGCTGCCTCCCGTTGGCTTCTACGGATAGGAATGGCAGTCTGTCCAGCATCACTGGTGCCTTCCATAGGGTCAGTGGTCTCCATGCTAAATGGAGTGGTAGCAATGGTAATGGGCCCTGCTGGTGGTTGTAAGTGAGGGGGGGGAGAAAATGGGTCAGGAGCAACTGTAATTACGGTTTCTCTGGTTGGCTGAGGAACAATCCACCACTCACCACCCTGTTCTTCTCCATACTCGCTGGTGATAGGCCCCACTGGCTCTGCAGGGTCTGGCCCACAGGGAAGTGGGCTGGTTAAGGGAACTGGTCGCAACAAAGTTCGATGAACATGTTTAATATTCTCTGGATTGTCCAGGGGTGCAATAGAGTACACGGCTCCCCCACCAGAGGGGGTCTTCATGACTTGATATTTTGTGGGGCCCCAGGCGTCCTGAATCTTTACTCTGCCTCGAGCACTATTGTCTCGCAGGTAGACCACCTCACCTTCCGTCAAGCTGCCCCCAGTCACATGTTGGTCGTTCCGCTCCTTCCTGAGGCGGGCCGCTGCTTGAATCCGCTCCTTTGCACCATCAAAGGCAGTCTGGAGGCGCATTTGATGTTCCCGCAGCCAGTCATTGACGGTACCCCTGTTCGGTTCCTGGATTCTGCCAAGGAGGAAATCAACAGGGAGTTGGGGTTCTTGACCAAACATTAAAAGGTGTGGTGACTCACCAGTGGTTTGATGGATGGTGGTATTATAGGAGAAGGTAACATGTGGGAGATAGTTGGGCCAATCCAGCTTCTTGGCAGGCGGAAGGGTTTGCAACAGGCTATGCAGGGTCCTATTGAACCTCTCGCATTGGCCATTCCCCTGAGGGTGGTACGGAGTGGTGTGTGTCTTTTGTACGCCGTAAAAACTGCAAAGCTGCTGAATCAGCTGACTCTCAAAGTTCCGGCCTTGATCCGAATGTATTCGGGCCGGCACCCCGAACCTGTAGAACCATTCCCGGACTAACACCCCGGCCACCGTTGATGCTCGTTGATCCCGGGTAGGTACAGCTTGTGTGAATTTGGAAAAGACGTCAGTCATTACTAGAACTTGTTCTCTTCCATCACGAGCACGCTCCAAAAGGGAAAAGTCAATGGCCAGAATCTGGTTTGGTCGAGAGGCCAACAAGTGGCCCATGGGTGTTCTCACAGTAGGGTGTACAGGTTTGGCCAGAGCACATCGGTCACACTGTTTACACCAATCCTTAACATCCTGATACAAGCCGGGCCAGTAACACCGTTGTCTCACCAGGTCAGTGGTTCTCTCTACTCCCTGATGTCCGTGGCCCTGGTGTAGTTGTTGGAGGACCTCCTCTCTCAAGGAGACAGGTAACAGCAGCTGGTAAACTTCTTCCCCACCATCTGGACGCAAGGTGCGGCGGTATAGGAGCCCCTCCCTCTCCACCACTCGATTCCACTGTCGTACCAGTTCCCGCACTGGATTCGAAAGGGTCAGGCGTTCTTGCTTGTCAGGGACACGGTTACGGCGCCAAAACTGGAGGAAGGCTCCCAACACCGGGTCTGCATTCTGGAGGGCCTGAAGATGATCAGCGGAATGAGAGAGGAGGACAGACGTTGACATTTGGGTCACCTGTACAGGTCTTTCGGTCTGCTGGCACCTCAAGGACTCAGGGATGGCGGTTCCAGGAAAGGCCCTGGAGATTGGGTGCTGCCGGGAAAGGGAGTCAGCATTAGCATTAGAACGGCCTGAGCGGTACCGGAGGGAGAAATCAAAAGCGGCTAGCTCAGACGCCCACCGCTGTTCTATCGCCCCCAACTTGGCAGTATTCAGGTGACTGAGTGGATTATTGTCTGTCCACACTACACACTTTTGACCCAACAAATACTCCCGGAACTTTTCAGTCATGGCCCACTTTAGGGCCAAAAACTCCAGTTTCATGGAGCTATAGTTAGGCATGTTCCTTTCAGAACGAGTCAAGGCTCTGCTAGCATAAGCTACTGGCCTCACTTTGCCATCCTGTTCCTGGGAGAGCACTGCCCCTAATCCGCTAAGACTGGCATCCACTTCTAGAATGAAAGGTAGGGAAAAGTTAGCATAAGCCAATACAGGGGCACAAACTAATCTGGACTTGAGGTCAGTAAAACTTTCCTCACATTGGTCAGTCCAAAGTTCCCCAATCAGCTTTCGAGATGGTCTTTTTGTGTGGGGGTCTGTAAGCTCGGTAACTAAACGATGAAGAGGGGCTGCAATTTTGGCAAATCCCTCCACAAATCGTCGGTAATAACTACCAAAGCCTAAGAATGACCTCAGTTCTGTCACACTGGTTGGTCTTGACCACTCTGCCACTGCAGAGATCTTCCCAGGATCTGTAGCCACTCCCTCTTTTGAGATCACATGTCCCAGATAGTTTACCTCCGTTCGGAAGAAGCAACATTTCTCCATCTTTAATTTTAGCTTCTCCTGTTGAAGGCGGGACAACACGACGTCGAGGCGCTCCAGATGTTCATCTACTGTGGTCGAGAACACAATCACATCATCCAGGTACAGTAACAGGGTCTGGAAATGCTGGGCACCAAAAATCCGCTCCATCAGCCTCTGAAATGTACCTGGCGCATTGCAGAGGCCAAAGGGCATACGGTTAAATTCAAATAGTCCGAATGGTGTACAGAAAGCAGTCTTTGACTTATCTTTCTCAGCTACCGGTACCTGGTTATAGCCGCTTGCCAGATCCATTGTGGAGAACCACCGCGCACCAGACAGAGCATCTAGGGACTCCTCTATCCGGGGTAGCGGAAAGGCATCCCTGCGTGTCTTGTGATTAAGCTGACGATAATCCACACACATCCGCAGGCTGCCGTCCTTTTTCTTGACAAGGACTATAGGGGAAGCATAGGGGCTGCAACTCTCCCGGATCACCTGGGCCTCTAAGAGCTGGTTGATATGGTCTTTTACAGAATCATAATCTGAGGGGGGGATTCTCCTAAACCTCTGTCGCACAGGCACATCATCCAGCACTGGGATTTCATGCTCTATAAGGTTAGTACACCCCAAATCCCCTTCAAAAGCTGAGAAGACAGACTGGTGCCTCCTTAAAAGGATCTTACCTTCACCTGCTCTGCCTCTGGGACATTAATTAAATCAAGGGACTCAATTGTGTCTAAAACGTTGCTCACCTGCCCTGCTTGAGAATTTATGGTGGCCACAGCACGGGACCCCTTGGACTCCTTAAGGACCTCACTGATGCCTGTGGGTAAACTCACTATTTGGGCCTGGTGGAGCATCCCTAGGGCAGAACGAGGGTAAAGTTTAGCATCAGTAGTGCCCACATTCAACACTGGGATGTATGCAGTACCACGATGCACTGTAACCATGGCGGGAGATACCAGCAAGCCTGAGGGGAGGGCATCATGTTTAGCAAAGGGTTCAAACAATACATGGGAAAAGGAAAAGCATTTCTGTGTACAGGTTGCTGCCACCAACTTAACTGTCCCCCCAGGTATGTAGGTCGGATATCTCCCCCTCACCCTAACAACTCCACTGGCACGGGCTGATGGGCTGACCCAGGCGTCATGGCACTCCTGTAGAGCTTTCTTCCAGACTTCTGGAGCATCCTTCACCAGTGGGATATCAAAAATGGATGAAGCATGTTGCCCAAACAATTCTACATAGCATTCACGGATCACATTCATGCCTAGTACCCCAGGGACACCCGTTTCCAGGGAAGACCCCGGAGGATCCTTCACAACTAAAATTCCTCGCTTGGAAATAACTGTACCACATACAGAAACATCAAGATCCACATACCCAACATATGGAATGCTGAGTCCATTAGCTGCAGTGAGTTCTAGCCACTGGCATGCCTGAGGAGAGTTGTTAAAGTGCTGGCAGAAGAAGGACTCCTTAATAGTGGAGACCATGGACCCGGTGTCAACTAAACATTTTACTTCTACCCCCCCCATTCCTACTGTGACATATGGACAGGAGCTTACAATTTGAGGCAACGACTTTTCCCTTACTGAACCCGGGTAACCTGAGCCTACAATGCCCCCTTCTGAATTATGGCTCTGTAAGACAGAAGGCATTAGTTTCCCGATGGCTGAGTTGGTGAGGCTGACTTTGGTAGGGGATGGGACTGTGGCTGCTGTACATGAGGAGTGACCCTTTCGTTATCACAATGATGGGCAAAATGGCCTGGCTGCTGGCAGCGCCTGCAGATCACTGGGCCATTATTTGGAGGCCGGGACCATCTGGGAGGGTTCTGTAACTGCAGAAGGCACTTCGAGAGTTGATCAAGTTGTTGTTGTTTTTTTTAGCATTTCTTTTACCTCAGCCATCTCAGTTTGAGGTGATATACTGCTAGCACTAGCTGACACCCTAGATGTGTGGGTGGCACAAATAGAGGGGACTGAGAAGCTGCGTGGCCTACCTTCTGGCAGTATACCTTCCCTCTCCCATCTGATCGCCTCACCTCGTACATCCAGAAGCGTAGCAGCTGGCTTAGCACGGACAGACTGTTTTAGAGTCCTGCGGAGACCTGGATCATTGACATGTTCAACAAACTGATCCCTCAATAAAATAGCAGAGTTAGGTACAGCCTGAGGGCATTTCTCATGATCTTTTCCATAAGCTCAAATAAAGCATGGGAGTATTCTTGTAATGACTCACCCTCTAGCTGCTTTCTGGAAAAGAAATCCTTCTGCAAGGCAACATAAGAGAGTGAACACCCATACACTTCCTGCAGAATGAGCAAAACCCTCTCAGGGTCCTCCTGATCTTGTCTAGGCCTATACTTGATCTCATCTTTAGCAGGCCCTTCCAAATGGTCATAAATGAAATATGCCTGATCTACTGGGGCTAGATGTCGGGCCCGTATGCTAGCGCGGACCTCGTCAATCCACTCCACTATACCTATACCCATATTCCCACGAAACATGGGACACTTTCTCTCTCTGGGCACATAGAGGAGGCGTTCAGGCACCACACCAGGAGGGCCAGAGGAACCAGAGGGCTCAGGGACAAAGTTAGGAGTAGAGGGTCGGGCGAGAGCGAGCTCCCGCACGAGGTGTTCCTTTTCGGCCCGGAGCTGCATTACCAGGTCCCGCAAGTCCTGGTCTTCGCTGTCCATATCCCTGGTAGAAAGTCACTGTACTGGAACCGGCAGTAGGAAACCGAAGTCCGCTGAGCAGAAATGCAGATTCTTCCCCAGAAGAGATGCCTCTTTGAGTGGAATCCCAAGGCCAACTGCTGTTTTTGCCCCTTTCCGAAAAACTAAGATGGTTACCTTTAAAAACAAGTCAAAACATCAAAATGCACATATATAGAAAAAGAAAAAATGAAACAAAATAAACCCAACTGTGGCAAAACTAACTAGAAGGACACGTCTCTGCTTTACAGAAATCCTGCCGACTACGCCAGATTGTGACCGGGGCACATGTGAGCCCCAGACTACAAGAGCCAGACTACGCCACTCAGGGAATTGCACCCAGAGAATACCCAATAAATACACAATAAATACACAGGTTCTTGAATAAGAAAGGGAGCAGAGACGTGAGTTTCCAGTTTCACCAGATAATATAATTTATTTAGGGGTTCACAGGGTAATTTATATTCACATTTATTTACAGCTAAAAGATAATCTATTTTATTACAAAAATATATTCTATTTTAAAACCATACACTTTTTAAGAGGTTTCCACTGATGATACCACCAAACTAGGAGGGTTGCCAAAGGAATCGGTAGGAGGAGAATGGGGAGGGAGGCATAGAAGGTTTCACCGCCACAAATAGGCCATGCAAAAATACACTGTTACGTATACTAACACTACAAAATGAACACAGCACTCGTGAAAAACACAGCAATTATCACACGTGAATAGGACGTCCTAAGGGGAAGCCTCCGCTCCGTGACCAACCACCTACTGAGCTGTAGCAACCCAACCGTCCTGTTAACTGGCAGGAGCCCGGAAATATCAATCCCCTAAAATTGACAGCCAACAGTTGGTTTACAATAAAATAATGAAACAAAAGAAATAACCAAGTATTAAAAGACAGCAACCAAACAAAGTAATGGGCAAAAACAGCAGTGGCCCAGCGCTCCTCCTGATAAGAAAAATAACACAATTAGCAACCTTTTACAATAATTACAAATAGGAGATCCCTAGTTAGGCAGCCATACTGCCTTACCTGCACTCATACAGCAGAACTAGGGGCTACAGGAGACCATCGTCAGGGTCCTTGTTCCTATAATGAGAGGTAAGGTTACCAATAGGCATTAACATCTTACTAGCACCACTGCAACAGTTCAAATAAAAGCAAGCTACAACAGGACACAGAATGCATACCTGGAAACCACAAGATACGGTGAGCACAATTACTCTTCCGTTGCGTTGTATAAGGCAGGGAAAAGAGCTAACGCTGCTCTTTGCTGGCTCTGCTCCTACTGCAACCTTTACCATGCGATCAGGACGAAAGCGGGGTGAGTCTGTCACTGCCTGCACACTGCTCCCTTTAAATGAACTGAAATGATCACGATCACCTGTTCTCACTCACGGTGATTACAATAGAGTAACCAGTATCAGCTGTTTTCACTCAGGATGGTTACAAGCTGCGTGGCCAAACTGACAGGGGGAACTCTCAACCCATTACATATATATATATATATAATATATACAGAAGGCTTGTATATTTGTACAACATGTCCACGCAGAGTAGAGATATTTGACTGTATATTTTAAGTTCCTCCTGGTACATCGCAAGTGCACAGTAAGTAAGTCCGGTTCTGAAAAAAAAGGAAAAGTTCATGCAGAGTTTGGTCTGGAGATTTTAACTTGATTAATGTCCCTTTCACACCTACCCTGTTTGGTCCATTTTAATCGAACCATGATGCGTTTACTCCGTTAGTCCGGTTCGTTTGGAGAGGTGAGAACGCGCATTCGAACTCCGGTGCGGACCAAACAATCGAACATGGTCCTCCCGAAAAGTCGGGACTCGGTCCGGTTCTAAGTGAACTACGGTTTGGTTTGTTACATATGTGAATATAATCAGACTTAATATAGGACCTAATATAGGAAGCAAATCAAAATACAGTGCATTGTGGGTTGAAAGCGGATGTTGACACTTTGGTACCCTCTTGTACGTCTCCTCTGAATTGTGTGAAGCAATAAGCCTACATTGTTTACATGTCTCGAGATGTGCTCACACGTTTCCGCTGTTCTTATTTGGTTGGAACACCAACTCATGATTATGAAAGCGATGATCGCAATACGCTTCTGTTGCTCCATGTTGTCCGCGACCAGAAAGTGATTTTCCCACTGAAATGTTCTGTCCAATAGATGAACGACCTGTACGACCGCGTGTCATTTGTTTACAAACATTGGTTCTCTTAACACAGGACTGTGTTAACACTAACCGGACCTAATGAAAAATGCAACAAAGTAGCAACTTGCTCTTGAATCGGACCAAATCTATCGAACTATAGATGTGAAAGCGTCATAAGATTATAGTGTCTGTAACCTCATTGGGGTAGGCTTAGATTTCTGTAGGTGTGTGCTTTGATAGCACCTACAGAACAGTATGTGGGCAGCAGTGTAGCATGGTTAGAGAGCTGACTTGTGCTGGATTTGCAGGTTCAAATCCCCATTGCACCACTGAGCAAGGGTAATGTAATCAGTGCACAGTAAAGGCAGTCCTGTGTGTGAAACCGGCTTCAGAGCCGTGGGTGTGCGTGCGTGTGTGTACGTCTGTCTGCGTCTGTGCGTGCGTGTGTGTAACTGGCTTCATAGGCATGCGTGTGTGTGCGTGCGTGTGTGCGTCTATCTGCGTCTATCTGCGTCTGTCTGTGTGTGTAACCGGCTTCACAGGCGTGTGTGCGTTTTCATGTGACTGTGTGGGCGCGCACGCGCGTGTGTGTTTGTGGACTCATTCAATCAAATGAATGTGCAACTAGCACCCTCCGCGGTAAAATCTATACGCACATGAGAAGAATGCATACCAGTGACACAAATTGATGCAACATGTAACCCTGAACGACCCTCGTAATCCCGGGGGAAGAAGGTACGCAGCGTCTGGTGCTGGAGGGAGGCAACAGACAGAAGTGCTTTTGTTAGCGCTGTAGGACTGCGGGGTAGTGATGTGGCGTAAGGGGGGTAGCGAAGCCCTGATTCATGGGAACGTCAGCCTCCATTGACGTCAGTTGCATGTGAGCTGCGCTGACTTCCTCGGTGCGCGTACGCACAGGCAGCGGCATCCCGTTCAGGCTCCCAGAGCAAACTTCGGGTGGCGGTATGTGAGAAGAGCCTTTGTGCCTGGCCCACGTTTTCAGGTGTGCGAATAACGCTCCCCTCTGGCTGTCCTGACTCATTTACTCATTCATTCATTCATGTGGTCCTGTGTGGCTCAGTAGGTAGAGCATGGCGCTGATAACACTTAGGTTGTGGGTTTGATTCCCATTGAGGTCACATATACTGAAAAATGTTGCTATGGATAAAAGCGTCTGATAAATGGCATATTATATTCAGAGCCAGTGTTTCTTCAAGTCAAAGAGGCTTTGTAGAACCTGAATTAGCCATAGTACTGAATAAACTTTATTTAACAAAATGCATTTCAGTGAATTTGGGTTTAAAAGAAGACAACAAAACCATGGGAAGGTGTTTTGTTGGCATTTGTAAATGAAGCCAGTGACGGCTGCTGATTTAGTATGTGTTTAAGAGCCAACTTAAGCTTGAGTTTCTTTGGTCAAGATGTTTTTCAGGTGGTAATTTCTAAATATTAATATATTTTTAGAAAACTAGAAAGCAATTTTGACCTTTAATTGGGTACATAATCTACATATTAATAATAATAATAATACTTTATTTGCCATGTTACACAAGGTAATTGGAATTTGTCTTTTCACATATCTTTCCTAGGTACACACAGACCCCATACATATGTATTCCATCAGAGAGGTCAAAGCACAGGGTCAGCCATAGTACGGCGCCCCTGGAGCAGTTAGGGGTTCAGTGCCTTGCTCAAGGGCACTTCGGCAGTGCCCCAGGAAGTGAACTAGCCTCCCTCCGGTTTCCAGTTCATCGTTCTTTTGTTGGCCTTCCTGGGATTCAAACCAGCAACACTCCGCTTGCTAGCCTGTGTCGCTGACCACTGAGCCACTGCCACCCCCAAGCCACTGCCGCCCCCAAAACTGTGTGCCCCACGTGAGGATTGAACTCACGACCTTCAGATTATGAGACTGACGCGCTACCTACTGCGCTAACGAGGCTGTTCAGTCATTTTAATGTAAAATTGAGAATAGCTCTTCTAGCATTGCTGTGGATTTTCCCTCTGGTACGCATTGGATGTCCATATTTCATTATGATGTAATCGGATCCCCTGCGTGTTTGTGACAACACGGACAATGAGGGAAAGGGAAGAATGATTTCCTAAAATGTGCGGGGGGGCTTTGTCCTGCGTGTCAACCAAAACACCATTTCAGGCAGGAAATGAGAGCAGGTTTTTCCTGTTTTTCTGTCCCAGTCATAATCCGTTTCAGTTGAAAGCAGTGCGAGCTAATTAGCAAACCGCCTCGAGGTGGAGGTTGGGCTGGGGCATGCTTTAGGGAGATAGCTCCCCCTCCAAATTGGGGAGAGCAAACCCCCGAGCCTCTTTGTCTCCCCGTCCCTGTTGCGCACAGCACATGCAGACAAGATCCTGCGTCGATGTTGAATGAAACGAGTAAAACAAAAAACGCGTGTCGGTTTTGGAGGGTAATGGGGTTCACCAAGGGCGGCTGGATTTGGGGATGATCTGTGCCTTCAGACCATGCCCAGCGGCAGGGCAGTATAGTGGCTTGGAGACCTCAGGTTTTGCAGGTTCAAATCCCAGGAGGGGCACTGCCATTGCACCCTTAGGCAAGGTCATTAACCGGAATTGCTTCAGCACATAGTATGTGATAAAATGTAAAATGATACCACTATGCTTGTCAGGTATGAGGAACAATTCCTGCTTATGTACTGCTGTTTTGAGATACCTGCAGAAGGTCATAAAAGGTTCACTGCTGTTTAGGTTCACAGATGTTTGGGGAATTCAATCTTTTCTCTCTAATCTTGTTCACTGGCTGTGTACACCAAGACTGAGATCAAAAGAAGTGAAGAATCAGCTACCTTGCTTTGAACTCTGAGTAACACCTAATACAATTAAAAGGTTTTTTTCCACTGGCTTTTTCCCACTATGCTAAGGTAGTGCTATGAGCACTTCCTTATGTGGAACCACAACAACCACAAGTGATCCTCCCGTTTATTTGAGTCTGACCCCCTGTCACAGTGATCCAGGTTGAATTCCAGGTAAATGAATTAGCCCTGGCTGTGTCCCTTTGAGAGCTGAGCTGCCAGCATGTCTGGCAAGGGGTGCCCTGTGAGAAGAAACATGGTAGAGTCAAAATTGTCCTGGACATCTGCCACCCCCACCCTAGCCCTAGCTCTAAGAGAAGGCCCGTAAACGCTACCACACATATGAGCACTGTCAAATATGGGGCAGCCATGGTCAGATATAACATCTCTGCCCCTCACCACAGAACGGATAGTTTAGATCGCTGTGCCACAGTTCCTGGTCCATCCCTGTATACAGTGGCTTTTCCCCTCACTGAGTGTCCATCCTTGAATATAGTGGCTGCTCCCCTCAGTGTCCACCCCTGAATATAGTGGCTGCTCCAGTCACTGTGTGTCCACCCCTGAATATAGTGGCTGCTCCAGTCACTGTGTGACCACCCCTCAATATAGTGGCTGTTCCAGTCACTGTGTGTCCACCCCTAAATATAGTGGCTGCTCCAGTCACTGTGCGACCACCCCTCAATATAGTGGCTGTTCCAGTCACTGTGTGTCCACCCCTGAATATAGTGGCTGCTCCAGTCACTGTGCGACCACCCCTCAATATAGTGGCTGTTCCAGTCACTGTGTGTCCACCCCTGAAAATAGTGGTTGCTCCAGTCACTGTGTGTCCACCCCTCAATATAGTGGATGTTCCAATCACTGTGTGTCCATTCCTGAATATAGTGGCTGATACAGTCACTGAGTGTCTGTCCCTGAATACAGTGGTTCCTTGCCGCTCTGCAGCCTCAACGGGGACACGGTGATGCTGTGGTCCATTGCCAGGATAACGCGGCCTCTTTCCTCTTTTCTCTTTCTTGAAACAGGATACCTGTTCACTGCAGTAGAGAAGGAGGCCCTATTGTGAACCTATACCAATGATGATGATGATGACAACAATGTTTATGTAATGTTTATATAACGCTGCAGATACAAAGAACATTAGGTAGTAAATGTAATGATGCTAAACTCACAGTAATTCACAGAACATAAACATGTTAGCAGTATTAAACGCACTGTAAGAACATTGGACATGTTAAGCATTAAGTACTATGCAGTAGTAGTACATCCTATCAGATATCCTTATGATGTTACAGCCTTGTATCGGGCTTTAGAGTGGTTCTGTTAGTGTTCTGTTCAGATTTTTAAACAACCCTCTTTGTCTTGTTTATCTGCGTGAGAGCCTTACTGTTCCTGTAGTGCTTTGGGGAGAGGTCACAGTGCTTTTAGAGAAAGAATTTAGAAACAAGCGGGTGACATAGCCAGCATGGCAGCGTGTGAGTGAACACTCAATCCCTGTCCCTGGCCCCTATCTGGCCCATCCCCTGAGAGGGAAACAGAAGCCCCACTCATCTGCCCTATTAGATTACAGCGTTTTTATTGGGTTATCTTATTGCAGGGGCCTCTGTGAGCATGTTGAAAGTGACGTCCGTCGCCGTTAACTGAATTAATGAAATCGTTTTACGTGAATTCCTTGAAAACATCTGTAGAGGCTGTGTGTTAGTTTGCCCTGGCATCCTCTCATGCAGTAGTGTGAGTCTCTATGGGACAGTAGTGTGAGTCTATGGGACAGTAGTGTGAGTCTATGGGACAGTAGTGTGAGTCTATGGGACAGTAGTGTGAGTCTCTATGGGACAGTAGTGTGAGTCTCTATGGGACAGTAGTGTGTGTCTATGGGACAGTAGTGTGAGTCTCTATGGGACAGTGGGACAGTAGTGTGAGTCTCTATGGGACAGTAGTGTGAGTCTTTATGGGACAGTAGTGTGAGTCTCTATGGGACAGTAGTGTGAGTCTATGGGACAGTAGTGTGAGTCTATGGGACAGTAGTGTGAGTCTCTATGGGACAGTAGTGTGAGTCTCTATGGGACAGTAGTGTGAGTCTCTATGGGACAGTAGTGTGAGTCTCTATGGGACAGTAGTGTGAGTCTCTATGGGACAGTAGTGTGAGTCTCTATGGGACAGTAGTGTGAGTCTCTATGGGACAGTAGTGTGAGTCTATGGGACAGTAGTGTGAGTCTATGGGACAGTAGTGTGAGTCTATGGGACAGTAGTGTGAGTCTCTATGGGACAGTAGTGTGAGTCTCTATGGGACAGTAGTGTGAGTCTCTATGGGACAGTAGTGTGAGTCTATGGGACAGTAGTGTGAGTCTCTATGGGACAGTAGTGTGAGTCTATGGGACAGTAGTGTGAGTCTCTATGGGACAGTAGTGTGTCTATGGGACAGTAGTGTGAGTCTCTATGGGACAGTAGTGTGAGTCTCTATGGGACACTAGTGTGAGTCTCTATGGGACAGTAGTGTGTGTCTATGGGATGGTAGGGTGAGTTTGTTCAGGACAGTAGGGTGAGTTTTTGGGACGGTAGGGTGAGTTTGTTTGGGCCGGTAGGGGGAGTTTGTTTGGGACAGTAGGGTGAGTTTGTTTGGGCCGGTAGGGTGAGTTTGTTTGGGACAGTAGGGTGAGTTTTTTGGGACGGTAGGGTGAGTTTGTTTGGGCCGGTAGGGGGAGTTTGTTTGGGACAGTAGTGGGCGACTCTTGGGATGCAGGGGGATTATTTTTCCTCCTCACCTGCGGCTGCAGGAAGTCTCACAGTGAGCAGGTTTACGATGCTAACGCCAGACAGGAGCCGTGTGCTGTCCAAGCACAACAGCTACTTCCTCTTTCTCGCTTCTGTACACAAACAGGGTTTAACCCTGACCCCCATACATACACACACTCACCCACACACGGCACTGTCATTTCTTCCTCCGAATTTTTCCTCTGACGTGGTCTTTTTCCTGAGGAAATGAATGATCATGGATTTCAGGATAAATTATTTTCCTGTGCACTCACAGTGAGCAGGTTTACGATGAGGAAATGAATGATCATGGATTTCAGGATAAATTCTGTACTAACCCATGAGTCTTTTTCCCACCAGTTGGTTTATCATGAAGTTGCCATATCATATCAGTTCTCTGTTCATTTGCTTGTGCACGCTCTCTTTTAGGTTTCAAAATTGGAATGAAAATTCTATTGTAAAGAATATATGTGTGTTCATTCAGTACTTTCCAGTCATGAGATTGCACTGGATTATTGATAGATGTTTTTTGGTCATAGAAACTTGTACAGAGATCATTTCCTTTTGTTGTTGTTAAATGTTAGGTGTTGCTGCAGAGCAAACTAGAGTCTCAAATCAGAAGAGTTCACTCATAGCTCCTGGAGTTTAGTCTCCTTGTTGGTTTGCAAAATGAATTTTTATTTTTTAGACAACCGTCACATAGTAAAAAAGGATTCAGGACAATATACAATTAAATAATTTGAAAAAAACGTAGTAAAATAAATCAGTACATACAAATACAAAAGAATAAAAGAAAGTAAAATAAATTCAAATTAAACTCAGCTCAATATGAAATGAATTTCTTTCATAACTACAAATTATATGGCTTTAGGAGAGAGACAACCATATATTTTACAACAGTAGTAATGGCTAAATTACAGTGTCAGTATATGTAAGAACTAATTAATTTGAATTAATTAATTTGATCTTATTTGGTACGGTAAGGTGAGTTTGTTAGGGACAGTAGGGTGAGTTTGTTTGGGGCAGTAGGGTGAGTTTGTTTGGGACAGTAGTGTGAGTTTGTTTGGGACGGTAGTGTGAGTTTGTTTCAGGCAGTAGGGTGAGTTTGTTTGGGACAGTAGTGTGAGTTTGTTTGGGACGGTAGTGTGAGTTTGTTTGAGGCAGTAGGGTGAGTTTGTTTTGGATGGTAGGATGAGTTAGCTTTGGATGGTAGGGTAAGTTTGTTTGGGATAGTAGGGTGAATTAGTTTTGGATGGTAGGGTGAGTTTGTTTGAGACGGTAGGGTGAGTTTGTTTAGGATGGTAGGGTGAGTTTGTTTGGGACGGTAGGGGAATTTGTTTGCGACAGTAGGGTGAGTGCAGGGGGATTATTTTTCCTCCTCACCTGCGGCTGCAGGAAGTCTCACAGTGAGCAGGTTTATGATGCTAACACCAGAGAGGAGCCGTGTGCTGTCCAAGCACAACAGCTGCTTCCTCTTTCACGCTTCTGTACACAAACAGGGTTTAAACCTAACCCCCATACACACACACACACACACACCCCTACACACGCCACTGTTATTTCTTCCTCTGAATTTTTCCTCTGACGTGGTCTTTTTCCTGAGGAAACGAATGATCAAGGATTTCAGGATAAATTCTGTACTAACCCATGTCATGGGTCTTTTTTTCCCACCAGGTGGGTTATCACGAAGTTGCCATATCATATCAGTTCTCTGTTCATTTGCTTGTGCACGCTCTCTTTTAGGTTTCAAACTTGGAATGAAAATTCTATTGTAAAGAATGTATGTGTGTTCATTCACTACTTTTCAATCAGGACATTGCACTGGATTTTTGATAGATGTTTTATGGTCATGGAAACTTGTACAGAGGTACTTTCCTTTTGTTGTTGTTAAATGTTAGGTGTTGTTTCAGAGCAAAATAGAATCTAAAATCAGAAGATACTCAGAAGAGCTCACTCATGGCTCCTGGAGTTTATATATTTTTGAATGTGTTTATTAACTTTTTTCTTTTTTAGACAACCGTCACATAGTACAAAAGGATACGGGACAATATAAAAGGAAATAAATTGAAAAAACTGATTGAGTAAAATAAATCTGTACATACAAATACAAAATAATAAAATAAATGAAAATAAAACTCAATATCACATGCATTTCTTTCATAGATACAATTAAATGGCTTTAGGAGAGAGACAACCATAAATTGTACAACAGTAGTAATGGCTAAATCACTGTGTGTACAGTATGTAAAGCCTTTCATCATTGTGGCAGATACGCCTGGGTCAGTATATGTAAGAAAAGGTCCCCACACTTTATAAAACACGTCAGTTTTTGAATGCAATAAACATGTTAGATGGTCTATGAGGACATATTCAGTATCTTATACCAAGCCGCAATTGAAGGGATCTTGTCAGTAATTCATTGAAGTATGATATTTTTCCTTGCACAAAATGGACCACTGTACAATCTTTTCTTATAAACATCAGTGACGTAATCACTGGGCAGGCCCAGTAGAAGAGACCCTGTCTAATTTAAGTTTGGTTTCCAGCATTTTCTCAATGTCCTGTAGGACAGGGGTCCCCAACCACCAGGCCGCGGCCCGGTACAGGTCCGTGAGGCATTTGGTACCGGGCCGCACAGAAATAATAAAAACGTTTTAATTTTATTTCCATTTTATTGACTATCGCAGTCTGCAGGGTGTTTTATTTTGAAAAATGACCACTTCCGTCTGTGTGCCTCTTTTCCGCACTTGTCTCAGTTTTTTTCCATGCACCCCCCCCCCGGTCCGCCGGTCTGTGGAAAAATGGTCTTGCATGAAACCGGTCCGTGGTGCAAAAAAGGTTGGGGACCGCTGCTGTAGGATATCCGACCAGTATTTTTGCAGCCTGGTACAAGACTAGAGACAGTGGGTGAGACTGCCTGTGTCCCTCTTGCACTTAGGGCACAATGGAATTGAATTTCCTTCTGCGACTTGGAGATATATGTACCCTGTGAAGAATTTTTAGTTGAATTGCTTTTGTTTGGTTACAGACTGCTATTCTCTTAGCCTTCTCGCAGGCGTCTTCCCACATCTCCTCGGTTATCTCTGTGTTTGGCTCTTTCTCCCAGATTGTCCTGAGGCCCTGAGTACTTGTACAGGAGTGGTCCCTCAGTTTGTCATAGAAAACAGTAATCGATGTGTCTCCTTTTATGAGAAAGACCTGTATTTCTACAGGTGAGAAAATGTGTGAGTAATTTATTTATTTATTTTTCATAAATAAAAGTCCCTTATCTGCAAATAACAAAAAAAGTATTTTATAAGTATGTTATACTTCTCAGCTATCTGGTTGAATGACATCAGGGTGGAGCTGGCAAATATATCCCTGAGACAAATTATTCCTTTTGAGGCCTGGAGTTTAGACCATGGTCTAAAATAGCTGGTAAAAAGTCAGGGTTGTCAACAATTGGAGTCAGAGACACATTTTTCATGAAAATATAGTGCAAATCATTTGAATAGGATAAAGCAAACGTGGGAGAACATTCATTTTCAGAAGAGAGTCCCAGCCTAACCAAGGTATGAGGAAGGCGTTCCATTGTTCAAGGTCCTATCTGTCAAAGAGGGGGGCGAACATCAGGTTGAATCTAGGTGTTATACTAGATATACCTAAATAAATAAATCCTGAAGGGGACCACTTAAAAGGAAATGGAGAGGGTGTACTGAGCACCTGCTGTAGGCTGCTCAGAGGCAGGAGAAATATAATTTATACCCAGAGAAGGTACTAAACATACAAGTTATATTAATTCAATGGGCAACTGACACCTCAGGGATTGGCTGATTCGATAATTGCATTAATGAGCAGGTATACAGGTGTACTTAATAAAATGTCGTTTCTTGCCTGTATGTCTAACCCGAATATAGTGACAGAGATGGGCTATCAGTGGATGGGGAGTTAGTAGAAAGAAATGATTTGAATTCTTAAGTGAAATAGGAAGTAAAATTGTGGTCATTCAGTGTAGAAGGGCTTAATGTCCAATGTCAAGTTTGTATTGGAGCACCTTTAAGTTTTATGTCTAGATATACAGCAGCGTGGTCAGATATAAATATATTTCTTATCAAGCTAAATACAACTGATTGTAGAAGTCTCTTAGGGGCAGAAAAGTGTCAATTCTTGTGTAGCATTTGTGAGGATTAGAATATAATCAAGGGTATTCTTTATCTTCAGGGTGCAGTGCTCTTCATACATCTGCGTATCTTAATTCCTCACATAGCACATTGAGAGACCTTGCCTGTGTTGATTGAGTCAGTTTGCCAAGGGGAAACCTATCTATCATGGAGTTCAGTTGACAATTACAGTCCCCTCCCACAAGGTTGTTCTCTAGGGACCAGTCTGATAACTTTGAAAAAACACCAGTAAGAAAATCAAAGGGACGACCTGGGGGACAGTAAACATTTGTATTTGCAATTTGTTCCCCTTGTAGAGTAGCATTAACAATCGCGTATCACTCCAGCACTTTCTGCTTGTCAACGTAGTTGTGGAATCTGATGAGAGTTGGACGGGGCCACTGGTTTGGATTTGGCAGTTTTTTTTCAATGCGGCCTGCTTTGGTTTCAATGTTCAGGAAGTTAGGTAGCCAGCTTTTGAAAAACTTAGTTGGCCGGCTGCCCTCCACGTTCTCCGGAAGCCAGGCGGCTCATATGTTCTTTCTCCTACCCCTTTTCTCTAAGTCATTGATATGATCGGCTATATCCTACATTTGCTTTTCCTTTGCTTGTAGCCATGACTTAGCGGAGGCAGTAGCCGTCTCCATCACTGTTATCCTGTCCTTCGCTTCAGAGCTCTTTTCAAAATTCTTCAGCTATAACAAATGAGCTTTAGGTATTTGTGACAAGGGAATGAGTTTCTCATCAATTACCACAGTAATATTGTCTGTGATTTCTTAAATTGCTTGACAGAGGGTAGAATCGAATGTGCTAGGTCTGCTAGCTGTTCAGCAGTCTGTTCAAGCCAGCTGTACTCAGTGGAGTCAGTTTTGCTCAAGTTTTTTGTCTTTCTGAAGGGCATGGCCCTTGAACGTTTAAAAAAATAGTCATGAGGCTCATGTTACCATGTCTAACTTATGATTTTTTCTGTAATGTCGGTTTTGCTGGGTATTTTTGAAAAAATGTATGCAGTGGTGCAGGAGCTCAAAGAAGTCGACCGTTCTCTATGCCGCCATCTTCTTTCCCCCAGGATGGGCATTTTAATGGAAAGCATTATAATGCATTTCTCTGGACTGTTTTAGTCCTATAATCCATATCTGTGGATGTTTTTGTCCTATAATGAAAAGCGAGTAGATTCATTTGTGGGACGCCAGTGACCCCTGTCCCGTCAGAGCATCAGCTGGCACCCCTCCCATTGAAAACGGCGTGCTGAGGGTAGAATTGCCCGTCCCCCTGCACCCAGGGTCCTCCAATCTAAAGAGCACCCCCCACCTGGCATGCGTCACATATCTCAAATCTCTCGTAACATCGACTCTCCGGAAGTCAGGTCCCACCCTAAAAATGGAATGACTTCCTCCTGGTTTTACTAAAACCCCACGCCCCCCCTCCCATCCTTGTCCCCCTCTGCGCATGATAGCGCATGTGGGGAAAGCGCCAGTGCGGGGTGCAGAGGACGCTGTGCTGTTTCTGTGCCCTCTGTAATCACTGGAGTCGATAATAAAATGATGACGTCATACAGCCGACCCAAGCATGGATTTGTTTGTTCAGCTGGCCGAAGTCCCTTTCAGTGTTTGGCTCCTGTGGGAATATCACATCAACTTTTATTTTTTTAACTTTTTTAAAATTATTATTTCAAATATTTTTTATTAGATCTTTAAACAAATCAAATATTTTGGGGGTACAAGAATTGTACTGCAACTGAACTGCATATTATTATCATAGTATTTATATGCTACGAGTAAGCCTGAGCACAATGTGCACAACATCAGACCATCAATTTAAAGAAGCACAACTTATGCAACCTCGCCATCGACATCATCAAAACATCAAGGAAATAAAATAACCAAACTGATTTCAGATCAATAGCAGGTCTTCCCAGCTCTTAAATGCTTTTATTTATAAATTTGTTTCCGACTTTTTTCTATTTTTCTCCCAATTCAGTAGCCAATTGTATCCTCTTTCTACTTAAGCTATCCCCTCTCTCGCACTTTGAGCTCGCCTCCGCAGCTGTGGGACCGGCACTGACAAAGGCAAATGAAACGCCTCCTCAGAGACGGAACCCCGCCAAGCCTTCAATCGTAACTCCGATACACACAGAGCCACGCCTATACGCGAGCTCCTGCCGGCTTTCCTCTCCCCTTCCCTGAACAGGACTCAATTCCAGCTTGTCCTCCAGGCAAGTGCCTTTACTGTTATGCCACCCGGGGGCCCCAGTTCTTCCCAGCTCTTGAGGTGGGTTTCCAAGAAGAATCCAAAGCCAATATCACACCTTCCTCTCAACCTCCACCCATACACACACACTCGCTTTATCCTGCCTTGTATGATGTTGTGGAGACCGCAGTGTTTATGTCCTGGACATCCTGGAGACGGTATGACAAAACAGATCAGATATAGAGGCATAGATATAGTGGTGAGGGCACATCCTCGACACTCTGAAAGAGGCCATCTTGTTTCCCAATGAACTATGAAACTAGAATGACGCGGCCCTGATTTTCGAGAATGAGTTATAACCATAAACCGCCCCTGTTACTGGCATAGACTCCAGACATAGAACCTGCAGATCCATCAAAACCGTTTCCCAGAAAGGCAGTAGCTATCTGTGGCCTTCCTCAAACTGTCTGCTGTGTACGATCGAACAAGGACAATATTTCACGCAGTAAAGCCTTAGGAATGAGGTACAGACCAGTACGGCTTATCACTGTGTGAGTGTATGCTAAGAATTATTGTTAAAGGGGGCCAGTGTGGTCCAGTGGTTACAACGTCCGACGCTGGCCACGGAGACTGGGGTTCATACATTTTGTGTGTTATGTTACTGCTTTCTAAACGGTGTCATTTAAGCATGGCTTGTAATTTGTCACCGCCCTCATTGAGGGCTCGCGCTTGTGCACGTTTGGAACCCTTGCCACACCAGCTCAGTAAGGGCAGATGAGACGCACCTTTATAATGCACCTTAATGTGTGTGTTTCACATTGTAGAAGTGATGGAAATTCCCATAGATTACAACACTGATCCATCATCAAAAAAACTATGAATTGTAGAGGTTGCTAAAACCAATTTTACATACCGCAAGAGATGTTTAAAGGTAGACTAAGCGATGAGAGGTAGTTAGTAAACACATGACAACAGAAGTGTCTGTAGTTCTTTGGACCATACTCCCGCGTTGCCAGTTGACCATTCATAACTGATAGCGAAAAATATCAAGCAATTTTTTTATATTTGATTATAGATTTCCTATACTAATTTGCGGACCCATACAATCTACTATAGCTAGACCTCATCAGCCACGGCTTAGTTGTAGCCATTGCAACTGCAGAAACATGTCGAGGTAGGCTTGCTACAGGTGATGACTATCCTATAAAATGCTAACCAGCCTTCAACCTATAAGCTGAGCCACTTTCAGCTCTTTCCGTCTTGAAAAACCCCTCTACAATGTTTACAGGTTTTCTACATCTGTACCTTTTGTGTTCAATGTCTTGGTTTTCTTTGCTTTAGGGTTCCATAGCTAGCTAGACTAGTAACTCCTCTTTTTTTCTTCTTCGAACATAAAGTAGGTGCTGGACAGGAGCAACTAGTGCCGGAGGTTGGTGGCTAAAGGTTGGATTGCAGTTTGCATGAGTTCCAGCGCGTTTGTTTAAGAAGTAGCCCCACCACTGAACGATTACGTCAAATCACTTAGTATGCCATTAAATGAAGATGCAAATATAAACATTGAGACTGTATGACGTAAATGAGGATGAATCATTAAAGGGGACAATAGACATCATTATCAGTTTTTATGCAAACTTAATTTCATTTATTTAGAGGCCCTCATGCATTGTGCACACTTTTGACCACATACTGTGCCGCCAGAAGAGGATAGACTTTAATCTGGTTCCTCTCAAGGTTTTTCCCTATACTCTCGACCAAGGGAGTTTTTCCTTGTGGGTTCTCCTTTGCAATGCATTTGGGAAAAGCACTATACAAATAAATGTGATTTCATTTGACCGTGTTTGTGTCAGCTCATGGCATCCGTTTGAACTGAGTATCATGAGGTGATCCAGATCCACTGGGTATGAAGCCGGCACTTTAACGTGATCTCCCATGATTCTCAGCTCCGGGACCGATACGGACCACAGGAAAGCACAGCCCTGCCAGCCATCGTGCTGTGTGCTTAAGAAACCAGAGCCGTGTTTGCATTGCAAATATTTGTACACATTTCCTCTGATACAGACGGGTGTATCTGAGCAAGTCCTTTGCATATCTGTCCAACACTTCATCGGAAGGTTCCGGCAGGAATGAAAGAGATGGCAGCTTGGCAGGGTCCTCGGCAGCCCAAACGCGCCCCAGCAAAGCCCCTCGGGTCTGATGATAAATAAACCACCGTTGCTCTGACCGCTTCCTGACGGGCAAACATGGGGCACATTGGAATAGACTGCGTGGCCTTTGCACTGATACAGATCAGGGCCCAGACGAAACTCTAGAACTTTCTAGCTGGAAGCACACTAATGAGCATGACCGTCTGGTCTACAGACCATGAGCAACGTGGCACCTATAGTGCTTTGTATGGAAATATAAGCAAGATGGCATTAATAAAAACAAGATTAAGTAGCGCACACGGGAAGTGGTGACGGTAGGCGTACAATTCAGGCTGAAAAGGAGCATGAGTGATTGATGCCTGGGCCGATAAGAGACTTTTCCTTCGAGTAAAGGCTTCAGAGGCATTCCAGAGGCGAAGCGCATCTCCCTAACGGGCTGCCTTGTCTCAGAACACCCAGGAGAAGCTGTGACGGATATGGGCCAAGAAGCGGAGAAGCACACGGGTCCCATTTTGCCCAGAGGAGGAGTGTCTTTGAGCACATTCCGTCACGGAACCTGCAGATTAATCAAAACCGTTTCCCAGAAAAGCAGTAGCTATCTGTGGCCTTCCTCAAACTGTCTGCTGTGTACGATCGAACAAGGACAATATTTCACGCAGTAAAGCCTTAGGAATGAGGTACAGACCAGTATGGCTTATCACTGTGTGAGTGTATGTTAAGAATTATTGTTAAAGGAAAGGGGAAAAACCAGTTCCAACTCAAATCTGGCCATACTTGAACAAGACACATTTCGTAATGGGATTATGTCAGAAACGTAATGGCTTTATTAAATATTGTGAGGAATCCTTTTCTCTCTAACGGGATTAAAGGTGCCTTCTCACTGCAGCTGTTCGTATCTGCGCTGTAGCCTGCTGTAATGCTGAGCTCCCATTCCGGTCAGGGGAATTCCGTGTCAGGTTTCCTCTGAGTCGTAAAGTCGGCGCCGAAAGTTGGAAGCGTGCACCCTAGTAAGCATTTGAATTATGCCATTGACGTCAGCACAGCCAGACGGCTGCCCATCCCCGAAGTATTCAGCTGCCAAAGAGCACGATGCAGCATTGTAGGCAGAGGGAAAAACCCAGCCTCTCTTTGTTATGATATTTGGAAAGATAAGGAGCCTGTGAACACTCCATAAGAAATGTATTCAACACTTCTAACGACAGTTAGAAGAAGGAATGCGCTCATTAAGTTGCTGTTCCTTAACAAATATGCTCATATACAGTCAATTAAAGTTAGTTTGCTGCAAAACACTTCTGTGGGGGAAAAGCAGTATGTCAGAATATGGTTAAAATTATGATTATTTTAAAATCAAGTATAGGTATATAAACATAAATTAAATGTATGAAGAAAAAAAATTATGTCAAACTATGCTGCACGTATGAAGGCAAATCAATTACAGTTGCATTCAATGGTATTTCAGGCAACTATTGTGTAATATAGTTGCATGTAATGCCACAATAAAACTACAAGGAAAATTAAAATATATTAAACTCAGTCCTTCTCAGTTACTGGCTCTGTTCTGTGTAATTCCAAGAAGTCAGATAAACAACCCCACCCCCCTCCCAAAAGAATCTGGTTTTGCCGTTTGTGTTTTTAACACTGCTGACGTATGACTATAAACTGATTCATTGTGTTTTTCGAAGTTATGGCCCGCCCGCATCATTGTGGAGCCAAGAGCAACAAAAAACAGGAGGAAGTGACTCCAGAATGAGGCATGCTGGCGTGAGCCGGGAGCGTATTGGTTCCACACTGCGATTTGCTGACGGGCAGATACGCGCAGGCATCCCAGCCAGAGTGCGTTTTGCGTGTGGCTCTCTCACCCTCCAGATGTTCCACAGCTGAAGAGAAAAACCATGTCTTCTTTTAGCGATTGCTGCTCTTCCTTTCATTTCTAAATGTATGATGTTTAATATTTTTATTTATTCATTTATTCTTTCCTTTCCTCTGATTTTTAGCCCACTGTCCCCACACCTGAAGCGGTTTCTGAATTGCCACAGGCCTGCATGTTTTCTCAGTTACTCATTGGTTGATTGTGGATTTTAAGGTAAAAATAAAAAGCAGCACACGCTGTGGCCCTAAATCCATCACCCACTACAGACTGCAATGCAGTGGCTATTTAACACACTAGTACATCAAAGCATGGAATCATGTCTAAATCACAATGTCATTACAGGTAACACCAACATAAAGTGTTGCAGTATTTGCAGTCTACTGATTCAGAGCTGCTCGTCTGTTTTGCCTCAAGCCAGTGCACGGACATCAGGGTCAAGGAGAATGTGCTTTTGACTACAGTTGCCCCTAGTTAATGATGTCTTTCCCTCAGACTTCCATGCTAACATCACCTTAGCCACTGTTCCTCGAGAAACAGGGGCGCTCCTTCTCACGAGCGCAGAGAAAGGGGGCTCTGTGATGGGATGGCGGGACGCGCAGGGGGCGGGTTGGTTTATGGACCCGCACAGAGCCTGTTTTGTGCTCGGTGGCCGTGCCACCACTATAGGCCGCTGTGCGTTGGCAGTGAAAGCAGCACACTGTGAGAGGAAAAACGCAAGCGCCTTCAATTAGGCCACTGCTCAGTTTGCTTTGTTTATCGCCCCACGTCACCCCTGAGAGCCAATCAGACCTCCTTTTTGGGAGTTTCTGTCACGTCAACTCAATCTGCATCTTATGGGGGAGTTTATGAAAGGGGGTGGGGAGTCACTAGTGCGGTTTAGAGGCTTTTTTTTATCGATGCAAAAGACAAATAAATAGAAAAAGGAAGCGTCAAGTTTGATATATTTTTTTTTTTTTTTTTCTTCTTCTCGTTTTTCTCCCAATTTAGTAGCCAATTCAATTTAGATTCACCTTTCCCCTCACAAGCCCGCTGCCTGTTCTCCGGGTCAAGCTAATATCCTGAGGCCAGCATGATCCGCCTCCTCTGAGACGGAACTTCGCCAACCTGCTCTTTAGGGACGCCCTTCGCGCTTCTCGACGAGCTCGTGCCGGCTCACCCTCCCCCTCCCCTGGGATGGACAGCCAAATGCCGTCCCCGATTGGGGTTCCTGGCCAGTGCCGATCTGACGCAGTTGGGTTCGAAAATACAGCTTTTTAAAAATAAAGTTCCTTTAATTTGGGAGTTCCTTGTCTGTCTAAGTGAGCGATTTGATAACAGGTATGGTTTTGCTTCAAAGGTTTAGCTGCTCTTGTACGGAAACCAGATGTTGAACTTCAGGCTTCCCTTTTAAACTGGAAGATTTCCTGTTGAAAGCCTGTTGCACCAAAGCCAAGTTCCTGCATATTTGTTGTGCTTCCCAAACATGTTGGGCTCTAGTTTCATTGTCAAAACGCAATGCGCAGACAGTAGCGCTTATCCAGGACAGAGGCACATGAAGGCATCTCCTTGCCTATTCCGGTAGTTTCGTGACAAGAAACAGTTGTAAAAGATGTTGCTTTAAGAAGAATAAATTACCTGTGGGTGTTTTGTTTCATTATGGCCAATCAGATCATCAGCTTTTTTCCTCTTTAATACCTTTGCCATAGCAAACTCTCAATTTTGTCATGTGTAATGAAGAACAAGTGCCTTTCAAACAAGAAGCCTTTCAAAGATCAAGTTATGAGACTTGCTTTCACTGCGATAAAATGGAGTACATAATTGGATGGCATGTCATGCGGCAATGCCAAACTAAACTAATGTGCATCTGTAACCATTTCCTACTGACAATAGTGCTATCTGCCCTTTCTGTTCATACATCATCAAAGTACCACATAACGCCCTGCATTAAAAAGTGTTCTGGGTGGATGAAAACGCAAACAAATGATAACACAAAACTTGCAGAACGGAATTCTTATTGACCCCCATAGTAAGGGATCTGAGACCATTCCTCCGTACAGAGTCCTTGGTACTTGCTTGTGGACTCTCCTTTTCAGCTCACCCCACAGGTTTTCAATGGAGTTTTGGTCAGGGGACTGAGATGGCCATTGCCAAAGCTTGATTCTGTGGTCAGTGAACCATTTTTGTGTGGATTTGGATGTATGATTTGGATCCTGCTGGAAGATCCAACCATGACCCAGTTTAGCCTCCTGACAGAGGCAGCCAGAGCCAGAAATCTTCTGGTACTTGGAGTCCATGGTCCATGATGCCATGTATCCTAACAAGGTTAAGGATAAAAACTAAAATATGAATGGGAATATACTTCATAAGAATTTATAAGGGTGCCAGTAATTGTGACATGTTTTTATATATATTTTTGTTTCCCATTTTGGTAGCCAATTAGACCCGCTATTTTTATGTCAATCCTCCCCTAGTAATGTGAGTTCGCTGCCGTAGTCCTGCGACCAGTAGTGACGAAGGCGAAGTAACGCCTCCTCCGAGACGGCACTCGCCAAGCCGTCAATCCTAACCCGGTACTACAGGGCCACTCTTATGCGCAGCGAACGTCATGTCAGCTTCCCTCCCCCCTCCCTGGGGCAGACAGCCAATCGCCGCCCCCGGTGGCACTCCCGGCCAGAGCCGACTCTGGCGAGAGCCAGGGAATTGAACCCCGGTCTCTGTGGCCAGAGTCAGACGTTGTAACCACTGGACTATGCATTGTGACATGTTTTTGAGAATTTTTTATTTTTTATAAGGATTTTTTTTTTTTGAGTCATTTTGCTTCAATTAAAGGTTAGATTTCTCTCATATTTTGTGTAAGATCAGGCTGATGAACAACAAAGACATTTTTTCCTAGGTTTTTTTGCTCATCTTTACCATGGGCACCAATAATTCTGGAGGGCACTGTATATGTGTACTGTATATATGCACTATATTTGTGAGGGGGAGGGTTGCCTGTTTTTTTTCTTGGTGGTGGTTGTTGTTATATATGTATTTTAATGCTTTAGCAACACAAGATCACTTGTCATGCAAATAAAGCACATTTGAATTTGAGAGAGAGCGGGAGAGAAAGAGAGAGAGAGAGAGACTGGAGCGGGAGAGAGAGTGTGGGGGAAGAACTAGTGGGTGGTGAGAGAGAGGGTGGGGGGGAGAGAGAGAAAGACTGGGGGAGAGAAAGAGAGAGAGTGGGGTGGGAAGAAAGTGAGAGAGAAGGAGAGTGGGGGAGAGAGCGAGAGGCAGAGAAAGAGAAAGTAGGTCCCTCCCACCAGCCCCCTCAGCCAGGGGCTCACTGCCACCACAGCTGAGTAGATCCAGACTGCAGACCCGCCAGGCCGTGCAGGGTGTGTGTGTGTGTGTGCGCACAGCCCGTGATGAAAGAGCGCTGCTCGCCGCTCCGCACCGCGCCGCAGGGGTCCCAGGTCGCGGGCCTCCTCGGCCCTGACTGCGTGTCCTCCTGTCCGTCTGCAGAGGAGGCGTACCAGAAGCTGGCCATGGAGAGCATGGAGGAGCTCGACTGGTGCCTGGACCAGCTGGAGGCCATTCAGACCTACCGCTCGGTCAGCGACATGGCCTCGAACAAGGTAGGAACTTTGCCCGCATCGCCGCGCCGAAAACACGCTTTGACGATGATCGCCCATGCTGATACTGCGCTGTAATTTCGGTGCGGAGCCATTTGCCGTCGTTCTGCGTCCGGGTTGACGGCGGTTTTGCATTCAAGAAATAGAATGTTTTGAGAGAGAAAAAAGGTTTTGAAAGTTTTACGGCTGAGAAGCTTTAGGCTATGTTGTCAGCACGGAGCAAATGCAGATTCGCTTCTCGGCTATACTTCCTTCAGCGCCTCTGGGCAGGGCAGGCACAAGCGTCTTGCTGTGCATGTGCTTGCAGCCTTGTCCAATTGTATAGAGATGCCGGGCTTTTGAACATGGGTGGTAAAACTGATCTCATCTGGGTGGGTGCAGAAACAGTGTTGGCCTTTCAGGAGACAGCAGTGGGCTAGAGAAGACGTGTGTTTTATGTGCATGTTTTTTGGTCATAAGCAGTTATGTGTTCACCGTCTTATTTAAATTAACTGTGCTAATGCAGTAACAAACAATGCTGGAAATATCCTACAGCACAGAGGCAGTGTTAAGGTCACTATTCCCTATTAATACATTTACAAATGTCAGGCTCCCAATGACCAAACAACTTGTTTTGTTTAGCCATTATTATTATTTTTCTGTAAAAGCGTTACTTGATGGTGGAATTTTAATGGAGTTTTAACTTGGCCAAAAAAAAAAGATATTAGCTGGCAGCTGGAACTGTTTACGGACACCGAAGACAAAGCTGACCAATCAGAGCCGGCGGGAATGTGGTTCCGGACGCCATAACCATGGGAGATCTTCCGCACCGGGCCTAAGAGCTCCCGGGCCAGAGCACCGCTTCCGTGGACGGGGAGAAGGCGAGCCACAGCCGCTAAAAGTGTGACTTGCGTTTCCTGTCTTCTTCCTGACCGCCCCCTGACCCCCCACACCAGACTACAATGACTTGAATGTAGGAAGGAAGAAAGACCAACAGCTCGATTTTCCTTCTTATTTTCCCTGATTACCAGCGTCACCAGGGCAAGTGCAAAAAAGCAAGGAGCCGTGCACACGCGAGTACAGGCTTACCGCCGCACAAACGGGGCCTTGTGGACAATCGCCCCCCAACCCCCCACCCCTTCCCTCCAAGGTGATTTATGTTACAGCGCTCTCCCCAAGGGAGTTCCTCCACACTCTGCTGGCAGAGTCAGATTACAGAAGCAGATTATCTGTAAAATGTCCTGGCTGTCTGCAGAGGTCACGAGCCACAGGTTTAGGTGCTGTGGAGTCACATGGATTTAATGCTGGTGGTTCTGAGGGATTCTGGATTCCGGTCGAGATCGCAGAGCCAAAAGCCAAGTCAACAGAAGTGTTCTAAATTTTTAATCTCCGGTCCGCTATAGTTCTATATAGACGGTCACATCTGCCTGGACTCACTGGTTGCCCTGTAAAAGCACTACTTTCTAATACATTTCATAAACAATTCATGCCTGTATTCAATCAGTATTTAGACTCAAAATCGAACGCAAGGGGCCACCGGGTGGCACAACCGGTAAAGGCACTTGCCCGGAGTGCAAGTTTCCCACTGTGGCCAGGATTCGATTCAGAGTCCCGTTCGGGGGTTGTGATTGGCTGTCCATCCCCAGGGTGAGGGGGGGAGGGAAGCCAGCATGAGCCTGCCACATGCACAGAAAGCTTCTCTGGACGTATCAAAATCACGGCTGGTGCTTCAGTGAGCTCTGTCTCAAAGGAGGCGGTTTTCCAGAGTAGTGGCTGGTCCCCTAGCTGCAGGCGGTGGGCTTGTGGGTAGGATAGTTGGATCAATAGAGGGTACAAGTGGCCACTAAATTGGGAGATAAACGGAAAACAATTGGCAGCAATTCAGCAATTATGAAAGTCAACTGTTAAAAAAAGTTACTCGCTTTTAATGGTGGGTCAAAGTTAAAGACAAGTGTTGATTAAATCCAACTCAAAGTCTTGTCACCCCCCCCCCCCGCCCAAAACAAGCCTCTCCAATTAATCTGTTACCACCAAGCCTAAATGTGTTAACATAACAGTGTGGCGTAGTGGAGAGGGAGTGAGACACAGCACGTTGCAGGCTTGAGTCATAGTTGTTCCATTGCTGTTGTATCCTTAAACAAAATACCCAGCTCTGGAGAGGGCCAATGTGCAAAATGGGAAGTGTGCGAGCCACGAAAATAAACTACAATAATATTATTACCAGGAAATGGTGGGTGTTTACAGTAAACACACATAAACCTATTACTCCAGGAATTGTTTAGACCCTTATGGAGACGCACACTACCAGAGAACTCATACTACATGCTACATTCAGCTCTTGTGCACGTGACTCCTTGTTCTGAGTCAAAAAAAAGTGCTGAGTAGTGGCCAGACAGGAATTACAGCGATTTCGCAATCCAGGGGGGGGGCGCGCCTTCACCTTTTTGTGTAAACAGGTAGCGCATCTCACCTGGGGCAGCGGATGTTTCCAGTAAAAATCCCATAAACAGAGTCGGAGGCAGCGCAGCGTTAGTCAAGCCCAGTCAGCCGGTGTTGTCAGCGAGCATGAGTCATTAGCGCTGCTACGTCTGCCAGCAGCCCAGCACAAGAGCTCAGACCCGCGCGCGGACACAACCATTCACCTCCTCAAAGAAGAGTGCCCCTCATGTGCGGGACTGCCACCCCTCCAAAAATGGGACTCAGCTGCTCCGCGGAGAATGAGACAAAGTACGGAATAGCTCACAAGTGGAAACAAGTGAGTTCTCCAGAAGGAAATAATTTATTGCTTCTTCTTTTGCTTCCTTGCATTATTTTCTTAAGGTGCACTCAAATGTCCTTTCATTTACATGTTGGGAAAGTCAATTTTGTAACTTGGCCACTACTGCCAATGTGAAAATATTCTTTCACTGAGAGATTTTTGTTAGGATTTTTTTTTTGCTGAATGACTTTTTTCTCTCCCTCCGAGCAGAGTGTGTAGGGTTTTCTCATTTGTCTGCTATGAAGCTACATATTTATTCAAATGTTGCCTTTTTGTTGGTACTGCAGAGCAGGTTTCTTAAGAGAGCCAGCACTGAATCAGTATTTGCCCTTAAATTTGAGCGCTGAAATGCATGGGGAAAAAACTTTATGTTTGTACTTAAATAGTAACACCTTTATTTATTTCAGTCGAAAGTTGACAAATGATTGAATCCAGTCATTAGTGTATGTAGAAAGTTTTGGCATGCACAGTGCTAGAGATGATTATGATTTTGAATATTGTTCGGTGTAAAAGGGCTCAAACTGGGCTTGTGACAGGGACTTGGGCAGTCGCTTGGTAGTTTTAGCGAAAGGTAACACTTGCTGTTGGTGTTTAGGCAGTGGCCATGTGAATGGACGTGGTCGCATTTGACGAATGGTCAATTAACGGTGATAAATGAGCACACTTCCATTTGTTTCCCTGCATGCCCTGGTACAGTGAGTGAGAATGATCTTGCAGGTTGCATTTACCCACACCTCCAGTTGAACCCCAGAGACCACCGCACCGTGACCAGGTGCAAGAGTGAATTGAATGGTCGCTTCTTTTTGTTGTTTCCGTAATCTTGGGAGAATCACAACCCTCCTTTCCAGACAGGGACCGCAGTCTTTTCATCGGGATAACAGTCCGCATTGAGGTGCCGTTTCCATCCCGTAATGTCAAGCGGGATTTGCCCGTCTCTCGTTCTACACTTTAAAAGTGAAAACCAACCCTTTTTTGTGGTCAAATTTTATTATTATTATTTTTATTACTATTTTTGTAAGAGCTCAGACAGAGGAGATTGTTAAAATCGTTGGCAGCCAGAAGCAGAGGAATGACCCCCCTCTAGGCCCTCCCCGTGTGTGTATACTATGCTCTCATTCATAACAGGCCAAAGAACCAACCGCAATAACCGTTCTCAGCTCTCTGGCCTTTGGGGGCTGAGCTAGCTCAGTCCATGTGATTTCATTTTCTATATGCTTTTTTCCCCATATATATATACTGTATATATATATATATATTTAAGGAATGAATGAAGTGTGTTTTTGTGCAAGCAGAAATGGCTTGTGTGCCTTGCGGCGCATCTTTAGATAGAATTCGAACAGTAAACAGAACTGTTTAGCTGAACCACCAAGGCACATATGGCAGCATTCATTTGATTAAAAGTTTGCTGAGCAAAGTGGAGTTGCTTGAAATTTTGCAAAGGAAATGTTGTGAAATTGTCTCTAGGAATCGGATATTTTCTCTGCCTAGCCGTGAGGCCGGGCAGCGCCTGGAGAGGTGAAGCAGGAAGCGTTTGAGCGTGTTGAGTAATGAGTAATGTTTCCCGGCTCCCGCACACATTCCTGATGCCTTTCGGTGATGTAGCACCTGCATAACTTATCAGAGTGACTCATTTAGTGGAAGCGAGACGTGTTGGTTCCCTCCTGTAAACCAGAATGAGTCTTCGCCTTACGTCATTTTGTGTCTGACGAAGGCTGCGGTTTCACCCGTGTGCTGATGCGAAGGTCGTACAAGTTCAAGCACGCAGTGCTGAACCTTACGAAGGTGTCACCCGCAATGAGAGATGGCAACACTGTATGATAAAATGTCATATGATTATCGCACTGCTAAGAGAGCGGATCGATGATAACGATGGTCTCTGGCACCTTTTAGACTTCTAAATCAAGTCTACGATTCTGATTCTGATTCTCTCCCAACCCCCCCAAACCTCCATTGGTTAGTCATTAGAAATGACATTGACATATATAGTTTTTCATGTGTAGTGCAGATGACCATTCTCGGGAGGTTCGCCACATTGCCCAACGGACATCATACCGTGCGTTACAGCAGATGTCGAACCGTGCTGCAAAATGCGGTTCACCGCTGATGAAACACCGCTGTCAACACATTTTGAAAGAGTCTTTGATAGAGTATGCATTCACCCGCTCATAGCTGCCTCCCAAAAATTCCCAGTCTGTGCCAGAAAGTAACTCCCTCCACCTGGCCATAGGGAGTTTGGGACTCCACCCGTTGTCGTCTGCGGCCCATGATTTCTCACCATTACAAATGCAACACTACAGTCCGTCTCACTCAACATGAAGAGTGAAAAAATCCGCTGCTCCAACAGACGATTTCACAATTGCATATTGAATGGAGGGTGCGTCAACTGAGACATGTCTGAATAAAGTGCCGTTGTCACTCACCTTCTCGTGCACATGCATCAAAGGGCAAGCCCATGCACGCAGAACGACAAAGAAATAATCGATTATTGGCACGTCATGGATGGTGAGAAATCACGTGGCGCAGACCAATTCCAATTTTGCTCACTCCCTCAAATCTTATTAAAGATTCAACATAACTTTTTTGAATGGTTTACCTGTAGGAAGAGCTACATATGTCAGCAAAGCTGCTTTTTATGCTTAGCATAGCAATGCAATTGCATTGGGTGTCTTGTCGGGCAGTTGTCTCTCTCTTATCTATGTGTAGTATATGCATGTGTCAGTGTTCATCTGACGAACAGGCTAGCCCATGTTATCTCCACAACATTCTTGCTTTTGTTTCGATTTTTTGGCATTAAAAGAGGTGTTAAAAGGGGTCTTCCTGTAGTGTTGGGAAACTTTATGCCTCTCACTCATTCAGCATGCACATTTCATCAAATCGAAAGCTATTGGGAACTTGCGTTTTCCGTTTTTAGGGAAGCTGTCTCGCGAGTTTGGGTTTGGGGAAAAAGGTGAGGGGTTACACATCGTAGGATGCTGTTGACGTACAGAGTACATCCTCACTACGCCAAGAATGTTTGGACCGTTGGCCTGATTTAATTTCCAAGCAATACATTCATGGATAATGAAATAAAACTGGCAGCCCTCTTCCAGATACTGTAGTGCATGATGAGCGTCGCCCACTAGCCGCCAGCCAAACAGCTCTCGTGAGCGTGCGCTGCACAGCGGCGGGTAGGGGGAAGCCTCGCGGAAACGCAGCCTGCCGGGTCATGTGACGCTGTTGCCATGGGGTTTCTGATGACCGTGCTATTGGCTGCGAGGACTAGGGTTCTCTTCCAGTGGTGGGAACTCTGAGGTGATGTCATTGAAAATGGTGATGGGTGCAATTATCCACAGCTGTGCGTGAGAAAAAGAAGCCCGTCTGCTGATAAAGGAACACCCAGGCAACACTATAAATAAAACCGCAAACTGCCTTATTCAGCCTCTTGAGTTAATAAACAGACTCTATTTTGTATTTTTGGGAATCCTTTCAGCATTTAGTAAGTGTGTGCCTAAAATATGGCGAGCCAAGGTCATTCTAAACGCATTCAGACAAATTCCAATTTTTTTCTCTCACAGTTGCCTCATATCATTGTCATTTTTATTAGGAATATTCTCAAGTAGATCTGGGGGTGTTTTTTTATTTGAAATGTTTTATTCAAGAATGCCTGAAGCTGCAGAACCCCACCCACGCATAAAATGATGGATGTAATTTCAGAGAGCATTTCCGATTTACAAAGTGCAGTGAATTAACCCAGTCTTAATGAACCAGACTGATAGAAAGGGGGAGGGGGCAGAATAGGTTAAGCCCAACTCCCCCCCCCCAAACCTGGTGCATTCAGCCAGCATACTGGCCGCAGTGACGGGGGCTGCAGAAGACTGGGTGAAGCTCCCGAATCTCGTTTGCATATCTGTGCAGGGGGCTCCCTCCCTCTTTTGTCACATCATGTGTGCGGCGGAGCAGTGATGTGCTGGGGGGCGGTACCAGGCTGAGAGGGGAGACGGAAGTGCAGCATGGAGAGCGTCGGCGCAAAACTGACACAGGGAAGGAAGCCTCCTTCAGCCCATCGGAGCATCTCAGGATTTTTCCCCCGTAATCTCGTCGTCATCGTCGTTGTGCCAACGCGCGATCCTGGCCATCGGAGACGGAGATGGGGACGGAGAGCAAGAGGAAGCTGCCCACTGTCAGGGAGGGCAAGCAATCTCTGAGCCAGGGGCAGGGGGCAGTGGCGTAGAGTAGGAGAAAAGATCAGACAGAGAGGAGTGCTTCTAGCTTCCCCTCAAAACTCCGTCCAAAATGCCGGAGGCAAACTACCTGCTGTGCGTGTCCTGGGGCTATATTAAGGTGTGTAATTAGGCTTCATTTCTGGGTCTGTCGGGGGGGAGGGGTAGAACAGACGGACGTAGCATGGCGGGGTTTTGTGTTCCACATGTTACAGTCAGGGTTCTGGGGGTTGTCAGGAGGGCATGCTGGCTCTTGTCTACTGTATCCATGTTCTGCTGGAACTACATCTTGTAACGCATTTTGCAGATATGTGCTGGGGAGTCTTTGAAAAGCTTCCTGAAATCCAGGTTCCGTCCACATTTCTCTGTGTTCTACACGGCACTATCGAATTGAGTGTGTGTTGGAAACGAGACACGACGCAAAGCACGATCTATGAAATTTTATTTTTTTGGTTTCATTTATCGGTTGTCGAGTGGGGCCATTTCTTTTGAGACTGAGCACAATTTGCTCATATCAGTATTCATGTTACTGCCTAATCCATCTGTTCACTTGCCTTCCCCTCCCGACTCCCATTGCTGTTTACTACAGGATTGGAAATTAATGAATGGCAATGTAGCAGGACGGATATCCGTGGACGTGCTTTGGAAGTGCTTTAAGGGGCTTTGCTGGAAATCCAGTGGTAGACTGTGCCACGGGTCAGCATGTGCTTACTGACCTTCTCCCCTTTTTGTGTCTTTCAGTTCAAGAGAATGTTGAACCGGGAGCTGACACACCTGTCGGAGATGAGTCGCTCTGGCAACCAGGTGTCCGAGTTCATCTCCAACACCTTCCTAGGTAACTGCACCAGACTCACCTTACACCTCAGCTTGAACCCGTGTGGACAAAAACACAGACGCATGTGAACTCTCACCACACACACACATGCACTCATTCACACACACACATGGCCAGGGTCAAGCTGTGGTCATCAGTCTGGGCTGATATGGTCTGCAGGAGTGTCTCCTCTGCATTGCCTGTTTGTGTGTGTGTGTGTGTGTGTGTGTGTGTGTGTGTGTGTGTGTGTGTGTGTGTGTGTGTGTGTGTGTGTGTGTGTGTGTGTGTGTGTGTGTGTGTGTGTGTGTGTGTGTGTGTGTGTGTGTGTGTGTGTGTGTGTGTGCATGTGTGGAGGGGGTGCAGCAAAGACTTGGTGGTCCCCCTCTCAGAAAGAAGACAAGCGGCAGGTTCCATGACTCACATCCTAATTAGGGAAAGGCAGCGGTGGCAACATCACTCCCTGTCATTATCCTGTGTTTTAAAAAAACAGTGCAGCCACAGGATAAATATCACAGATGAAGGAACTAAGGCGGCCATCTCGGCTCTATATAGGCGGCCATCTCGGCTCTATTTGCCTTAAATGTCAAGATGTGTTTGCACTGTGCGGAAAACGCAGTAAGGGGAAAGAGCGGAGGAAAAAAAGGCACGTCGATTGAGTGAATCTTGAAAAGTGCACAGCCTTTCCCTTGGAATCTGGGTCCATCCCAGTGTGTATGTGTGTGTGTGTGTGTCTGTGTTAGAGAGGGAGAGAGCTTCATAATTAATACCCTCTATGTATTAATTATGAAGCTCTCTCCCTCTCTCTGTGTCAGCTGCACGGAACATGTGATGCTCTGGGTTTGGGGGGGGTGATGCAAAAATGGCCATGTAACAAGAGCAGCTACTGCACATGCATCACCCACATGGAACTATTCCTGCCTCTATTTCTAGTTAGATTAAGTGGTGGGAGAGTGCAAATGGCCATTACACAAATTATTGCCACAGTAATTGAATAACTCTTGGGATGTGGGCTAATGGCAGAGGGGCCTAACCAGAGGCTGGGAAATGGTCCAGTGTGTGTTGGTAGCTACAGCTCCCAGACCAGCATAATTCCCTCAGAAACGACTCATCCAGCTTGCTCATTTCTTCACTACTGAGGTGCCAGATTGCATACCTTGACTCCAGGTCAAAATGGGTGTCAAGTTTTTGGGTCTGCTTCATAGAATGTCTCTTGGGACAAATAGAATACTGGTGTTGCCCAGAGAACCGGGGGACACCATGAAAGAGAAGCAAAAAGAGTTTAAAACAGACTTGACCCTAAGCCGATCGGTCACAGTTAAGGTTATAAAGAAGGCTGTGAAAATGAGATATTGTATAAAATACGTCCTGTGTGTGGTTTAAAGAGCAGGGTAGGTGGGCCACACTGTCAGAAACGGAGCGCTGGTCTGTTGAAGTCTGCAGGACTTTGACGGTTTATGGCAAAGTGCAAATGGCATTCTGCCGCACCAGTAAAACCCGCAACCCGCTCTGACACACTCCTCCTCTCTCCCCCCACCTCACCCCCCAGACAAGCAGAACGATATGGATATCCCATCACCGGTGCCCAAGGCCAGGGAGAAGAAGAAGAAGAAGCAACAACTTATGACTCAGATCAGTGGGGTGAAGAAGGTGTCGCATGGGTCCGGCCTCTCCAACTGCGGGATTCCCCGTTTCGGGGTGCGAACAGAAAAGGAGGACCAGTTGGGCAAGGTACAGCCATGAACGCCACTTGGGGGAAAACCCCTCAAATGACACGTCTCTGCTGAGAGACGGTCCAAATGCATTACTCATTTTCTTTCTCATTTTACAATACATTTTCAGATTATATAGATATTGCAAAAACCATTGGAATATAACCATATAATGACATTATCTCCATGAATGAAACAGACAATCAATGATATACATTCTAAGATTTCATTTTTATGTTTACTCTTATAAAATTATAGTAAAACTGTTGACATTATGTATAAATAATGGGCTCCTCTCTTAACCCAGCAATAACAGGTTAAATTGCTCAACATGAGAACAAACACCATACGTGATAAAGACCGCATTACATTTTGGTGTTTGAACTAGTTTCAAGTACTCTTTATGGAGTAAACACTTTCAAACGACCTTTAGCCATGGTAGCATTTGCAGAGGTGTGCCACTAAGGAGCATTGTGAGTTGGCCCAAACACAGCCTCTTTCTGGGCCTCTTGAGAGGGGGCACACTGGTTCTCACGCCCCTGCCCTCTCTTTTACAGGAACTGGATGACTTGAACAAGTGGGGCCTGAACATCTTCAGAGTGTCTGAGTTTTCCCAGAACAGGCCGCTCACCTGCATCATGTACGCCATCTTCCAGGTGAGCGTTGTTCCACTTCACCTTGTTAGATTGATGCGTTGCATTCATTTATTCAAAGTGATCTGATGGGGCTATCGTGGTATGATACATACTGTGCATATCATAAGAGCGTTATTTAGCAGCTGCTTCTGAACGTTTGAATACACGCATAATATTGCAGAGCACGATGAAAAGTACAAATGGCCAGTATGCTAGAAGCGACTGATTTGAACCGGTCGTTGTTGTTTTGCAGTGGAGATGAACACATTTCCATGGGGTTAAACAAGTGGGTGATTAACAGGATGTTGTAGCTTCATTATGATGTTCACGGAGCCTCAATCTCCCGTCCCTAGCTGTTTTTGTTGTCTCGTCCCATTTATTGAATCGTTTCGCCCCGCGCCTAGGAGAGAGACCTGATGAAGACGTTCAAGATCCCAGCCGACACCTTCGTGACCTTCATGATGACCCTGGAGGACCATTACCATGGCGACGTGGCATACCACAACAGCCTGCATGCTGCCGACGTGGCCCAGTCCACCCACATCCTGCTGTCCACGCCAGCGCTGGACGTAAGCTCCCTCTCTCTCTCTCTCTCTCTCCACCCACATGCCCTCATGCCTTCCTCTGGTGCATGCTCAGCATGTCCAAGGTTCAGTTCATTTTTGACCAGTCCCAGGTGCATAGGGGATGATGATTGTCACTTAGCGCTCCTGTGTGGTTTGGTAATGTTAGCACAAGTGCCACATACAGGAGTGCCTTTGTGCCTCTATGCCTTTATGTCACTGAGTGGTAAAACAAAGACTGCAAACAGCCTGTTCAATCCCTCACCTCCATGCTTATGTATCCAGGGCCTATGTAATTTTAGGTTTAGTCAAATAGTCTTAGAATGATTCTATTAGGTCATGTTCCCCATATACCTCAAAGCACCGGGACTATCTTGATCTCCAAACGCTGTGCACTTCTTTCGCTGTTCATTCGCTGGGTGCCCAAACATGTCGTGCACTGCAGATATTGTGCTGGGATTAGCTTTTTCCCTGTGGCTGTGTTTGGGAAACTCACGCTACCCTTCCCTCCCTCCTTCCCTCCCTCCCTCCCTCCCTCCCTCGCTCTCTCTGCAGGCCGTCTTCACAGACCTGGAGATCCTCGCCGCCATCTTTGCCGCTGCGATTCACGACGTGGACCACCCTGGAGTCTCCAACCAGTTCCTGATCAACACCAGTAGGTCAAACCTGAAGCATTCCAAATGTGCTCTTTTTTGCGCATTGATTGGGGGGGGTGGGGCAGGCGTGACTAAGGATAGTACCGTGGCGATGGATGCTCTGGCCTGACCCTCACCGCATTTTGGTTTGGTTTTCCTCAGACTCGGAGCTGGCCCTCATGTACAACGACGAGTCGGTGCTGGAGAACCACCACCTGGCCGTGGGCTTCAAGCTCCTGCAGGAGGAGAACTGTGACATCTTCCAGAACCTGAGCAAGAAGCAGCGGCAGTCCCTCAGGAAGATGACCATCGACATGGTGAGTCCCGGCCCCCGCCCCTGCAGATTCCCACGGTTACCAGGGCACAGACCTGACAGAAATATCTTTAAGGTGACCATTTTCTTCCCCATCCACCCCCCCCAACCAGGTGTTGGCGACTGACATGTCTAAGCACATGAGCTTACTGGCAGACCTGAAGACCATGGTCGAGACCAAGAAGGTGACCAGCTCTGGAGTGCTGCTGCTCGACAACTACACAGACAGAATACAGGTACAGTACCATCACCCCCGCCACAGTGAGAAAGTGCTCGGCCAAGACTTACTCCACACAAGGCTTATTATAAGATTGTAAGCGTGTAGACAGGCACTTTCATCTTTAAGGCTTCCCACACTCACCTGAATTATTCTTTAAACCTCTTAAAACCTGAGGGTTTTCTGGAAAAATTCAAAAAAAAAGACACCAACACCAACGACTTGAAAATCACAGCGCATTTCATTAATCGCAAAAGAACTAAAGACACTCCAGGTCTTAATGGGTTAAAGCACTTGAATTTTATGACGCAAGATTCTTCGGTACTGATCCTGGATCAGAATCCATATTTGATTAAAAATGGTTGAGGTATATTTTGGAGTTGAAAGAGCTGGTCCTGGAACAGCATTTGTTTTCAGGGATATTGAGGTCGTTTTCATATTGCTTTATTGATGGTCTGAATTGACGTGGCCTACTGTTCAGTTTCTATAGATCTACTGTATAGTATGTAGTAGGTGAATCGGACCTTGAAATGACTTGAAAGGTCCTTGGATGAGTGGCACAGCATGGTTTTGATGTCGTGTCGACGTGTCAGCTGACCCCTTGTCGTCTCCTGCCTGTTGCTCGGGAAACAGGTCCTCCGCAACATGGTGCACTGTGCAGACCTCAGTAACCCCACCAAATCCCTGGAGCTGTACCGGCAATGGACGGACCGAATCATGGACGAGTTCTTCCACCAGGGCGACAAGGAGCGGGAGAGGGGCATGGAGATCAGCCCCATGTGTGACAAACACACAGCTTCGGTGGAGAAATCACAGGTGTGTGTGTGTGCGTGTGCGTGGAGAAATCATATGGAGAAATCATATGGTGAAATCATAGGTGTGTGTGCGTGTGCGCTTATATGGAGAAATCATAGGTGTGTGTGTGTGTGTGTGTGTGTGTGTGTGTGTGTGCGCGCGCGCTTCTGTGGAGAAATCACAGGTTCTGTGGAGAAAATCACAGGTGTGTGTGTGTATGAGAGTGCATCTCCTCAGGTCCTGGTCCTAGCTCCTAGACCTATACCAGTAATATAATGTATAATAATATATTTTGTTATATGGTAAAATGCATTATAATATTATTCATAATATTACATTTGATATAATATAGAATCATTTTATAATGTATTATTGTACAAATGTATTAACCATAGGCCAACAGAAAAAGGAATGGATATCTTCTGAGAATGTGAGAATATGTTGTTAGCCTGTTTGAGAGAGCCCTTAGCTCTTCAGTCAACACTATAAGCACATCACCCTTGTGGCTACTGCATGTTAGCCTGAAATCTTTATATTTTTTTGGGGGCAGAGCACTTATTTGGTATGCAAGTGCCAAAATGTATTGCTTAACGTGCGGCAACGGTCCCCCATTGGCAGGTGGGCTTCATTGACTACATCGTGCACCCCTTGTGGGAGACGTGGGCGGACCTGGTGCACCCCGACGCTCAGGACATCCTGGACACTCTGGAGGACAACCGGAACTGGTACCAGAGCATGATCCCTCAGAGCCCGTCCCCACCCTTCTACGAGCAGGATAAGGGCCACCCCGGCGGGGGTGACAAGTTCCAGTTTGAGCTGACTCTGGAGGAGGAGGACGACGATGACTCTGAAGAAGGCACGGAGCAGGACGAGCTGTGCAGCCAGGGCGAGGAGGAGGTGCTGGGCACCCCGCTGGACTACGACTACAACGGCCAGGAGCCCGCCACGCACATCGAGATCGTCACGCACGACGCCTCGCCTGTCGACACATAGGGCGGGGAGGAGGGGCGGATCGACGGATCGCTTTCAGAGGAGATATCCTGCTTTGTTCGGGAAGCCTTGAGGGCTTGACTTTAGAGTCGGTGGAGGCATTGGCCCTCCCATCCACAGGGGGTGCACTTGCCTCTGGAGCTAGGAACAGGACGGTCGTTGAAGGAGTTCTCAGGAAACTGCTGCAGTCACTTGGGCCCAATGGGCAAACAGAACACATTACAGGGATCTGGGGACGCCAGGGTGGACGGGCATCGAGTTGCCTGACACTCTCGAGATATTTTTTTGGATGGGGTATCTGGTGACAAGGACATCGTGAGGTAGCATATGAACTACTGATATACAGGTATTTGTAGTGCAAAGTGTTTAGACAAATGCTAGAGAAAAGAGTACAGACTGTGTGCCTTTTTTTCTTTTTTCTTTTTTTTACAATTGTCTTTTGAAAGTTTTGTTTTTTTATTTATTGAACACATTTTAGTAGATTTAAATTGTAAAATGTTGTTTTCATGAACAGCTTAAGAGGAGAATATTTTTGTTCTAAAATGAAGAGAGAATGCAAAGTCTTCCTTATTACTATTACTGGGCAATATTTGAGTGAACAGGTAAACTGTCTTTTCAGAGACATTTTGTGTAATAAATATACAACCGTTTCTTATGGGGAGGGGGGGTGGTATTGGGACAGGGAAATGTTTTTACAATGAGCACAACATTGTTATACATTATTTAATTGTAACAGATTATAAGATATCCATAAAAGTTAAATCTATTGCCATATATATCGCAGGCTTCTGTCAGTGTAAAATAGTGATGTTCAAACCATTTAAGCGATGTGTTTGGTGTAAATCACATTGTTTAATTTGCACTGTACGTATTCATGTGGAGAAAACAATGCTTCCCTTGTCATCGTCAGTTATATTGCCTCTGGTGAGACCAAGTCAAATTCTGATGATGTCAAAAAGCAAGACAATATGCAAATACAGGGGGGTAAAAGCACTCTGGCGCGATATCTGTTGCCATTTCATCAAAATGTAAGTTTAGGATCGGTGGCAGTCCAAAGAAAAGCTGCCTCACATTAATCCTGTTAACTGAAACAGCTCCCTGTATCTGACAGCGACAATGTAAGTCAGTCCCTTACTAACTGCTAATTAACCGCTGTCAAGAGGCAAGAATGGGCTTCACCCCATCAAAGCAAACCATTGTGTCCCAGCACAGTGAATTCTCATCCCTTCAGATCAGAGCCGCATTATTTTAAAAAGATTATGGGCATATCCATGTTTACCTCTCCTGAAAAATGAATCACTTCCCAAGTAATATAAACAACATGTAAAGAATATGTTGCATAAATGTACACCAGAGGCATTTCTATTACCGAATACTGTAGCATGTCACGTAATGTCACACGATCCGTATCTGATCCTCTGACTATATCTAGAACTCTTACACATATCAAGAACAGAAAGCAACAAAAAGTGAACAAGCCTTCCACAGAAAAATCCTTTGCGCTGGTGGACTGTGTGAGGGATACCGAAAGGCTTTGGTTATGGGTTGGACAAAATAACAACGTTCATGAAGACAGCAAATATTGCCAAAAAAACAGCGACGTGTTTCCATGGATAGTTTCCTTACCATGACACAATCTTGCATATGTTTATCTCCATTGCCATCCTCGAGAGGCACTTAAACTGCAGTGGCGTTCACTCTCGCATTGGTGGGAATTTCGGCAGGCTGAAAAATTGCAACGTTAAAAAATTAATTTGAAAAAATAATCCACATTGGCATCGTTGCATTTCCCTCGCGCCCGGGAGTGAAGATTTAGCCGCCCGCCCCCTGCCCTCAAGCCTTGCACCTGAGCCCACGTTCGTCCTTTGCTGTTTATAACAGTGGTATTTATTACTTTAATCTGTAAATAATACAATGTTCATTGTAAATGTCATTTTAATTTATATGCACAAGCATTACCTGAGATGGGTGGTGTTAACGTGTCCAGGCTCATACCAAGGAGCCTTTTTTCAATTCTGTAATATGTTTTTTATTTTGTATTATTATTATTATTATTATTATTATTATTATTATTATTATTGTTATTGTTATTGTTATTGTTATTATACATGTTGCACAACATTTTGAGTGCCCTGAACAGTAGCTATAAGAGACATACGTAACCCATGGAAGTCAGGGAAGTCATAGTGAAGGAAATATAAGTGTGGTATGAAAGCTATACAAATCTATACAATGCTTGTAGTATCTTAACTCTAACCACACAGCATTTTGAATGCAGATTGCTGATTAAGTTTCAGTGAAACTGTTTCCAGTCAAGCAAGAACAACGGGAAAACCATAAGCCGGCAGCCATATCGTTCATAAAAAGCAGAGCCAAAGGCAGCTGCTGGTGGCATGTTTTAATTTCTCTGAATGCCAATGTGAATTTGGTATGAATTACAAAAATGGTATCTTATGTAATTATTGTGCTAATGTGAACTCTTCTCCAACCAAAATTGTTAGCAGTTTTGAAATTAAAATTGTCTGTTTTACATTATAATCTATGTTAAAACTTTTGGTCCAAATTATGTCCAAATGGTTAGTCAGAAAAGCACTATCTGCATGACAAATGGGTTTGTATGTCTGTTGAATACTGTGTTGTTCCAGGTGGATATTTTAATATTTTTTCAAACATTTCACACAATGTATGGTATACTATTGTATATTGTGTTCAACAAAAGTACTTTTTCTATTAAATTATTAAAAGAGAGCATGAAAAAATGATTTTGCTTTTTTCTTGCATAAGTAACAATGTTAAATAATTATCCCATTGAATTTAATGTATTTACTGAATTGAAATTCAGTTTGTGTGCACACAATTATAATCATATGAATCAGGATCACACGTTGTTATCTACAACAGCGATGGCACTGATCTACAGTTGGGTTGTGTGTGAAGACGCTGATGGAACATAAGCAGGAAGCCCTTGCTTGGGCCACCACGCCTATTTTCTGCCCGTTGCCACTCTCCAATCGCCCACGCTGTTGGAGCCGATCGAGATACAGATCGGACAACAATAAGTTTCCTCAGTACGGATGATGCTGTCTGCTGTAAGAAAATAATTATTTAATGAGTGGGGAAAGAGGTTAAAAGATCATGATTAGTGGTTCTTTGTGGCTCAGTAGGTAGAGCGTGGCGCTGACAACGCTTAGGTTGTGGGTTTAATTCCCATTGGGGCCACACATACTGAAAGTCCAGGGGCCGTATGTACAAAGGTTCTAAGAGTAGGAGTGCTGATCTAGGATCAGTTTAGCCTTTTAGCTCATAATGGATATGGTTAGGATATGGACAGGGGAAATCTGATCCTAGATCAGTACTCCTACTCTTAGAATCTTTGTACAGACGGCCCCTGGTATCAACACTGGTGCCTGCTTTGGGCCAGAGGTGTCAGAGGTCTTGTGACGTGTATCTACCCTGAACCTCAGAAGTCTTGGGACTTAGTTCTGTTGTGTACCGATCTCAGAGGTCTTGGGACGTGTGCCAGGGTCGGTTCTCAGAGGTCACATGACTTGTATCCTCCCTGTGCGGACCTCAGCAGAGGTCTTGGGACGTCTTGGGAACCAGAGTCTGTGTGTTAGTGAATCAAAGTCCAGCGTGAAGAGAAATCTGTCCTTACACTGCCATGCATGGCAATGCCCTTCCAACACCAAGAGGTGTGCCTGAGATGGTCGTGTTTAATATCAGGCCCCCCCCAGTATATATGTGTATACAAATATAAAATACAAATATATGGTTAGTGAACTGGGCTTGTAAACCAATGGTTTATGCCAAGTGAGACACTGCCATTGTACCCTTGAGCAAAGGTACTTTACCTAAATTGTTTCAGTAAATCCAGCTGTATAAATTAACTGTATGTAAAACTGTGTAAGTCGCTCTGGATAAGACTGTCTGCTAAATGCCTGTAATGTAACATAGGTAAAACGTCTCTAATCATAGGGGAGGCTTGTGAGACGGTGCCTTCTGTCAGCCTGTGCTGAGAGTTCAAAGAACTCCATGATATAATGCAGAGTGACACAGGGCACATTTTTCCACGATGGTCGAGATTTTCCAGTAGCTAAGAGACCAGTAAAGTTTGTTTTAGAAACACGGCGGGATCGTGTGATCTGTGGGATGCTGACGTCAAAGCCCATGGTAAGGAGGCCAAATTAGAACTGTCCCTGGAATGGCCACGTGTAAACCACAAACACAACGGGTCAGGGTCACGTTTTGGATCGTACGACCGTGGAGGCAGATTGAGTCACGCTGCCTTTTCCTCTGTGCTCATGTAGAGACCCTCCTCAAATGCACTCACGTGTCACAAATTAGCTCCTGGCTTGCCAATGAATGCTAACGTGGGAGCATCAAAGAGTAACTGGAGAGTGTTTTTCCAAAACATTTTTGTTTATCTTAAATTGGTGGAGGTTTTTTTGCATGAGAATAATAATAATAGTGTAAAAATAAAACTGCAAATATCTAACCATTTATCAGAAAAATGATACCCACCTTTAAAAAGGTCCCCTGGGTGAGTTTTGGAAAAACACTCTTCAATTACATAAAAATGAAGCTGAGGAATGACGAGATGTGATTTCGTAAACCTCAAGGCTGAGAGTGCTGTATGTGCCTTGTAATTTGAAGCAGTAAAATCAAGTCCTGAAGATCCTGGGATTGGTCTATTTTTCACCCAGGCTATTGAAAAGAAGTAGCACTGTTCAAACGAGATGGCTTTTGATGTCTAGAGGTGGGTTGAAGGGACCACCAGTCTCCTCTGTTGAACTGTTGTTACCCTGCAGAGAACCGCTTTTCAAGAAAGGTCCCAGAGTGGAGATAAAAAATCTGACAGACAAAATATTCTGTGATTGATTGTATGTGTGATTGTACCCAATTCCAGCGTGTAATTCTGTGATTTTCTGGCACAGAATTCTGTTCGGGCACAGGCGCAATGCTGTGGCCGTATGCGAGAGATCGCATTAATGTAGACTGGTTAGCCAGATATCCGTCCGGACATGATGTACACTAAAGGAATGTATGAGCTCTTCCCACCATGCAAAATCCCAGCTCGCAAGGGTATGAGACATAAATCTTTGCACTTCAAAAGGACAATTTTACTGTGATGTTAATGAGTCAACTTTACCAAACCTCAGCATTATCCAGTCTGAAACATAAAGACTTTCCAGTCTAGCTCACACCCTCATTTCATGAATAATAACTCTCAATTGCCCCAGAAATTAATGCCATTCGCAAAACTAAATACATGTCATTTTCAATGCTTGAAAACCATTTATTGCAAGTGGCTTAGCACAGGCACAATAGAGGCCATCCAAAAGAGCTGTTGGGTCCTCTCACTCCTCTGCAGTCCTCCAAGCTGTACACATTGTCCCTTTGTTTAAACAAAACCAGCTGCACATCCACCCCCATGGGGACCTTTTGTAAATATACAAATAGATTTTATTCAAATGCCAAAATGTTGTAATTATGAATATGTACTTGTAATTGTTGATATGTTTTCAAAGTGGGTTGAAGCTTTCCCATGCCGAAAAGCTGATGCAAAGACTTTTGTAAAAATTCTGTTGAAGGAAGTGGTTTGTAGGTTTGGAATTCCAGGAAGCATCAACAATGACAGAGGCACTCATTTCACGGGACAAGTAGTGGAAGAACTTTGCAGTGCTCTGAACATTAAACAGAACTTCCACTGTCCATATCACCCGCAGTCTACAGGAGCGAAGGAACAACAGAATGGGATTTTTAAAAACAAATTTGCAAAAATATGTGCTGGAACCTGAAGTGGCCAGATGCATTGCCACTTCCATTGATGAGTATGGGGAGTACACCAAACAGGAAGACGAGACAGCCCCCATGAGATTCTCATGGAGTGACCATTAAGACTTACTTTTACCCCACTGGTAGATGTATCAAAATTTAACGTGATGATGGACAAAGTGATGTTAGACTTGTGAAAAGTTAACTCAAGTTCACTTGAGATTGACACATTCACAGGTGAAAGCAGTCCAACAGAGGGAACCAGACCAGCCGTGCCATTCTCTTTTGCCTGGGGACTGGGTCCAAATTAAGGTACACCAGAGAAAGTCCTCCCTGGAGCCCAGGAGGAAAGGTCCGTTCCAGATCCTGTTGGTCACCAACACAGCTGCAAAGTGCCAGGGCAGAGACAGCTGGGTCCATGCTTCACATTGTAAAAAGGTTACACCCCCTGATTAACAGTTAAAGAGTAAAGAAACGATGACAAGTAACCTGAAGCCAGGCAAAAAGGAGGGGTTCCACCCAGGTGCACCACATATCAATGTATCACTTTCCTTTTTACAGCTGGACTGCTTGCTGTAACAATTGTTTCTTGGGACTCTTGCTCAGCCAGACTGTTTGCTGAAGTAATTGTTTCATGGGGCTCTTGGTTAGATTCTGGTCAAAGTATTGAACAAACGAACAATCCAGAAATGAATGTTACGGAACTGAATGCTATGACTCTGAATCCCACAAAAATGCAGAAGTGCTAAGGTGTCAGACAGAACTAACAACAAAACGGAGGAATCATCATTTTATACAAATTAGGTGGAGATGATGTGATCCATGCAATCCAATTCTCATCTTATCATTATTAACATCATGTACACGGGAGGGGTTTGTCCTGAAGCACCCAGACGGCCTTTGGAGGAGTTTGGCCTGACACTCAGACAGCCTTGGGCAGGGGGTTCTAACCGCATCTTTGGCACAATCTATTCTTGGCGGGCTGACTTCCTAGAAGGCCACAATTAGTCTTTGAAATGTACTATCTCAACTTGGGTGCTACAGTTTATAAGCCCTCCTAAGAGCAGTTGGCACAAAGAACAAGGACAGTGTTTATTTTTAGGCATTTCTATGTTCCTAAAATATGTTCTATAACAATCAATTGCTTTATTCTGCAGCTGGTTATAGTTCATTAGCTTTCCGTAACTCTTTATTCATTAGGCATACAGAGCAGGTATATTGCAATCCAACATAGGTAATAGAGAATATTAATGCACCAATAATGAGGAGAACTTTTCCCAGGTCTTGTTCCAGATCTCTGCACTCCTACGTGATTAGGCCTGCGTTGTTTCATTCTCAACAGGTGCAAAGTATCAATGTACAATATAAAGCTGGATAATAAAAGATAGTCTACATGGGAAAGTATAAGTCTCATGGGAAAGTGTAAGTCACATGAATACATTCTGGAAGGAAAATATACTACTAGCACGTCCGGAAGGACCCTTATTTGTATATGACTTCCACACTCAAATACATGTCATTTTCAATGTTTGAAAACCATTTATTGCAAGTGGCTCAGCACAGACACAATAGAGGCCACCCAAAAGAGCTCTCGGCTCCCAGTTCTCAACAAGGGTAATTTCATCCACAATCGAGCCAACACATAAACAAGTAGAATTAGGATCCCACTAAATGGGGCGGGTCAGAAGATGGCAGTGGCTGTGTACAATGGCCGTTCCTCTAAGCGGTTTCCACAGTCTGGTCAGGAAGCAGACAGGGCGGCTCGAACCAGAATATAGTCCCTCTGCCTTTGATTAAATTGAGACACCAGACAGTGGGCCGAAGTATGAAACAGTCCATTCTGTGGAAAATTTTAAAGAACAGACATTGTTGCACAGCCATTGCTTGCAGAACAAGGGGCCACAGGTGGAAATTAGTTAAAGGCTAATTCTGTATGGATATGAGGAAGTTGTTGTTTTTTTACACAGAGAACTGGAATTTAAACAAATATATATTATTATCTATTGCTGTTAACAGTTGCATTGTTACAGTTTTCTGTAAGATTTTTGAAATAAAAGGTACTTTTATTTGGAGATTTAACACGTGGCTACAAACCTGGTACAGGAAAGAGGGGTACAGGTTTATGGGGCACTGGGACTCCTTTTGGAACAGGGGTGACCTGTACAAGTGGGATGGGCTACACTTGAACCGGAGGGGTACAGCTGCATTGGGCCAGCGTATGCTCAGCGTAATTAGTAGTAGTAGTATTATGGATAGGGAGGTACAGACTGCCGAGATGGAAGATACTAGGGCAGAGTATAATAAATCTGAGGATATAATTAATAAAGATTTTTTAGATCATAATGTGATTAGAGGTGGTTCAGTGTGTGGAGGGGAAGGACAACGTAAGTGTGAGTAAGGCTCTGAAGTTCATGTGTTTAAATGCGAGAAGCATAAAATAAAAAAATGTGGAACTGGAGGCTGTCATGTTGAATGGGGGTTATGACATTGTTGGGATTACTGAGACATGGCTTGGCACAGCAGATGGGGATGAATATAATGTAGAGGGGTACAAATTGTTTAGGAAGGATAGAACTAATAAAAGAGGAGGGGGAGTGGCCCTTTATGTGAAAGACAATCTTAATGTGCAGGAAATTCCAGGTATTAACTCATTCGTTTCTTTAGAGGACATGTGGATTAGATTACTGGGAGATCATGAGAAGGGCCTTAATATAGGAGTATGCTATAGACCTCCAGTTTCAGACAATAACATAAATAGTACGCTCTTTGGTAACATAAAACAAACCTGTGCTGAAGGAGAGATGATAATGGGCAACTTCAATTACCCCTCTATTAATTGGGAGGTAGTGACAGGTCAGGGCAAATGTGAAGAGGAGTTTTTAGATATGGTCAATGACTGCTTTTTGGTACAGTCTGTTACTCAACCTACGAGAGGGAAATCAATACTGGATCTGGTTTTGTATAACAATCCTGATAGAATTTGCAGCACAGAGGTAGGAGAACCACTAGGGGCAAGTGACCACAGTGCAGTTCTTTTTGATATTTTTTGGCAAGTTAAGAGAGCCTCCTCTAACTCTAGAATTTTTAATTTTAGATGAGCTGCCTTTAATAAAATGAGAGAGAATTTAAGTAATATAGATTGGGTAAAACTTCTAGATTGCAGAACTGTGAATGAAAAATTGACTATATTTAAAAGGGTTATTGTAGATGTACAGTGTAACTTCATCACAAAAAAGGAAAAATAGGATGAAAAAACAGTCTCTGCAGTGGATGACTAAATCTTTATGGGATATTTTGAGGCAAAAGAAGAGACTGTACAGAGTATATAAAAAGTATAACTCAGAGAGAAACAAGTTAGATTATTGTAATATGTGGACTAAGGCTAAAAAGGAAATAAGATCAGCTAAAAGGTGGTTTGAAATTAAAATTTCCCAAGATGCAAAAAGTAATCCTAATAAGTTTTTTCAATATTGTAGTAGAAAAAGTAAAGTTAAGGATGAGGTTAAGTGCATTAAGAATAAGGAAGGAACTTTGGTTTATAATAATAAGGATATTGCTAACACACTAAACCAGGGGTGTCAAACTTATTCCATCGAGGGCCAAGTGTGTGCAGGTTTCTGTTGTAACCAATGCATTACACCAGGTGATTTCAATTAGGTTCCCTCCTTAGTTGAAGAAGTGAGCTAATTAGTTAAATCACCTGGTTGCAACAAAAACCTGCATACACTCGGCCCTCGATGGAATGAGTTTGACACCTGTGCACTAAACAGTTACTTTGTTGAGAGCTTTACTAGAGAAGAGGTTATAAATATGCTTAAATGTATAGACAAGGTACTGAATGTTTTGGAGGACTTTGAGATAAGGGACGTAGAAGTAGCCTACTACAAAAACGACAAAGACTTAAGACAAATAAGGCAGCACTCCCGGATGGCATATATCCCAGAGTACTCAAAGAACTTGGGGAAATTATATATAAACCATTGACAGATACAGTATTTTCATTCAATCCATAATCACTGGAGAAATACCAGATGACTGGAAGCAGGGTAGTATAATTCCAATGTATAAGAAGGGGGACCGTACTGACCCAGGGAACTATAGGACTGTCAGTTTAACTTGCATTGCATGTAAAATGCTGGAATGTATTATTAGGGATAAGTTGGAATCATTCTTGAAAAATAATAGCATTTTAAGGGAGAGCCAACATGGTTTTCTCAAAGGGAGGTCATGCTTAACAAACCTCCTGGACTTTTTTGAAGAGGCTACAAGGTGTGTTGACCTGAACCAGGCTTATGATGTTATATATTTGGACTTTCAGAAAGCATTTGACAAGGTACCACATGAGAGGCTCATTGCTCAAATGAATTCAGTAGGAATTGCAGGAGTAGTTTCAGAGCGGGTTCATAATTGGCTGCAAGGGCGAATACAAAGAGTAACAGTAGGTTGGGCCGTATCTGACCTCGGTGCTGTGGGCAGTGGTGTCCTGCAGGGATCGGTGCTGGGACCTCTGCTCTTCCTTATTTACATCTTGATATGGGCATTAGTAGCAAAATAGTTAAATTTGCAGATGATACTAAACTTGGGGGTTTGGCAAACAGTTTGGAATCAACTAAAGTAATCCAAGATGATTTAAGCAAAATCCAAAAATGGGCAGATACATGGCAGATGACATTCAATATTGCTAAATGTAAAGTTATGCATGTGGGAAATCAAAACATTAGACAGGAGTATTTTATGGGAGGAGAAAAGTTAGTAGGTGTTCAATTTGAAAAAGACTTAGTAATTGTAGTTGATCAAAGCCTATCTGCATCAAAGCAGTGTGCTACAGCAGGGAAAAAAGCCAACAGGATGCTGGGATACATAGCAAAAAGTATTGAGTATAAATCAAAGGAGGTTATATTAATGCCATATAATGCCTTTGTCAGACCTCACTTAGAATTCTGTGTGCAGTTCTGGGCACCGCACTACAAGAAAGATATAGAAGCTCTTGAAGTCCAAAAAAAGGCAACTAAACTGATACCTGGTATGAAAGGTAAAAGTTATGATGATAGACTTAAGGCTCAATCTATTTAAGTTTAGCAAATGGAGATTTAGGGGGGATTTGATTGAAGTTTTTAAATTCATAAAAGGGATTAACAAAGTGAAATACCAAAGATTTTTAAGCGGGGTCAGCAGAACAAGAGGCCACAGGAAATTGCATTCCGTACAGATATTAGGACGTTTTTCTTTACATAGAGAGTTGTCAGTGCCTGGAACAGCTTGCCAGGTCAGGTATTAGAGGCAGAAACACTTGGGTTATTCAAGTCCAGGCTAGATGCAGTACTAGATACTCTTTAGATTAGGACATGACGAGCCTAGATGGGCCAAACGGCCCGTTCTTGTCATTATGTATTCTTATGTTCTTATGTTCTTATGTAGCTTTGAAATGGGTCTGTAGTTATTTCATGCAGGGGCATCAAAGTTAGGCTTCTTTAGAAGGGGCTGGACAATAGCAGATTTAAAATAATCAGGGACACATCCAGTGCAGAGAGAACAATTTAAAATGGGTAGCAAGTCAGGGGCTAATCAACCCAATAACTTCTTACAAAAGTCTAGTAGCCACAGTGTGTCCGTCATGCCTATTTCCATGGAAATTATAGTATGTATTTGTGGAGGGCGTCGGTCTCAGCAACATGGGAGTTGCAGGGTTGCCTTGGTTGTTCCATGTTGTTTGGAGCAGTGAGAGGCCTTTGGCACTCAGTGAGACTTTCCAGGGCCATAATTGCAGATGTTTGGCATTATTCTCTGTTTGTGTGTGAGAATGTGAGTGGGTGTGGTCAGGTGTGGTGAATGTTAGTGAACTGGTCCCACCTGCCAGGCAGAAAGAAGGTTGCTCAGTCAAATTATGGCTTTGTCTTGTCAATGTGTGCTTAAGAGTTGTGGTCTTGTTGTTCGTGTGTGTGAATGTACGTGTGCATGCGTGGCATATCGTATAGTGTGGAGTATAAGTTTAATGTCTGTTGTGATGTACTGTGTCATTGGTGTGTGTACCAGAGTTATTCTGAGTCTTGTCATCTATGTGTGTGTCTGGAGAAGTGTTTATCTCATTCATGTGGGCGTGTCGTTTGTGAGTGTTGGTGTTCGATGTGACTCTGTCGGGCATGGTGGCTCGTGTCTGTAATCCAAGCTTCTGGGAAGCGGAGTCTGTGTGGAATCTATGTTGACTTCTGTGTGCGTTTGTCGAAAGTGACTGAGTAGAGTGCTTCCTGTGTGTGTGGGAAAGAGGGAGAGGGGGTGCACTAAGAGTGTGATCGTGAAAGAGAGCGAGAGGGCACCCTGAAAGAGGGTCCGCCTCTCGCCCTCGGGGTGATTGGGGAACTCGGACTGAAAAGTTTGAGTGTCTCTGTGTGCATGAGTTTGGGAAGCACTTGAAAAGTCACTGGATATGTGTGTGCCTGGGGAGGTTCTAAGGGAACTCCGGTCTGAGGAGGCGCGGTGTCTTGTTGAGATGTGTGTCGAGTGTGTGTCGGGACAGTGTGTAGAGTTCTACCCTGTCCCGTAAGTGTTGATGTGTTAAATGTGGATGTATGAAGGCGGTGTGGAAAGCTGCTGATTGTCTGTGTTTGTTGTGTGTTCCCCGAAAGGGCATTCCCCCTCGGAGGAGGCGGGGCTTTCATTTATGGTTTGATTATTTTAGTTTGTTATTTTAGTTCATTGTTTTTGCCCGAAAGCTTCGCAGCAAGTAGGGTGAAGATTTTGTGTTTGTGTTTGTTTTTATTTTAACCTGCTCTCCCACTGTCTCTCTCCCGTGTCTGGGGGAGAGACAGAGAAAATTAAAGATCCAGTCCGTAGACCGGCAGAACCACACTCCTCTGCCAGTTATTACCATCAGCTGCTCTGCTCCAGTCCAGGGATTATCACGTGGCGTGTGACAGTATTATAGTTCCGCTGTTATAGTTTCCATGGAAATGGGCATGAAGGAATTCAGAACATGAATGCGTTGATGTTCTGTTAGTGTACACAGGATGACTGATCTTAGATCTAATATTATTGATCTTCTCAACAAAGAAAGATAAAAACTATCAGTTAGCAGTAGATGAAGCAGAAACACAAGCAGGCACAGAACGGTCAATCGTATTAAATAAAAATGTGGATGGAGTTGAGTTGGAGCTGGAGTTGTGCTGATTAGCAGAGATTACATCTGAGAAATATTTTTCTCTCACATCTTTAGCTGCCTTGTTGAAATATAATAATGCATGTAATGAACATGCAATTTAGTGTACTTCCATTTGCGTTCTCTTTTTCTGTATTCCCTCTTAATGGTACGCATTTCATCATTTATCCAGGGGGAATTTTTTTTAACAGCAGATTTAGTCTTCATTTTAAAAGGAGCAGTAGTGTCCAGTGTAGTCTGGCATAAATGATTAAATGTATGTAACAATTCCTCAGCATGAAGAGTGTGTATTATACTTCTGCTGTAATTGGCAAAAACATCAGAAAACTTTGTGGTTTCGAAGTTAATGACACGCGAGTGAAAAGAGTGGCTGCTATTTTTACAAGCCATGGGAAGCTCGCATAAAACCCTCAGGTGATCGGAGAAACAAGCATCTTTCACTCTGAGGTTGGATGTAAGAATAAGATGAATTTACAGTTCACTTTGTAAAACAAATGCAAAATTAATAATAGTAAACCCCAATTTCTAGTGATACCTTGTATTTTCAATGGCAGTATAAATAATTCTGTCGCCTTTTCCATAAGTGGATGTATTTTTACTTTTCACCACAAGGGGTCAATCTAGTCACAGCAGTTTGGAAGGAGATGGCTCCTTACGTGTACATCATGATTTACCATACCAATGGTAAAGTGTGATAGTGATCGATTACAAGGTCGTTATTCTTGTTCCTGCCATTTCTATGTGCCAAATCCATTCAAAGCACATGTAGTAAAGAGAGGAATCTTAGGCTGCTCAAATCAGCAAACTCTTTATCACAATACACATGTCAAGGGGCCAACAGGAACAACCTCAAATTGAAACCACAATGCCACAAAACCACATCAGAGCTTGAACTGTATCATATTTTAGACTTTAATTATTTGGTTTATTAGATTGGTGGCATTAGGATCATTCTTTTTTTTAAATTTATTTATTTATTTTTAAAGATTTTGTTTCTGATTTTTATCCCATTTTCTCCCAATTTAGTAACCAATTGCACCCGCTATGTCAATCCCCCCCCTAGTAATGTGAGTTCGCTGCTGTATTCCTGCGACTCTTCCGGTCAGTGATGAAGTCGACCGTAACCCGGTACTACAGGGCCACCTCCCCGCATTCTAACAGGGGCGGCACTAAATCACCCAGTGGGCGTTGCCCACGTTTGAATAAAAATGCCCGGTGCTTACAACATTTTTGCATGGCCAGTTCTCTTATATGGCCAGCGAACGCCCTGTCGGCTTCCCTCCCCCACCCTGGGGTGAACAGCCAATCGTAACCACTGGGAAAGAAAAGGATCATTCTTATGTATTATATATTTTTAATTCATAATTTATTTAATGGACAAAATACATTTACATTTTACATTTTAAGTTTAAGCAGGGATTTACAAGATGTGCATAAATACATGTGTTGAGCAAGACATCAGGCACTGGTGTATAACAATTAGCTTTTTTTATGATAAGTAGGGATACATAGTGTTGAAAATTCAGTGGTAGTGGAGTCTGAAAAGGTGGGTTTTTAGTCTCTTGTGGAAGATCACAAGTGTAGCTTTGAGTGTCATGGGGATGGAGTGTATGTTGGGGCACCGGGGATTGAAAAAAAAATTTAAGAATAACAGTATTCCATTGGGAAACGGGTCTGTTGTTTATGCGCAAGAGCCAATCAAGAATGTAGATTTTTTAATTCTCCACGCTGCACCTGTGTAAAATTCACACAAAAATGTAAACGGAAAAAAATTAAAGTGCTACCCAAAAAAGAAAAATTCTGAAAGAAAGCGAACGAAGAGAAGCAGAGCTTATTAGCAAGATTCCTAAACTGACAGGATATTTTGCAGACATCCACAAACAGTCTACAGTCATCGTCGTACCAGTCTTTCATTGGTAAAGTTAGCTTAACTGTTCTTAGCCAGCTAAGTAGCTTAATGTTCAATAGCCTATGGCCTAGTTTTCATTTTTGCTTCTTACCATGCGAAAGAATGTAAAACATACATTGTGGGTTAGGCCTAGGCTAGCTATAGCCTATCAAACCATTGCTAACAATTGATTTACAAAGGATATTTTTGTTAGCAAGCGCAGTGGTGTCGTGTCCGACTGGCATTGTGTTATTGCGTGTATTGTTCACTTGTACTTTATGCCTTCCTTGCAACCTTGGCTATCTTTACATCAATAGATTGTGCATAACGAGTTAGGATTAGAATGGAGTTGATTTAAAGATGCACTGTTTTATGGAAGCTTTATTCTGCCCATATAGACTAATAAATGGCCAAGTGTTTATAACATTTGAGATGTGTTTTTGCGTGTGGTGGTAGGCCTAATGGTATTGCAGTAGTCTTTTAGAAATCATTGGTGCTTTTCTGTGAGATGTGTACTTGTGGGTGTGTGCAGTGTGAGGGAGGACGTGGTGTAAACTAATGGCTTTCAGGGGGAAGGGGGGCCATGAGAGGGCCTATAAATTATGAATAGCCCCAGAGCCCACTACTGTATTAATCCAGTCTGACCACGTTTAAAAGTTGGGAACAGGTGATGTGGGTTGAAGGCTTCCTTTGGCTTCCTCCAAACATAAACCCTGATCCAGATGTAAGAAAAACAGTAAAAGACAACTCATCAAACCATATTATTTTCTTCCACTGCTCAGAAGTCCAAGTTTTGTTATCACTACACCAGGTTATGCATTGTTGTGCATTGGCCGTGGTTACAAGCGGTTTCCGATTGGCATCCTTACCATAAATATCATCTCTGTGAAGCTCACGATGTTTAGTCTGTGTTGAGACTGGGTCACAGAGCTGTCGATTCAGTTCTGTGGTCATTTTGGAGGCCGTTGTGCTGTGGTTTTTAGCAACTATCCTGTTCAGTGTCCGTGTATCTCTGTTGGTGAGCTTTGACTTGTGACCACTGTTACTCTTTTCCTTGTTTGGTGTATGTTATAATTTTCAACACTGTTCCCCTTGACACATTCGTTTTTCAGTTTCTGTGACTGACACACATGATCATGTTGCTTTAGAAACTTGCATAATAAAATGTTGATTGTAAAATGTATTTTATAGCAGAACCATATTGGTAATTATTATTGAGATAATAATGTTTGAGAGCCTTTGTCATTTGGTGTTTACATTATTTTGTCTACCTGCTAAATATATATTGTGTGTGTATATATATACACTCATATGTATATGTGTAACATAAAAAATACAAATTCAAAAATTTTAAAAAAATGCATGCATTTAAAATGCATGAAAGAAATCTGAGATAAAAGTAATAAACATGAGTCAGAACTTTGGGTGGGTGTGGCCTCATCGACAGGAGGGAGGGGAAAGGGTAAGGGGCGAAGTCTGGGATGAGACACTTTATTAGAAGAAATTATTTAAATTATGTTTATAAATTATATTATTTCTACTTTATGTTTAACTTTATATTTCCTTTCTTTTCATCATTTTAACTTATTTTAATTTTAATTACTTAACATTGTAAATTGGATTACTTTTTGGGTAAAAAAACTGTAAATCCCTCTGCCTGTGAGCTTCATGTCTGATCAGAGGCTTCTCCATCACTCCTTTGTCTGGACCAATGATCAAATGTGCAATCAATTAGTCATTTCAGCCATTTTGTTTTATTTTTATCTACTAGGACTAGTAAATCTATTTCACAAAAGGACCTGATTCAAGATGGGAGCAAGCAAACTGATAAATAATGCCTGACACAATATAAAGTGCCCAAGTACATGACAATAAATCCATAAACTATAAATAACATTTAATGTCATTTGTAACTGTGAAACTGACTGCTAAAAGAGAACACGTCCAGTTTCTTAGTACTTGATCCAAACCTCCATCTTTCAAATCCAAAACAAGGTGTCAAAATTATTTCTGCAATCATTTATTGAGGCAAATTGATGAATGTGACAAGCTGAACGAATGTGAAGTAAGATTAATACATATTAAACATTTTGACACAAGAAAGCATTTCCAATCTCTCCTTCCCTGTTTTCCTCTCTCTAACTCACAATTGTTATTGGCACGAAGTTCATTTTGTAAATGTTTTCAAAGCATTATATACAGTACATAAAAAACAGAGCAAAAAACGTACTTTGAAACCAGTGAAAATATACACAAGTATGCTCTCTCTCACATACATACACATACCCACACACACACGTACACATGCACACACATACGCACATATATACACACACAAACATGCGCACACAAGCATGCATACACGCACACCCACACACATACATACAGACAGCCAAATGAATAGATATGCACACAAACACAGTGGCACACCAGCCGGCCTGCAGTCCACAGCGCATTCTCAGCATTGGAGTGGATGAAGGAGGAGCCAGAGAGGCTTTAGTGGGAAACAAGCTGATATGTAGGACAGCAGCAGCAGCAGTACGGTGTTGGTTGGGGGAGAAAGACACCCCTCTCTCTGTCCTGCACCCTGCGCCCTTCCCCCTGTCCCTCTGCCTGCCCCCCCCCCCCTCCCTCATCCCGTGCGGATTGTGCCGCGCCCACCTCATCGGCCACGCAGTTATCCTGCCGGCATGACGACGATCAATCTCGTTCATCCTGCTCTCCTGCAGGGGCGACAGCACCGCTGGGCTGAAGCAGCAGAGGCTCCCCAGGGTTACATGAGCTATCAGAGCACAGAGGGGTGGGGTCTGTGTGTGTCCGTGTGCAGGGAAGCAGGGGGCAGTGACAGCTGTCTGGTACTCTGGGGGGCTGTGGCGTTAGGAGACACAGGCTGAAATCAGAAGTCATGTGACGCAGCAGTGTCAGCAATTGGCTCAGCTGCGGTGTGACATCAGCAAGCCTCCCCTCCCTCCTCCTCTCTCTCTCTCTCTCTCTCTCTCCTCTTCTCTCTCTCTCTCTCCTGTTTGCTATTTTCCCCCCCTCGCAGCATCCTTCAGTGATGGTGGAGGTTAACGCTGCATTCGCCTTCCTGGACTAAAACCACGGGCCTGCCTCATCCGCACAGCCTTCATCTACCCCTGACAACTGGAACTCCGGGAGCTGTGTGTGTGTGTGCGCGTGTTACCGTTTGTGTGTGTGTGTGTGTGTGTGTGTGTGCCTGCGTGTGTTAGTGCGCCCGTGTGTTTCGGGGAGGGCCGTGGCCGATGTTCCGCGCCCGTGAGGCGCACGCCAAGCCCCGCCTCGGCAGCATCTCGTTGCTACCCCCCCGCTGCCGTTTCCAGGCGCTTTGGAGGTTGAGGAATGCAAATCTGCAACCATGATGGAAGGTAAGCTAGTCTTTCTCTCTCTCTCTCTCTCTCTCTCTCTCTCTGTCACTGGCTTCCTGTGCCGATCCCCTCATTTCTAGAGCGGCGCTGCTATTCGGAGCGCGAGAATTCCTGCGACTCGTGTGTCACCCCCCCTGAAAGCGGCCAGCGCTCCTGAGCGGGCTGTGCGTGTAAACACAATGGCGCGGCTAATTTGCCCTCTCTCCTCTCAACCCCACCCCCCCCTCCTTCACCCACCCCATCTTAGAGGATTATCTCTCTCTATTGCTTTGTTAGGCTGATGTCCTGGCTTGATGAGTTTCAGCGATGACGGGGCGGGCAGAGGTTGGGCCCGTTTGTCCAGATGCACACACGTCAGACGACCCTCTCGGGCGCAAACGGACGGCCGTACGCCGTGCCGGTGGCGCTCCGGCTTCAGGGGGGCGGAGAGGAAGGGGTTCCGCTCGGGCACAAACGGGCGGCGTTTGGTTTTCCGTTCAGGAACTGAGACGCAGATGGAGGGATCCGCGTGCTGACGGTGTTGAAGGGGGAGGGTTTGCAGGACAGATGTCTTCACCGATCGGAGATCCGCTTTGTAAGGCCACTCTTGATTGGGATTTTGCGAGCTGGGATTACTCTGCTGGGGTTTTCATAATGACTGGTTTTACAGTGAATGTCAATCAAGCCCTCCCATTCGATCCAGTCTAAGAGTTAACACAGCATCCCAGGATGATGTTTCACAATATCACTACAGTATAAGGGTCAAAATGTGAGTGGGTAATATAATGTGTGTATACATGTAGTGTTTAACATGATTGTGGTGAAAGCGCAGTGTATAATTTATCTGGCTGATGAAGTGTGAAGTGGCAGGTGCCTTGTGCTGAATCATACAGCGTGGGCAGCATCTCTATTTGACATGATGTTTGTGGTCTGTGATTGGAAGGTCGTAGGGCACTGGTTGCGGGGGAGGGGCATTAAAAAGGCAGGGGCTTGCGGTGTTTCGGGGTTCAGGGGAGCGTGTGAATCACTGTTGGCGGGTTTCTTCCAAAAGCCAGGGAGTTGGAAGAAGGCCCGCTAACCATGAGCCAGACTCTCCCCAGTGTCTTCCAGGCTGGGCTGCAGCCTCAGTATCAGACAGACAGAGTGACTGACAGACAAACGCAGGCATATTGACTGACTTAGACCACAGATGGACCGACAGACCGACTTATTGACTGACTTAAAAACACTGACGTACAGACTGACAGACAGACATATTGACTGACTTATAGACAAAACGGACAGACAGACATATTGACTGACTTACAGACACAAACGGACTGACAGAGACATATTGATGGACTTACATACACACACAGACCGACAGACAGATGTAGTGAAGGCCCAGATGCTGAGGCGACCGGTGACTACAGCTTAGTCAGTTGGACATCGCGGCCGGTAGGAGGTCAGTCACGGGAAGAGCTTGAGGAAGGAAACCCAGAGAAGGTGTTTTGCCGGGTCAGGCTGTTGTTAGTCGGCCACGTAGGGGCTGCTGCTGGTTTGGGAACAGTTCGGGTGTCCAATTAATCACTTTCCCTGGGGGAGGATTTCAGAATAAGAGTTCCCTTTTTCACCCCAGAAATATGTGTCAAGGTCCAATCGCACAAATCCTAGATTCCCAGATATCCTACAACCCAGACGAGAGCTCTCAAGACATCACAGAGAGATCACACCATCTGGAAACAGCACTTACTACAGAAGAGATTGCCACACCAGAGACATGTCTTAGCCATCGCTCAGCTCCTCACGGGGCAGCTCGTGTGGCGTGTTTGACACACAGTTTGAATCGCCGCTTTCACCTGAGTCCTGCCTTCACCGAGTCGCTGCAAAAAGTGAACTGCACTGCTTTTGCTAGGCCAACTGCGGAACGCCTATAAGCCTGGCACGTGAGCCTACAGATATCCAAACCTGCGGCTGTCAAATGATCTGCTAAAACAGTGGGTTCCAGTGTAGCTATGCATCCTAAGCCCTGCCATCAACACCGGACTGCACCAGTGCAGAGAGATGTGGCCAGTAAGCAAACTGAAAATTCAATGCATGTGCACTGTAACAACTTTCATGTTTTCTAATATATGGTAAAACATTTTTAGCCACATGCAACATGGTAATGCATTTTTAGCCACATGTCACTTCCTCTCATGACACCCCAGTATGTTCCAGCTGGGAGCCAGAGCTCTAATGTGCTTCATTGGGAGTCATTTGGGACTTTTCACTGCAATGCATTTTCAAAACTACATTGCTTTATCGGAAAACTGCAGTTGTTTGTATGTTCGCCAGTATATTGTGTTGTAGTATTTATTCTGGTCTTGATTAATAACGTTGAAAATAGGTTTCATTTCCGTAAGGGCAGATCACGCCGTGTTCACTCCACAGGGACGACCAGAGCAGTTTACATCCATCAGTGCTGCTGCCTGTAGACTCATATTGTCATCTACTGCTCAAAACATAAAGTGTCTACATTAAAATGAAATACAGGTCAAACAATGTTACGTACTGATGGTGTTCCACCCTGTCACTTTCGTTGCTCATGGGGAATTGTTGGCTTTTATTTACGTCTGGATAAATTCACACCGTTCAAGCATGAAACCGTGGCTGCGGGTCTAGCAGAGGCTGCCTCCGTTCAGAGGCACACCTGACCCGTCGTATTCGCTCAGGATCCCACCGCCTTTCTTCTTCTGCCGTCTGAATTTATGGCAGAAAAGATTTGGCCTAGTTATGCATATTTTCTTTCCACAAATCACAGTGGGTAGAAGGTAGAATTAGCTGACATTAGATTAAACTTAGACAGCACTTTTGATTTTAGTGCAATATAAATGTTTAGCAAAATAGTAATAACTGCATTATACATTACATCGTTATTTGGTTTTTGTTTCATTCAATAAAACAGAATGAACTGAATAGTACTACATTAATCATTCCAGGGTTTTCAGATTGAGAAACCCCAGAGGAGGTGAAATGTGCACTGTTGCTTTGTTCCATATACTTTCATCTCCCACATTCAGTAACCTTTATTAATGTTGACTCTTCATCAACAATTTACTTTTCCATAATGTACCATGCTGCAATTAATAATTTGTTACATCAACACTACATCATAGCCTAAGAATTACCTGGCTACGGTGGCCAATGAGATTGTGGTAGCCTGTACTACTCTGCATTGGAAAGCTAGTGATTTCACAACCTTAATTGCGACCACACAGTAGAGCAACAGCAGAATGTGGCACTGTCACAAAAAGTGTGTGGCACATCCTGTCCGCTGCGCTGACCAGTGGTCATGTGATCCGGACCTAGAAGAGGAAGTCATCTGTGAACTGCTTCCCATGGACAAAAATGGCCAGTTTGATCGCGTGGACATAGTGACAGTTTGGTGCTTATATAATAAAGGAATCTGAATCTGAATCTGAATAAAAATCTGGTGACAATCTGGCGCCCGTGCTAATGATGCGTTTGGTTGCCGTGGCAAGGGGTAAGGGGCCAAGTCACTGCTGGCACGCCTGCCACAGGTCTGAGCCCAAACGCTCGCGGCTCCAGGCCCGCCGGTCAGGATGCGTGCAGCGGGTTGGTTAGGGGGTTCATCTCACAGGAGCCCTGCGGGGTGTCTGGAGCCCCGAGGCATGCTTCTCATTAAAGCTCATTAAAGCTTGATTTTTGTGCTGGCAAAGCCGATTCCAGCTTCTCTCATCCCACCCTCCCTCTGGCCAACGGCATGCCCATCAACTTTACATTTGCAGCATCACAGTGAACGGACCCAGCGGGTTTGAACTGGGTCTTGCTGGTCACACTGTCCCAAACAAACAAAACACTGCGTCCTGTTTGGAGATGCAAGGCAGTTTGCCTGTTTATTCTGTGCCCTTTTGTGTAATTCATGCCTTCTCATGATGAATTTCTCCACCACACAGTGTGTTTGTTGGTATCTTGAGTTAGCTGTGGTTTAGGGCCCTGTGCAGATCCACCCAGTCTGTGTGCCTTTTGATTTTACAGTGTAGCGCCTTCACATTCTCATGGATCACCCATAAAGTTTACAGGCTTTTGCGGCCACCCTGGTGCTAAGAATGTCACAATTCTTATTCTAACCATAAAACATTAGCTGAGAGGAAGAGTCTATTTAGCTAATCAAACTGGGGTATGATTATATGGCTAATCAGAGAACGGGAATGGAAGTTTGTTCAGGTCCTAGATTCTATTGACTAACAAGATGGTCAGCTCCAATGTTTCTTCCATCCTCCTGAATTCTTAAAGGTCCCGATTGGTAACAAGAGATTCAGATGCTATATTACAGTATAAACATTACCAGTATTGCACTTGTCACGTCCCTAAATTAATGTTCATAAGAAGCATGAAATTGGAATGTTCCAACTTCAACAGTTGGGAGACCAGTATCGTTAATAGAATATAGGTTTAACAACTCATCCGAAACATGCCGTCTCCGTTGGTTTTTCTGATTGTTCCAGAGAAAACACAGCCTGGCCATGGCTCATCAACACGACTTCCAGAAGCAATTTTGTTTTCCCTTGAGGGTTTGGTACAAACCAAACCTGCCCTGCTTAGCTTCAGCCATCAGGCAGAAGAACATTTATATACTGTATATATATATATATGCCACTCTCAATCAAGGGAACAGAGATGGGGTGGGGGTGGGGGCGAGATTGGGCGTCGCCACCCATTTTACCCTTGGAACAGTGATGAGGCCTGCATCGCCCCCGGAGCGAGTGCAGCAGGCAGCGGCCTCCAGCGTGTCACGGGGCAGGAGCAATGCATGAGGCCTGGATTAGCTTTATAGGCATAATGTCTTTCACAGTCATGCACCCTGCTTTTAGTTCCAAAGCTGTCAAAATTAGCGGTTGGGCTCACAGAGGGCTTCAGTTTCGATGGCGCAGGTGACGCATCGGTCAGACATCCCTACGAGGCTTTCATGAAGACCTCCAGTAAACGGCTTGCAGTGAAGGCTCATGACAAGCGGGCCGGCCCTACTGACACCGTGTGTCCCGGGGCATCTAGGCACTGCGAGAAGTGGCAGTGAGCCTTCATGGACTTTTCGGGGAATTACTGGTTCTTGATGAGAGGGTCTTTTCCTGCTCCTCTCACTTGTCTCCTCCCCAAAATGCCCTTCTTCCCTCTGGATGTGCTGTGAAACAGGCTGCACGGATTGACGTTGCCCCTGGCGGTACCTGTGAACCACGGAGCGGAGGATAACAGCAAGGCCACTGCAGATGAATCTGCCTGCTACTGATTCCAAATATTGTGTCCAAATTATTCTGTGTCCAAATTCCATTCCATTCCAAATATTTTAAGACCGTTTTAGGAGTATTTTCACCATAAACAGAGAAATGCCAATCTAACTGAAATGTTCCCCCACGTTTTTGAAGCATTTCGTGTTTGCCAGGCCCCTGCATATGATAAATGAGTGATGTTTGCATGCTGGGTAATCATCAGATGTCTCCTTCACGGAGTAACACTTTTATCCCCGCAGGCGTGCACCAAAACAAATATATTTTATGAGAACATTCCCAGAAGTACTGTTGAAGAGCAGCAGCTGGCTGTAGGTTTAATTACTATCTTGCCATCACATATGGTCCTTAACCTAAATCGCTTGAGGAAACAGCCTGATGCATAAATGGATGTCAAATGTAAGCAATGCAAGTTACTCTTGGTAATGCTATAAAGTTCTGCTTTGCAAGTAGCACCTTAGCCCATTTTCTTTAGTACAGTAGAATGACAAAATGGAAAAAAATGTCCAATGATTAATGTTAGATGGGCAATGTAATCATCTTTACTGCAAACAAATATACCTGCACAAACAAAGTATTTATAATATGGCTGGGTATTGGCAAGAACCTCACAGTACAATTCAATTTCGATACTATGGGTCACGATATGATTAAATTTAAATACGATTCAATATTTCACATTACTGTATATCAATATATCTATATTATATACATTATATGACTGAAATTCACAAAGAATTAATACATATTATACAGTGTATCTTCTGAGTATTGAGATTATGATCATGTGCATGATATGGTTTAAGGGACAAATTGCCAATTGAGCCAAACACTGATTTTTACATTCTAATCTTTATTTAAGTTAAACAATGTGAACAATACAAATGTACGTGTGCTGTACTGCATTAGAATAAATGTTAACACATACACTTTGTGCTTTATCAGGAAATGCTGGTTCAGTTATTTTGTGCATTGAATGATCAAATGTGACATAGGCCTACACTCTCTTTATATGCCTTTGAAAATAGTATAAATTAAACAGCGTGTCTTTGGAAATAGGCTAGTGCAAATGAAAAACACACATTGTGCCTTGGGAGATGATTAAGTTATTTTTAACCACTCACTGTGTTTAAAAACAGTAAAAAACTAAAGTCACATAAGACTGCAGTGCAGACCATGGTAAAGACCAGTGAAACTAACATTTTAATCTTTCTGTTTACTCAAACAATGCAATAATGGTTTTCTTCACCTCTGCATATAGACTGCAGTGAAACTAAAAACCCTCATTTTCCACAACACTATTAGGGCATATGGCCTTGCAGATGAAAACTGCCATGGACACTGTAGATGAAGGCCTTGTCCAGTTTTGGGTGATTGGATCCACAAATTTAGCCAAAAACATCTGTGTGGTGCCTTTGAGATTTTGGTTTTGAACCCAAAATGCACCCAAACATCTGATTTGAGACTAGCAGGCATACGCGTAGGTGCAGTATCCCCTGTCATGAACAGTTTTCTTATGTAGTATAAGTATATATCATATTTACAAAAAGACAAAAATGAGTGTGCGTCTGTGTGTCATAATTGAAACTGTGGGAGGTGCTGAACGAAGGTTAAAAAAAGTTCCTAAGAAATCCTAAGATCGATCAAATCTGTATCAACATAGCTAGCAATGCAAGCAAGCGAGATAGCTAGCTATCAAGACACAGTATACAGGATACACTCTACAGAATAATTTGTTGAATCAGACAGTCTTGGCAGAAAAGAAGGCCTGCAGACACTGTGCCCTGGATCTAAGTTGAGTTGCCCTGTAGTTTATCTATTTATAACATAATGAAATATTTAGAAATGTATGTTTACAGTAGCAGTAGCAAGCATGTTCATTCCATAACATTTTTTAAAGTGGACAATGTTTTGAGGAATCCATTTTTCACCTGTGGATCTTAAATGGGGCTGCAGTTGGGTTGACGCAGTTGTCCTTTTGCAAGGAAAAAATGACAGGCAAAGATTCCTTCGCCTTTGGAGTACAGAAGCAAAGGTAGCCCTGAGTCACGGCTGTGTGGCCAGTGCATTGTGGGTAATGGCTGGGTTGAAGCGCTGACTTCGCTGTTAATGAGCGCAGAGTGTGTGTGTGGGGGGGCGGGCAGGTGGGTCTGGTGCATGCGTGCTGAAGGGTGTGTGGTGGGGGGGACAGCGAGGCAGCCTCACCTCCAGTGGCCCAGGCCTTTTTTCATTTTAACGCAGCGCCGGTGCTGGGCTCGGTGCCGGGGAGTAGCTCACTGAGTCCACACACAGGGCCACTCAAAGTACCATCTGCCCGCTCCTTCATGCGAGCTCCTCTCGCTCTAATTAGAGCAGAGCCTGAAAATGCATGCGGAGTCCCCTCCAATTTCCTCCCGTGACAGATGCAAAATAAATAATACATTTGACTCATCACTGTGGTGTGAGATCACCTGTCTGTGCTAAGGGAATGAGGTACTGTCTACCAAATCTGTCACAACATTATAAAATATATCGTGTATATGATGCACTATATATGCTGTCTCTGTGTAATACTATATTTGAAATTGGGACTGAAAATGAAGAAGGTCCTTATTTTGTTTATCTTTGTCTTTCCTCTGGAGCAGCAGTATTCACACGCTCCTTCACAAAGAAGGGCCAAAAAAGGCGAGTCATGAAAAGACGCCTCCGTTAGAACACCTCCGAACGTGCCGCTTAATTACAGCACGACCCCTCTGTGAGCATTCTAATGACGTGCGTGGGCGCGTCCAATTATCTTTACCATGGACTCCAGAGCACTCTTAATTTCCTTCATACCATCTACCCCACACAGCTCCATTCTCCTGTGGCTTCTTCTGCAGTTCTCACACACTGCCGCTCAAAATATGAATTCATCTAACAAAAAGTACAGCCACCGTTGCAAATTCAAATTGATGCATGTGTCATAGAATGAATTTTGCTGTATGTACAATTTTTCCCAAAAATATGTATGGAAAGGGAATTGCTGGGGTTTCAGAGCAGTGTGCCAGGTTTATTTGCTGGTGCTGAGTGCAGTGGAGCATTCTATCAGGTGCAGATTGAGTGCGGACCATGCCAGTACCACTGCAGACCTGCCAGCATGTATGCATTCTGCCTGCTGGAATACATTTTACATTTGACATTTTAAGCATTTAGCAGACGCTCTTATCCAGAGCATTAATACATGGTAGGAACAATCATAGTTAGCGCATGAGATCAGTGCAGGAATACAGCAATAGACATCATTGCAGGCATCTGCGTACCATACCTGTAACACCGGGAAGGAAAAGGTTAGTGAATGGGTTTTTTTGGGGGAGTATAGTGTTGAACAAGTAAACAGTGGTCAAGACAATTTAGCTAGATGGACAGAGTTCAGTGGTAGTGAAGTCTGAAGAGGTGGGTTTTGAGGGGGGAATACATGCGTACTTCTAAATGTTTTTCCGTAGTGCAGTGTATTCTATTCAGTTCTTCAAATTAGAGGAGTTTGTCAAGTGCTCGACCGGTCGCTTCTGTCTGGGAGGAATATTTCGATCTTCAGTCCAGCGTTTAGCACAATTATCGAATGTGTGATGGACTGTAGTATTGAAGATGTTGTAGAAATGGCGTACTTTATTTTTTCTGTCCTGTGGTGCCAGTAATTCTTTTTTGTATATACTGTATGGGTTTAATTATTTTTTGTTTCAGATTTTTCCTCGTTTTTCTCCCAATTTAGTAGCCAATTATAGCCTCTATTTCTTTCAATTTACCCTCCCCCACGAGCCCACCGCTCGTCCTTGGAGGGAAGCCAGTTTGTGCTTCTTGGTGAGCCTGTGCCGGCTCCCCCTCCCCCATCCCTCTGGGGTGGTCAACCAATTGCTGCCCCCGATGGGGCTCTTGTGGGCAACTTGCATTCTGGACGAATGCTTTGACAGTTACGCCACCCGAGGCCCCCTCTGACCACTGGTTTTGACAGTGTTCTGGCTCTGTTTTTTTATTTAGAACATTGGATGTGGGTGCCCAAGTTTGCTAGCATTTTCCAAAAAAATCTACTTTTGTGACCTCACCATTCAAAGTCAATGGGCGCATGCATCCGGTAAATTATAATTTTAATAAAAAGGAAAACACATATAAAGTCGAGTCAAAGGTTGATGTAGGAAATCCGTACAACCATTTGTCTGCAGCATATTTTTTGTTAGTATTGTTGATATTGTGGCCAACTCAATATTAGATTGAACTTGTCTTTAAGAGAGCACTGCTAATTATGTTTTCCCTCCAATGGGCAGTCGCTTACTTTCATATCCACTATTACTCTGGCATTAAATGGGATATTGATGCGTTTTGCACTGGAGAAATTGATTTAGACCAACTCGGTGCTCGGTAACCTTGAAACTTCTGTCTCGATATTGTTGAAGATGAAATATTCCAAATTTGATAAATATTCATGAAGGTGTGTGACCAAGGACAATACTGGTGGCAATGGATGTTCTGCCCTTGGCCTTGCCTCTTCAAGGATATTCAAAAACTGTAATATAGTGCAGGATACTCCCGTTACCGACTGGAACCTAAAGTAAGGAAGTAGAGGGTAGAGGCTCGCCTGGCCCTGTTAATCTCTGCACTCCAACAGGAGCAACACAAGCTGGCCTGCCTGTATGAATCACGACATGGATGAGTCATGCAGAGCACGCTAAATTAGCATGCCAGCATTGCGTGTCAGTCCAGAAATGGCACCATGAGAAATTACATGATAAGACAAGGGGGAAGGGGGGCCTTTGCCTGGAAACTAGACATTAAATAGTGAATAACACTGGTTGGAGAGATGGTGGGAATGATTGCGCTGGAAATGAATGCCTCATTTCATTTAAGATACTGTTATTTTTCACATGGTCTTCAGGACGTTCCCTAACAGGATGACTTAATTATAATTAATTATACTTTGCCTATTAGGACCTTTATGGCATTATTTTATTGTTTGTGTTTTTTCCCCACATTCGCTATACTCCCCATACAACATAGCTCTTATCCAGAGCATCTTACACAGTAGGTTTCTATAGATACCATCCATTTATACAGCTGGATATTTACTGAAGCAATTCAGGTTAAGTACCTTGCTCGTGGGTACAACAGCAGTACCCCACCTGCGAATTGAACCTGCAATCTCTGAGTTACAAGCCCAGTTCCATAACCATTATAGTTTTACATAATACATTGCCTTCATTACGTCATTAACATGACATAATGTCTTATTAATAAGCTAAAGCAATGCTTTATGAAGGATGACAAAACAAGCTATCCATGTAAGATGCTCTTCTAAAATATGACAGAACACATGACATCACTTGACATGAGGTTAACCGTCTGACTAAAAATGATAAAGATGTTTGATACTCTGATAATTAATATTTTATACATGCTTCATGATGGCTTTAGGTATACGTATTTCCTTAAAAGTGACTGACAAAAGTCTTATGCGTCTTTTTTTTAATACATTTGTTCATTTGTTCTGAAAATCAGTTGTCAGACGAGTGGGAGTGGGGCAGGGGAATTGCCTTTGTGAACAGCGATACATATTCTTGAACGACTGACACAGGCAGATAGGCCCGGCCCTCCCCGTTCCAATAACTCCCCCCCAGCTGGGACTCTCCCAGCCAGGGCCATTTAAGTTCCTGTTCAGTTTGATTACTGGTCTACAAAAAATATGTTTTTCTTTCTTGCATGGACTTTGGAAACTGGTTTTGGCTCATTTTGGGCTGCTGAATCCAAATCTGAGCTCAGATTTGTTCTATCACATCAAGTTTTTGTACTATCTATGCTCCATATTCATGTATTTTACTAAAGTTGACCATTCAGTCTGGCAATCTTGGTGGGGATAAAATAGCAAAAGCTTAATTATTCTCACCAAATTACTTCATTTAGGGCCTTAAAATAATTTTACAAATGTTTTAAGTCATAAAAATACATAAGTTTATGTTTTTTTGTGATTTGCAGCTGTGAAGACTCTACCTAATCTGCTGTTAAGACTCTACCTAATCTAAGTTTTACAATTAAATATTGTAATTGAAGTAGGTACCTTTCATTGTAAACATTTTTGCATCTATCTATCTTCTAATGCAACAGTGTTTTTCAACTTCGATTGTAAAATTGCTGTTTTCTCAAAAATAATGATTTTTCATAGTTAAAAAACCTGATGTGACAGGCAAAAACTAATGCCAGATTTGGATTCAGCACCCAAAAGTTAGCTAGAATCCGTTGAAAAACCCCATGCAAGAAAAATCGTGTTGACCAGTGAATTTATTGTTAAATGTGGAAGGGGTAAAACTTTTGTCATCCCACCCATTCACTATCATAACCCCTGTGACCCACAGTTTAGGAATGACTGATTATGTAATTGTGTAGCTATATCTGTAAATGTATGCATTCTTGTTTGGGGGAAGGGGGGTAAGAGCTGAAAGCTTTAACAGTGAAAAAAGGTGATTTGGCAGAGATCAAAGTCCACCAGTCCAACATTATCAAATATTGTTGCAGATTGTGTGTGTGTGTGTGTGTGTCTGCGTGTGCATGGGTGTGTGTTTGTGTGTGTGTGTGGGTCCTGAAGATAGTCTTTCTGCTCTCCTCCCATAGGATTGAAAAAACGAACCAGGAAGGCCTTCGGGATCCGGAAGAAAGAAAAGGACACAGACTCCACGTAAGTTTTCAGCGTGAACAAGGTGGGCGGGATGTGTGGGAAATGTGGCCAAAGTCTTAAGGTCTGTGCAGTCATGCTAAAGCCAACAGCAGATAACAACATACAGTACAGGAAGCTGTTAGAGACACAATAAAAATGTGCACAGAATAACACCTGTTGTTGTTGAGAACGAGAGAGATGATTTGAGCCTCTATTCTTCTGTAATGCAGATGAGAGATGTTCTTTGAGTCTCAAAATGACTGTTTATCATATTGAATGATATATATACGTGTTCAGAATGCTTACTAATTTGCAAGTTGGCTAGCTAATGCTTTGCTAATAATTTTATTAGATGATTACCTATTAACACATATATCATCTATTGCCCAGTTTCCCAGGATTAAAATTCATTAAGATTCATTAATAAAATGGTTTGCTGTTTTAACAATTTAAGCAATGTCAAAACTATTCATCACTGTTAGAAAATAAAATGAATATTCCCCAACGAAAAAAACGTTTTGATTTGACGAGAAGATTTGACTTTATTAAGCAGTGTAAATAAGACTGGTTCAAATTCAGGAATACATACGACTTCAGGACACATATCCATAATAATGAAAGTGCAAAGCCTTGAGCCCTGTGATACAATGAAATGCAATCACTCTATTCTTTGGAAAGTAATGTATTTTGAGTGATGTCTTACTGACATCTGACAACTGTACTGGTTGATCATCAGAATCATGGTTTTTATTTTATTATTATTATTTTTTAGCTGTTGTTTCTCCAGTGAGTGCATAGGGGCTAGTTTTACTGGTTGTCATGGGAACCAGTGTGCGCCCGCGTGCAGATGTCGTGGTTTGCTACAGAGAGGCCTATGGACAGAGGTGATCCACTCCCCTCTGCTAGGCTGCTTCACAGACTACTCTCTCTTTCTTTCTCTCTCTCTCTTTCAGGGGATCCCCAGACAAAGATGGTGCTGTAAGTATAAGCTTGTGCTAATATACTTGTTGTCTTACTCACAGACATTTTCTCCCATTTTCATTGTGTTAATTTCATAAGGATGTGGGATATAACCGTGATAATATTAGCTGACTTTCTGATATTAGCTGATTCTGATTTTGAGGCCCTTTCCCCGAGAATGTTGCTTTTCCAAGATTGCGTGAAGTAAAATATATAAATAACAAACAGGTTTAATTAAGAAAAGTGGTGAGGACAACATTGATCATTTTGAATAGTGCTGGGGACATGTCCCCGGTTTCCCCAGTGTAAATCACGCCACTGACTGTATTTAACCCTTGCATTGCAAACCCCCACCAGCCAGGAACACCAAGTAGTCGAACTGATACTGAGAGCCCTGCTGTAGCTTCATTTCAAAGGCCTCTGGCTGTGTCTCGTTTAGTGTTGTATAGAGACATTGAATAGTGTAGCAAGTCTGTATATTATCTGTGTGTTATTTCTTATTGTGTTCGGACCGGGTCTCCCAGAAAAAGGCGAACGGTGCTCCAAATGGATTCTATGGAGAAATCGACTGGGATCGATATGTGAGTACTCCTCTCCTTTGGAAATATTTTAATTCTGCCACGTCATTTCTTTGCCTATAGCACGGAGCTCCACACATCACCATTACCTTATATGGTTACTTAGCAGTCACCCTTACACAGAATTTCTATTTAATTATTTTTAGTTTAATTTCAAGCAGGTTCTGTTTGACAGTTTCGTGCTTACAGTTACACAACTTGGATCGTTAAAGGTTTTGCCTAAATAATAACATAAACCACAAACCTGACCGCCATTAATTGTTATATAAGATGTAGAGATGTTGTTATTGCATTGCACAGCTGTAATGTGATTTCAGAGTAATATTACTATCGTTCTAAGCGGAATGAACAATCTCAGCAGTAAATATCTATGTATTCGTAGAATAGATGACCCACAATAATTTGCTGCGTGCCTAAAGCAGTGTGTGGTGTTTTCCCTTGTGTGAACTTCCGCTATAATGAGTCATTATATACTCAACAGGGAGGCAGATTTAACCCCAGAAGGCGCTTTGACACACCAGAGATGTAGGATTTCACGGTAAAATTAAACAGAGGCAGTCTGGATGTGACCCGGCAGTACGCGCGCTGGTTTCCGCTCAAACCGCGTTTGCGGTTCATTCCCATTACCGTCGCCGTCTGCGGAGCGGGGTCTGTGCACCCGTTTAATGCAATGTGACTGCTGACATTTTCCCCCGGTCCCAGAACTCACCCGAGGTGGACGAAGAAGGGTACAGCATTAGGCCGGAGGACGGCGCGGAAGATATCCTTTCAGCTCCGTTGTTTCTTTTACGTTTTTTTGCCTTTTCTTTTATTGCCATTCTGTTATTTTACTTGTTTTTGTTATTGATGTCAATTTGTTGTGCTTTTTTCATTTTTATCCCTTGCTTTGTTGTGCTATTTACTATTTTATTTTTATTTTTTACTCTAAATTTACATTTACTCAAAAAATGCATTACTAAAATATGAAGGTTGATATGTAATTTTTATATACAATCGGTTAAACACCTGAAATTACTCTATGGTATAGTATGTTATTATATACAACTTCAAAATATTATATATTATATATCATTTTCTATATCTACACATGGAATCGAATGTGTATTGTATTTGAACTTTTGAACTTGTGCGCTCTGGGTGTTCTAATACTCATATTGATAGGGCATATGTAAAATATGCGTAAATACTTGAGACTTCTCTGGCTGTAAAGGCCAGGGAGGCTGTGTTAGCTCTTGTCTTTAATATGGAGCCATTATTTCCTTTAACAACGATGCACCCGCCCCCAAAGCCAAGCACTTTTACTCATCCAGTGAGTCTGAAGGGGAGGAGGACCACAGGAAAAAGTTCAAAATCAAGATCAAACCATTGACCAAGGACGGTGGCAGCTTCATGGCCCCCTCGGTGGACGAGTTGAAAGCTTCAATAGGAAACATTGCCTTGTCCCCATCACCACTGGTGAGTCCTTTCTGTCATATAAGTACAGTACATATATTTGGATATATTCATTTCACTTCCCCTTCTGAATCTCAGTATGTATATGTACAGGTACCTATATATGTATATGTATATGCTATATGTACAAGTAACCGCCAACATAAAGGAAACACCAACATAAAGTGTCTTAATAGGGTGTTGGGCCACCACAAGCCACCAGAACAGCTTCAATGTACCTTGTGTCTAGAACTGTCTAGAACTCTATTGGAGGGATGCAGCACCCTTCTTCCACAAGAAATTCCATCAATTGGTTTTTCGTTGATGGTGGTGGAAAACGCTGTTTCAGGCGCCGCTCCAGAATTTAACTGGGTTGAGATCTGGTGACTGAGACGGCCGTGGCATATGGTTTACATAGTTGTCATGCTCATCAAACCATTCAGTGACCATGGACGATGAAGGTGACCTTGTCGTCTAGGGATTGAATGGAGCTAAACCATGCCAGGAAAATGTGCCCCACACCAAAACAGAGCCACCAGCCTTAATTTACTCAAGTGTTTCATTTTTTTGGCAGTTACCTGTATATACCCTGTGTAGAATAGTATATTTATATTTCATACTGTATAACAAAGTATACACACAGTATATAATATTTACAGTATGCTAAATCATGCTGTGTGATTATATGTAGTGCATATATACTGTATAAATCCATCCATCCATCCATCCATTATCTAAACCGCTTATTCCTGGTCAGGGTTGCGGGGGGGGGCTGGAGCCTATCCCAGCATGCGTTCCGGGCGAGAGGCAGGAATACACCCTGGACAGGTCGCCAATCCATCGCAGGGCACACACACCATTCACTCACACACTCATACCTACGGGCAATTTAGACTCTCCAATTAGCCTAACGCGCATGTCTTTGGACTGTGGGAGGAAACCGGAGTACCCGGAGGAAACCCACGCGGACACGGGAGAACATGCAAACTCCGCACAGAAAGGCCCCGGCCTGGATATTCGAACCCGAGACCTTCTTGCTGTGAGGCGACAGCGCTATCCACTGCACCACCGTGCCGCTTACTGTATAAATATACTGTATATATATAAAATATATATATAAAATATATATATACTGTATATATATAAATAAAAAGGTTTTTGTTATGTTTCTTATCGTTGTAGGACCCAGTGATTCAATTTGCTTCAGTAACTAGAATGTTTGTGTTGTTTTGCTGAGAATTGCAGTTTTTATTTTACGCCTACGAAAATCAGAGCCGCAGAGGCCCTCAGAACACCCGTTTGGGATACGTAGGCTGTGTCACGAATCCAGCGTTGATCCAATTACAGAAGTGCACTTTTACACTGACCAGATGCCCTTTTGTCTTCAGATATCACAAGCTGACAATAAGCTGCTTTGAAAGTTGGCCAGCAATCAAAAAGCCCTGTTTTTTTTTGCTTGTCGGTCCCCAATCTTGGCTCCGATGTTCGGTGTGGAAGGGTTCCATTAGTGGGAGTGCCTGAGGGTGCAGTAGGGACACATTGCAAACCTCAGAAAGTAAAATTGTAAAGTCATTGCTTCCCACAGGAGAGCAGTGGATTGTGTGAAGTCAGAACCAGAGCGAGCGGAATCTCTCAGATCCTGGTGCAAGTCCTGTCATAGTGCTCATGTTTTCTAGCTAGCTAACTACCTAGCAAGTTAGTGAGGCAGTAGTAGGCATGAAACACAGGCTAGTGATAATCTAGGTAGCTGCACTAATATCAACCCTTATCTTAAACATTGTAACTAGCTACCGTTACCGCCAATATCTTAAGTGGAGCCTGCACGATTTCACCTGACATATACGTTTGCTATTGATCAGCATTCCTATCCAGTGACCATCAACGGAATGAACCTGCTCTGTTAACCACGGAGGGAGAGATGGGCAGTGTTGCAGCAGTAAATGGCTCCTCCGTCAGTGGTAACACTTGTCATTGGCACGAGGGACCTTTGTAATTGTCATTGTCAGAGGCAGGACACTGGAGCACTGTGATGGCCTACGTTCCTGGTGATCCCTGAAGTCTTCAAAGGCAGTGGGGTCTCCAGACCATCCTCTTTGTAGCAATCATCCCTGCCCTTAATCCAAACGCCGGACAGAAATGCTGCATCTGGCACATTAATTGCATCTACACTAGCCAGCTCAATGGTACATGTTGTCATGGCAATGTGTCCTTGGTAAGGGTAGTCACGGAGATTGAATGGCAGTGAAATGCATTTGAGAAGAAAGGGAGACAGAGCAGAGGTGAAGAGACCCCTAAAATGAAGGATAGTGAGGCCCTGCCACTGTGGACCAGTCTGGAGAGCACAAAGGCAGTACAAAAATAAAATCAAACCTTCAAACTGATACCAAATTGAATTTGTATGTGCTTGGCTAACACTGTATTGGTATTACAAGGGTTTGGAGGTGGAATGTTAGACATAGGGTGTTGTCGCATTAGAACACAGTCACAGGTTTGTAGAGATTAAAATCATCCATGGACAGAATGAGAGGGGTTCTTTCCTCATTAACCGGATTTAAACATTGTTGAAAGGTGTCCAATAAGGACAGTTTTCAGACAGATTGGAAATGCCTGGTCCGAGTTTTAATTTGCTTATTGGAGCAGTGAAAGCTGCCTATTGGATTACTTCAGAGCCATTAATCCTCATTAATCCTCAATAGAAACACCCTATTGCCTGCTGAATGGCAGCAGGTAGACTTGTGCTCTGTATTTGCTGTAATGCGATACTGAAGTTCGCAGATACAGTATTCACTTTGCGTGCATGTTATTCACAATTTACTGCTCTGTGCACTTTTGCGTTTTTGTTCTTTTTTCAGTTTTAAGCCATTTATGAGTGTGTCTGCTCTGTGAGCATTGAACCATGCACTTAGCCTCTCAATGAAACCAATTTCCCTCAATGAACACATCTTTTTTTATCACGGAAAACCCTTGCAGTCTGCGATCCATCTTGTTCCTCATTTTTTCATCTGGGACCTCTAGCAAGCACTAGAGGTATCAGATTCACCTCTCAGGGATGAAAAATGGATCACAGATATGTGGAAGAGTTTTCAGTGGAATAAATAACGTGCTAATTCATTTCACAATGATAAATAATAGTCACATACACAAATATATGTCTGGAAAGCTCTAGACATATGCTTATGTCATCTTTGAGAATTTGCACTGCTCTTGCTATCTATATTGAGCAGATGTTTTATTGGCAGTCTGGATATTGTGTATGTTATCTGTGTTTTTATTGTAGCCTGCATACAGTGCCCTGTGACTGTGGTTTTACCAGATGGATTGGGTGGAAATGCAGAACACTGCATATTCAACACTGTTCTAGACATTGAGATCACATCACAATCATTATTTTTTAAGAAAAAGGTCCACCATCTGAACTCTAACATAGAATGCATTCTCTCCCTCCCCATCTCTCCCTTCCTCCCTCTCTCTCACTTCTCCTGGATACTGGCCTCTTCAGAGGATGAGTCCGGTAAGCCTACTCTTTCTTATCCTTTTTCTGATGTTCTGATCTCATTTACTTTTCACACATGTCATAGGACTGGACCATTGCTCTTTGTCTGTGGGCATAATTAAGGCTGATGAGAGTTTTGGAATAGATTTTTTATTTTTTAGCTCGAACCGCACTCTAGTGTGTGTGTGTGCATGTTTGTGTGGGTGTCTGTCTGTATGTGTGTGTAGTGGGGGTTAATCATTTTTTGTTCTTGTTTCTGAGTCAATAGCATATCAATCTTTTTTTTTTTTTTTGCAGAGACAGGAACAGCCAAATTCTCTTTAAAGTTATCCTGTTGCTTAAAGGGCACCTGACATAATTTTAAACATCGCCAAAGATAATTCAATCTATCAATATACATCCTTGATTTACTGTTTTCTTCACTTTGTGACAAGCCACCATATAAATATGCCTATTTATAAATGTGCCTGCTTCCTACTAGAATGTCCGGAATGTGACGTACATTAGGACATTTGAGAACATTCTATCAATATGACTGTGTGAGAAAATGACTCCAATGTGGAGCTCTCGGGCAGTGAGTATGAGACAGAACGTTCTCCTAGTATGGGCACCGACACCAGGGCAGTGTATACCTTACAGCAGGGGTGTCCAAACTACGTATGGGCCCCGTCGACAGAAATAAACGAAAAACTCCGCCAAACGAACTGGTCTCAGCTTTCTTCGTAGCAGGAACCCCCTCCCCCAATAGTGGCCCAGCCTTTCGTATATTTTTCTGTATTTGGCCCTCAGTGGAAAAAGTTTGGACACCCCTGCCTTACAGGCTTGAGCCATGTCTCTCGGAGTCTGACTCATGCCAATTCGGGGTCAGATATTGACGCTGCCGCTTCATCACAGTCAGATCCCAATCACCTCACCAGCACAGACTGCGAAGTATACAAGCTAGCTGTCGTAGCCTGCTAGCTAATGTGATGCTCCAGTTAGCAAGCTCATTGGGTAGATATAGTGTTTTGATTGAGCAGAATCCTGTGACAGTTCAGAGCTGAAGAGAGGTTGACCATGCTGTTGTTATTCAGCTCTGTTGTTAATCAGTCAGTGAGTGAGCGTGGCATGCAAGCTAAGCTAGCTACTTTGCTGAGTGTGAATAATTAGCGAGCTAGATAGTTTGTGGTAGTTAACTAACTGGCTAGATAAATTGATGTGAATCATATCTCTCTAACCTGAATCCTCTCTCGCTTCTGGAAAGTCTGTCCATCTCTTCGCCGCATCTTCCCCTCGGCTTGGGTTAAAAAATAATGATGGTACTGCCGTCAGTTTTAGAGATCATAGTCTCCATCCTGCAATCACCTGTCAGTCCGGTATTGTTCAAAATGACCTGGAGCGAAATATTCACTACAGATATATGTGTGGGTTGGGTTTGGGTTTTGTGGATTTATCATAGTTCACAAACCTTATGGTCACTTGTTTGTTTTATTTCTGCAAAGTTGTTACGAGCGTGTCAGGAGCCCTTTAATGGATAGCGGAATAGCAGAATAGGTTTTGTTCCAGCAAACTCTATTACAGCCAGAATATATTGGATAGGTGTCATTTCTGTTCTTGGAACCTGAATTCAGTCCAGTCCTATTAAAGACCTCCCACACATGCAAGATTGCAAGATTATATTTAATAGGGGAAAAATGTTGTGGCTCCCAAAATCCACAGGAAGAAAATATTTCTAATGAAAATTAAATTGGGATACACCAACATTTCTCCCATAGTAATAAGGTAGTAGTACTGAGTGTCATGCATTCTTGTTTGCAGATCATTTTGAAACGAGACATGGTATTATTTTGATAATTTTTTTGCAGTGAAGTCTGTATTGCGTGTGTGCTGCAGAAGTCTAAAGTATGTGTACTGACATGTCACTCTCTGACCAGGTGTATGTTCTCTCTTCCTTTTTGCTGGCCACAGAAGCGTAGCCCGGTAAGTTGTGGTAACGCGGCGGTCGTCAAAAACACCCGAACAGAGCAACAGTGTTTGTGTTTCCCAGTTTTTAAATAGGGGGGTGAAGGGTCGGGAAATAAGGAAAATAGCCGATAGATCCGTTGCCATATAATGCCTTTGGAGTGAACTCCTCCCGAGTGTCCCTCCACAGGTGGCCTGTGATTACTCTCACAGCACCAGTGCCTTTCTGCCCCAATGTCATGCACACACACACACACACACACACACACACACACACACACACATGAACACACATTGAGCGGGAATGCGTCTGTGATCTTAGGATCTGGAAAGCATTGCCATGTGTTTTAAGTTACCAAATTCACACCCCAGGCCGTGAGGGCAAATCAATCTCGCAGGCCCATGCATGAGTCTCAGTGAATCAGTGAAACCGCAATTCTGCACAGCGACACACAGTCTCGAGTCATCTGCAGGCACAATAGGGATGATCTTTTTCACAACAGAAATATCTACCCCTTACCCTTACCCTCACCCTCACCCCCACACCCCATCAGTCCCTGTGCTATCTAGAAATACAAACACTGAAGAAGCAGTATGGCATGGTACTTTCTATACCTCAGTCACATACACAAATATTGATTATCAGTAGCCTTTGTTATTTGCTGCCACTTTTTGTCCAGGATTTAATGATAAAATAGCTACTCTCCAAGCAAGCTTGGTAATATGTTTTTATAAAAGGGAGGAAGGAATAAGAGAGGGACCGTTCTTGGGTGTACTCCTGTTTGGGGTGTGGCTGTCCCAGGGAACAAATTACTAATGTTATCCAGGAGGCAGTGGGTCATGCGTCACTGTGTGACATTGACTGTTTGACCTTGTGAGTTGTCAGACTCTAATATCCCCAGCCTGAATTTTACAATTGGACATATTGGGGTTCGCAGTAAGTACCATACTTTGATTGGCAGAGCCGTGACTTTCACACTGTGCCTATGTATTTTGAATTGCATATTTTAAATGGTGTCCTTTTGGTGATCTTATTTGTTTTGTTTTTTCTTTCTGTCTTTTTATATTGCAGGGCGAGATTGAAAGGAATCCATCGTGTAAGTTTTCTATGTCGTAAGCAGTGATGTAACCCGGCCTATTTATTTATCAGCCTGGGTGCCTTATGCAAGTGGCTAACCATTGTGAGGGGGTGGTGAGGGTGGGGCAGGGGGAAGGACCAGTGGGTTTGACTGATAATGGCTGCCGAAATGCCCCAGCTAGGATCACCGCTTCACCGGCATTTACAACAAACCTTCTGAAGCATTGGGGATCTCTCTTCCCCCCTCCAGGTGAGAAGATTGCCAGACCGAGACGCTCTGTGCGCACCCTGGCCCCTGGCCCTGTCCCTGCGGCTGCGCCCTCTCCCCCTGAGTCAGTGCCCCCATCGCTGTTGTTTGTTTTGAAGTGTGGCCCCTTTAGCAGTGACATGTTGTCTTTCTGTAGTGATGTTGTGGCCCTATGAGGAGACAGAATGAGTGCATTATGAGCATGTGGTCTGGTAGACCAACACCAGACACTTTTCCCAGTGAGGTAGAACTGGCAGCAAATGTTGTGGATAGCTATAGCGATCTGCATGGATAGCAAGCCATTGGATAGTGTAGTGGACTCAGTGCTAGATTGTGTGGTAGAGTTTTGGTATTGCAGTGTGATGGAGACAGTAGACAGTGTAGTACACTGTGTGATGGAGACGGTAGATATTGTGGTAGACTGTGTGATGGAGACAGTAGATAGTGTGGTAGACTGTGTGACGAGACAGTAGATACTGTGGTAGACTGTGTGATAGAGACAGTAGATAGTGTGGTACTCAGTGTAATGGAGACAGTAGATAGTGTTGTAGACCGTGTGATGGAGACAGTAGATAGTGTGGTAAACTCAGTGTGATGGAGACAGTAGATAGTGTCGTAGACTGTGTGATGGAGATGGTAGATATTGTGGTAGACTGTGTGATAGAGACAGTAGATAGTGTGGTATACTGTGTGATGGAGACAGTAGATAGTGTGGTACTCAGTGTGATGAAGACAGTAGATAGTGTGGTAGACTGTGTGATGGAGACAGTAGATATTGTGGTAGACTGTGTGATGGAGACAGTAGATAGTGTGGTATACTGTGTGATGGAGACAGTAGATAGTGTGGTAGACTGTGTGATGGAGACAGTAGATAGTATGGTAGACTGTGTGTGATGGAGACAGTAGATAGTGTGGTAGACTGTGTGATGGAGACAGTAGATAGTATTGTAGACTCTGGTAGTGCAGGTATTGCAGTGTGATTCCTGTATTGGGGGTGGGGTCTCACTGCCTTATCGTTGTTTCTCTTGCAGGGAGCGGTTGGATGCCACGGCATTATTTGGGCCTCCATTCGAGACCGCCTTCGATGCAGAGCTGTCAGGAGGTATTGATGTGATTTCTATTTGTTCGTGTGCATGTATATTTGAGAGAGTGTCTTTGTGTGCTCCATCTTTAAATCTGGATTTTACGGTGCATATTGTTCCATTTTGAATAAATCAGATCTGAATTCCAAACGTCTGCCACCTCCATTCCTCAAATGTCATTTAGATTCAGCGGAAACAATTTTCAGAGAAACAAAATGTCAGCAAATTAATTTTATTGACAATTGATTCGTATTGTACTTGATACCTTTGATACATCTTGGGCTCGGAGTCTGGGGGTAGGATTGTACCTAACCGTGATAATGATGAATTAAAAAATAATGGGGGGGGGTGATGAAGACAGCTCACATGAGAGGGTGACGATGCAGGCTATTTGTTTGTTTGTTAAAACCAGTTTATCAGTTTGAGGTAACAGTATAAGGCTTTGTCAGAAAAATTATCCCTTGAATCTTCGATTTAAACTCCAGTTAAAACTAATGACTAATGTCAGTGACTCCACATGATAAAACTTTATTGTCTAATCATTAGAACCATTAGAAGGACAAGCCTCTTTTATGAGTTAAGTCTAAAAGCCGTTTGCTCTGCTTCTCCCGGTTTTCAGCAGCCATCTGTATAAGTTTGAGGTTGTGTTTATGTCCTTGGGTACTTGGTTTCACTGGGTGGCCTGCTGAGCCCTCCCAATGTTCTCACAAGCCTTCACCCGTTAGGCAAGCGATTACCTGAATTCAGCCAAACACAGGTAAAAAAGAGGAAACTTCATGTCGTGTTTTAAAATGTATTCTACCATATTTGTAATTTAGGTTCTTCTGTATCTATCAATCTACTATATGTGCCCAAGAACAGTTCCTGGTAAATCAGAGATAAGATAGTGTGCAGTGCGTGAACAGAATTTTGGAATATAACATGCGTTGCTCGGCACACGGGTCAGGAAGGAGCCTTAAGTAGGCCGGTCTTGAAAGGCAGAGGAGTGCTCACGTGGTCTCTGGTCCTCTGAGGCGTTGTTACTGTAATACAGCTCTTGTTTTCTGCTCCTCCTAGATGCTGTGGCTATATCTGAGCCTGAGGTCTGGGGTGCCCCCAAACCAGGGTCACGACCCGACTCCCCTCTGACAAGACCCTGTCCTACCGGAAGTAAGCTGTCACTCTCTTCCATTGGCATGCAAGAAGGACCAGTGAATAATTCCCTCGAGATCTAATGTGCTGTGCTGTGTGTGTGGTGTGTGTCTTGTGTGTGTCTGTGGGTCTATGAGTGTCTGTGTGTGGTGTTTGTCTGTGTGTGTGCTGTGTGTGGTGTGTGTGTGTGTGTGTGTCTATGTGTGTTTATGAGTGTCTGTATGTGTATCTGTGTGCTGTGTGTGTGTGTGTGTGTGTGTGTGTGTGTGTGTGTGTGTGTGTGTGTGTGTGTGTGTATGTATGAGAAGACATTGTAAAAAATCTTCATTAATTTGCGTAACCACTCGCCTGCGTTCATCTTGTTTTAATCTGTCTTCTAAAGCGTGTGCCGCCAGCTGAGCTGAGCAGTCATTGAGTCAGAGGAGTGCACACTGTGCAAGTCGCCTTGTGCGAGCCTTGCCCACTCAAACTGGACGACGTTAGTCAGGACTCTATAGGCTCCACTGTTTAATTTGAAATAACCAAGGCAACTAAATGGAAAACCGGCATTTAAAATGATATCTTGTTTTGTCATACTTAGTTGTTTGTCATCTGAGATGCGTAGCCAGCATCAACCTTTGGTCACTCAGTTAGACATTGGTTAGAATTAACACGATTTTAACACCTCTCACCACAGCTCCGCCCCCTCTCCCACCCAAGAATATCCCGGTCACGCCCCCAACAGCAGCCCAATGGACCCGGCCGGTAAGAGGCTCCGCCTTCTCGGACATGGTCCCAAGTGATTGGTGAGCGAGGATTCATAAAACCAGACAGGGGCAGAGCTACTGTGTGCTGTCAGTGACTCACAGTTTGATAACAAACTGCTTAGGCTTGCTGCACCCAATATTGCTGCTCCAAGTAACTTGTTTCATATGGCATTACAACAAGGATGATTTCCAAGTGATTGGAAACATGCTAAATTGTGTCCAATACCTAAAGACAACAAAGAGCCCTTTGTGGTATCAAACAACAATAAGTGTATTACCCCCAATGAGTAAGATTATTGAGAAGATAATAAGTGATCATATTTGGCAATAGATGGAGCATAATGAACTCATTACTGTCCATCAATATGCTTATCACAAAAATCATTCAACATCCACAGCTCTTATTTATATGACAGATCAATGGTTCAGGCTGATCAATGGCTGATCAATGACTGATCAATGGTTCAGGGTGATCAATGACTGGTTCAGGCCACTTGACCAGGGTAAACTTGTGGGGGTTCTGCTTCTTGGTTTTAGTGCAGCATTTAACCTTGTTAACCATGAAATACTGTTATTTAAATTGAGTCATTATGGGTTTGATGCAATGCCATTGTAATTCTTACAGTCCAATCTGACAGATAGATCACAGGTTACGTACATTAATGGCTTCTTCTCTCAACCGCATTCAGTTGGAGTGTGGAATGCCACAAGGAAGCCTTGGACCACTTATGGTTTTAATGTATACGAACAATCTCCCTCTGGTGCTCTCTAAATCTAAAGCATGTTTGTTTGCAGATGGTACATCAATCCATGTGTCAGGTAATTCTGTGAGACAGACTCAAGAGGCTCTTGAGCCTGATCCTGTCAGAATTGTACATTTGGTTACTCTAAATATGATGGTATTAAATGGAAAGAAAACTAAGTCTATGTTGTTATGTTCTACTAGAGACATAACAAATCAGCCTTCCCTGCAACTGAACATTGATGCGGAATCTATTGAAGAAGTTTCTGAGGCTAGGTTATTAAGTGTCTTGGTAAATAACAGTCTGTCTTGGTCATCTCATGTTACATAGTTAAGCACATAAATCATCAGAACCTCTTACGTGATAAGAAGGATTGCAAAGTTAATTCCAGTGCAGATTCTGAAATAAATATCTCAAGCATTAATACTCAGTCAAGTAAACTACTGCTCTGTTGTTTGGGGTAATGCAAAAGCTGGTGACCAATGAAGACTGCAAGTTGCCCAGAACAAGGCAGCTAGAATAGTTCTGCAATGTGGTAATGAGATGTCCTCCATTGATATGCATAATTCACTTGCCTGACCATTGATTTCAGAAATGCTGAGAAACAACATATTCATATTCTTTCATAAAATCCATCATTTAAAAAGACCAGCTGCAATTTATAGTAATCTTCATCTAGCTAAAGAAAGACTCATTAAACACAAGGAGCAGGACCAAAGACAAGTACGTTCCATTAAGACCCAAATCAGAGATGAGTAAAAGAGTATTCACTTTCAGAGCAGTAAATACATGGAATAACCTGACAAATGCTTTCAGAAACATGTCAATGAATTATTCTAAGGCTAAAAGTGATCCCAAAATAAACAAATAAACTGACTGATTTGAACACAATCATTGTGTGTTGCTGTGGTGAGCAAAACCTTTTAGTTTGTCCTGATTTTGTTCAGTGAGCTTGTGGCTCCATCTATTACAAGATTCATGAAACTTCACAATTTTATCACCTGTCCCACATCTTTTGCTCTGTAATAGTTAGGTACACAGGTATGTGGTTTGTCGAGTTCCTCCCTCATGTGTCGTTTCTCCATGGACAGTTCCCGACCAGGGTAAGGCCAAATTGGACAGGGCACAGAGTTTGTCCCCCAGCTCCACGTCGTTGGAGCTCCCCAGGAAACCATCCATTGCTGATGTGGACCACATCTTTGGCCCAGTGGAGGACCTCAGGCCTGACGAGGACACCAAAGAGAGCAAGTGGATCAGCTTCAACGAAGAGTCCCCGGAGGGCCCACCTCCACCACAGGACCCAGCTCCTCCCCTTCCTGTTACCTCACCCCCACCACAGACTAAGTCTCCTCCCCTTCCTGTTACTTCACCCCCACCACAGGCCCAGGTCCCTCCCCTTCCTGTTACCTCACCCCCACCACAGGCCCAGGCCCCTCCCCTTCCTGTTACCTCACCCCCAGCACAGGCCCAGACCCCTCCCCTTCCTGTTACCTCACCCCCACCACAGGCCCAGACTCCTCCCTTTCCTGTTAGCTCACCCCCACCACAGGCCCAGACTCCTCCCTTTCCTGTTAGCTCACCCTCACCACAGGCCCAGACTCCTCCCTTTCCTGTTACCTCACCCCCACCACAGGCCCAGACTCCTCCCTTTCCTGTTACCTCACCCCCACCACAGGCCCAGGCTCCTCCCCTTCCTGTTGCCTCGCCCTCACCACAGGCCCAGGCTACTCGCCTTCCTGTTGCCTCGCCCCCACCGCGAGCCACAGCTCCACCCCTCCCAGCCAGCCCGCCCCCAGAGTTACCTCCCAGTGGCCTCAAGGAATCTCCAGAGTCCCCTGACAGTCCCCTAGCTCTGGACCCATTGCTCACCCGCACCATTCCCCCACCCCTCATCCTGACCAAGGAGGACCGCAGAAGCCCAGAAGCATCAGCATCGGGTCAGGCCGAATCCACGGCCTCACCCAAAGAGCTAACCCCAGGCCCTCGCGCCATGCCCCCCCCCCCGCCCACCTACAGGGCAGTGGTGTCCTCCCCTGGGCCCTGCTCCGCCCCAGGTAGCAGCAGCGGTGAGTCCCATTCCGCTCCACAATCACCATAACTCTGCCACAGGTCACAGCTACACCAAATTATTGCCTGGGACTACCATATGACCTCACTAATGCTACTCTATCCTGCATTCAGGCCGGGTGTTTACGCACTATGTTTTTGGCTCACAGGGTCCTCTTCCCCGGCTCGTCCTGCAACTCCCCTGACTAGCAGCAGCCCGACCCCACCTCCTCCCCCTCCACGGCCTTCCTCACGACCCAAACTGCCCCCTGGGAAACCCAGTGTGGGGGATTTGGTATGTACCCCTCTCCTCTCTGTACCTGCTTGAGAGATTCACTGTCTTTTTATTAAATACACCTGTAGGTAGTTTTTTCAGCATGATGACATTTTTTTGGTATTACTAATATTTGTATATTTTATATTTTATATACTTGTGCATGCAACCCTGCTCACAATCCTGTTTCCTTTAGGGGATAGATCTGCTTATCTATATATCTTAATATCTGTCTGTTTTCTTAATATCTGTTTGTTTTCTGTATCTCTATCGAAACCTATCCTGTTTTCTGGTAGAAGCCTTTTAAGTCCGTGGCTCCCAAAATGACTTCATGCGAGATGACACATGAAAATGTATTGTATATAATTGACATTACGTAACACCAGTCAAACTAACACTGTACTAAAATCAGTCCCTAGCCAATCAGCATTTTCTGTAAAAGCTTCTAAACACTGAAATTCACTACGTAATGGCATTAAGATGCAGTTCATTCTCATAATTTCACCACAAAAGCACAAAAGGGCATAAGGAAAATCAGATGAACAACGATAACATCTGTCAATATCTATTCTCACAGATTTGATCAGAACTACTAAACAGCCCAATTGCCTTTTAACTGCTGTTTAATGCAGCAGTAATTGTTTATCAACTTTAATAGCTATGCTTGCTCTCATTATGTAATTATCAACTGTGTGTGTTTTGTTTTGTTTTGTTTTATTACTTGCTACATTGTTGTGTAAAGTGGATGTACTTTTTATAATATGCTTGTGCATTTTTTATTTGCTTATATTATGATCAGCTTTAGGCTATAGACACTTAAGGCAATGCATCTGAAGCTTGTCTGTTAACATTGTATCAATGCTATTTGCCATGTCCCTAACAAGTAAACACATAAAAATACTGTGCATTAGATGTAGATGTACATGCCGTTGTTTTTGATATACGTCGAAATATCATTTTCGTTTCACGTCTGGTTACACATTAAAAAAGGGATCAGTCACACAAAATGCATTTGCTCATTAAGTGGCTTTTGGGATTAGAATTTTAAGCGCAACCAGTGTGTCCTGAGGTGAAGAGAGTGAGAGGGATACTGAGGAGGTTCACAGGGGAAATGGGCACTAAACGGAGGCATGTTTATTTCGTTTTTGACCCCCAGGCCCGGCCATTCAGCCCACCCATCAACTCGTCCAGTCCCCCACCATTCGCGCCCCTGGCCCGGGCGGAGAGCACATCCTCCATCTCCTCCGCCACCTCGCTGAGCGCCGCCACCACCCCCACCATCGCTAAAGACCTCTCCGTCTCTGTGTCAGGTGTGCGCCGACTCGCATCGTCCTCACCACGTCTTTTTACGTCTGCTGTCTTCCCGGTTGAACATGCCAAGCAGGACATCAAAAAGATATATCAGTCTTGAGAGAGCCATTTGGCTTGGCGTGTGCTTGACGTGTGCTTGGCATGTGCTTGGCCTGTGTTTGGCATGTGCTGCACGTGTGCTTGGTGTGTGCTTGGTCTGTGCTTGGCATGTCCAACTAAACACTTTCTCTGCTATTCATTCTTAAATTCTTACTGACATTTCCCAGAAAATGTTCAATGCTAATTGTAAATGACATGAAACTAGATGCCATTTAATACCTGTGTCACAAACAGACACCCATAGCTATGTTCTATGATATGCAATAAGAATGATTATATTTTGGAAGGTGTTGCAATTGTTCTTCTTTTGAAATAAAACTTATTGAAGGATTCATTCTAACTAAAGGATTTATTCTAAAGTAGTTTTAGCAAGTACAGGGTACAAAGTGAATTATTTCTACAGAAAAGGAGAAGGTCAACTACATTGTATTTGTAATTACTTCTAGTGCAATATTTCAGCAAAGTGACAGTTTTATAAGAAATAAGAAATGGAGCTCTTTTAAACACAGTTGGTGATTCTGTATTCATTTTTCCCCATCTATAATGATTTCTGTTTATGTTTTGCACGCACTTTTCATCATCAGTTCATTACGTTACATTCTATGCCGAGCGCGGGAGACAGAGATAGAAGCATCGTTCGTTTTGCTCTTGATTTTCCATTCATCACGTTTGTTGTCGTTTCCTTTGGGTCTTGTGGTTTTTTTTTGTTCCTGCCATCAGATGATGGCTCTTTTGTAGACAAACTACCCACCTTTGAGAGGTCAACTTACACACCCGCAGGTACAGTACTGGCTACCTGGACAGACGGGATGGGGGGACAGTGAGATCTCACACAAGCCGTTACACCCGCATAATCATCATTGCCCACAATGCACTATGCTCTCTGCACACATTTGTTTCAGTGTTCTTTTGTTTGTTTGTTTGTTGTCTCGCACACATTCTGGAGTCAGTGAGTCAGTGTGTGAAGACAGCAGACCTTCACATGACAGGGGCAATTGTGGGAAAATTAAGACACAGATTTTGTCCAGTGCATAAGGTTGTCTTGCTTATTGCTCCCCCACCCTCCCCCTGGGGACGAACAGCCAATCGTCATTTCCATATGGGACTCCAGGCCAGAGCTGGGCTGGTGCAGCCAAGGATCGAACCCAGGCTGCAGTGGACAAGTGCCTTTACCAGTTACGCCATCCAGGAGCGACTGTCATTTAATATGATTTAGCATGTAATTTATAGTCATTTAGAATGAGCCCATTGATGAGGTATTCGATTCTGAGTTTAGAAAACTAAAGCTCTCTGCCACAGCACTCTCCACACAGTTTAAACACTCATGCTGGCTCTCATTTGAAGTGTGGCAAACAGTATAGCCAAAGCTCTCCAGTTTGTCCTCCCTCTTCCATTCCAATTTGAGCATCTCCCACGCCAATCTCTCACCCGCCTTTCAGCCCCGCCCTTCAGCCCCACGCTGCAGCAATGAACTCCATCCTCCATCTCCTCGCTCCTCTGTTTCCTCTCCCTCCCTCCTCAAAACAGCACAGAACGAGGCTGCCCCCTCCATGCCTCTGCTTGCCCTCGCCCCCTGCTGGCTAGATACGCTTACTGCAGCCACACGCTTGTGCAGTCAACTGTGGCTTAGTGAGGGGAACACACGCACGCAGTATTGCAGTGCTATTACTGTAAGCTGTACTTGTATACAAACAGCTCCTTCATGCGAACAGCCCCCTTCCTCGCCTATCCCCCTTTCCCCGCTGCTTATTAACGGCTTGCAGTTCTCCCTGTGTCCCCACCCACTGTCATGTGATCAACCTGGCGTGTGATTCACACTACTGTCCTTCTCTCTTCCCCTGCCCCCTCCCACCCCCCTTGCACCCCACTTCACTCTCCCTCCCCACCCACCCCCCCAACACAGAGAACGACCACCCTTCCCTGGTTTGGTTTGACAGAGGAAAGTTTTATTTAACCTTCGAAGGTAAGTTGTGTTCAGAAATATGGCAGTCCTTTAGGTTCATCACTCCCCCACCCTCCTTCCCTCCCTCCTCCCCCACTAACATCCCACCTGACATAACCCCTCCTCCTGCCCCCCTGCGCTGGCCCCGCCCCCTTCTTTATCAACACCAATCATGCATTGGCGTTTCCCGTGTATCCTCAGTCACACCGTTGCTCCCCTGTCTGCTTATTTTGGGCTGTTTTTAGTTTAACTTCTTTGTTGCGTTTTAATCCCATTTTCTTTTCTGCCATTACCTGCATGTGGTTCTGTTCCTCTGCCCTTTTAAAAAAAATCTTCCTTTCAATTATTTAAGTTTTTGGATGGAGCTCTGCTATTCTGACATTGGCATGCTGACAACGCACGCTCTAATCAGCCTACCCTGATTGAGTCAATAAACAAGCTTTTAACCCTCATCAGAAGAAAGAGAGGCCCAAATGCTCCCATTCCAGTGCAATGAACTGTAACCCAATGCAGAGCATCTTTTCTTAGCATCTTTTCTTAATCTTTTCAGCATTTGTGTCAGGTTTTAAACACTGTTTTTAAGAACAAACGCTGCGGGTTATCGTGATAATAGTTGATCATAGTAATCATGATAACCGTGATAATGATAGTATTATTCGTGTCATTGTATTATTGCCATACCGTCATTGTATTTATACTTAATTTCATATCACCGTCTCCATTTGGGGGATACAGGAAGTCTGTTTTACCGAACAGGAAATGGGCTTGCAGGTAAGTCCGAGGGAGAGGCAGTGCTGTAGGGTAACAGGTGAAAGGACAGGTGATGTATATGAGGGTAGAGGTCTACAGGTGTGTTTTTATGCAGTCCCTGCATAGGACTGAAGGGCTGGTGGTGCTGTGTGTGTGCTGGCTGTTTATAAGCACTATAAATATTGAGCAGCGCTGTTCTGCATTTCAGGCTGCTCTCGAGGGCCCAGCCCACTCACTATGGGTGCCCAGGACTCCCTGCCGGTGGCAGCCGCCTTCACTGAAACCGTCAATGCCTACTTCAAAGGAGCCGACCCCAGCAAGTATGCCCTCCACACCTCCTCGCTCCCCAATCCCTCACATTGCAACGCTGTGGGAGTAGAATAACAATACATTTTATAGCACATTTCATACAATGCATGCGCTTTACACATATTTACATGAAGATAATAATACAAATTGAGCAGAGTTTATTTCTAATGCCAGAGTAAAACCAAAAGTAGTAAAATAATAATGAGAATAAAATTGTAAAACAATAAAACATTAAAACTAAAGATAAAGAGTAAGATAAGGATAAAACAAGTAAAAATAGTAAAACTATGGATCTTAAGATGCTTTTTAAGAGTGAGTGAAGCACCCCATTGCAACCCACAATGCAACACTGCCTAGTCACAAAGTTACCCACTCCTTTCCAGAATGTACCACTGCCTATGGACAAATCAACGCCGTAGGAGTGAAAAAACTCAGCTCTTTCCCACAATGCAACACTGAAAGGGTCAAGTGCCATCCTTTGTTTAGACTGAGCCAGTAATGAGAACTGTTTGAGAACTGTTTGAACCAGTATCCCACACAGCCATTTTAAACAACCTCTTCCAAGAAAAGACAATAAAATACTGTTTGAAGAGAATAAAGGTTTAATCAGCTTAAATCGACTGTTATCTCACAGAATATAGACACAGAATATATACCATTACTGTCTGCCTGCAGAACCAATTCTACTGTACATCTAGTAGAGTGTAATTTGTGATTCTATGCTGTATTAGTATCAGTGTGTTTTACCAAATGTGGTATAATAAACAAAATGTCCGTGAACCATTTAGGAAAAGGTATGCTACACTTTTGTGTAGAGTCAATATAATAAACACTGAATTTACATTGACATTTACATTAACATGCACTTAAGAATAATGTTTAACACAGTGAGTTTAGGTAAATTAGTTACTCACTTAAGTGAGTTAAGCTAAATTATTAGGAAAGCAATGTATGGCCCCACCAAGCCAATACAAATTGTTCTCTGGCTCCTGTTTGTAGCGGCGCTGTGGGACACAGCCCCGATCCTCCAGTTCAGTCCAGACTGAGTGGATGGGTGCACACCCATAGAGTGCTGAGAAGCCTGGTGGTGCTGAGTCTGGTCGAGAGGGCTTCTGGCCACAGTGCACCCTGGTCATGTGATAAGGCAAACAGGAAGTGGTTCTAATGACTGCCTTTGCCTTCCCATCTTCAAGGTGTGTGGTGAAGATTACAGGGGACATGGTGCTGTCCTTCCCGGCTGGGATCACCAGACACTTTGCCAATAATCCTTCTCCAGCCATCCTAACATTCAGCATAACCAACTACAGCCGGCTGGAGCACGTCCTGCCTAACCCCCAGCTGCTGTGCTGGTAAATATCACCCTGCCAAAATCAGCTCTCCGATACCTTCCCTAAACCCAAACCAGCATTGCATTACATTGCAGGCATTTAGCAGACACTCTTATCCTGAGGGACTTACACAGTTTTACATTTACTGAAGCAATTAAGTGAATATCCCCCCATTAAGTACCTAGCTCAAGGGTGCAGCAGCATTGCCCACCCAGGAATAGAACCTGCAACCTTTGCATTACAACGTTACAAGCCCAGTTCCCTAACCATTATGCCACACTGCTGCCCTGCCACCCATCATCCCTGCCCTATGGCTGAACCTGCTTATTGAGCCGCAAGAGATCACTGTGCTCAATATCAAACTCAATGAATTAATGCTCCACACAATTTCATTATTAATGATGTTGCTTCTGACGCTGTGAGCCTGAACGATAAAATATCCAGGTCTGCATTGCAGTGCTATAAATACTTGCATTATTAGTGATGTCTGTGTGTGGCAGAATTGTTTTACACCAAAAAGAACATTTTGTTCATCTATGCATCCTGGAGCTTTCTTTGCCAAAAATTCTGCTTAGCTTTTTTGCATGAAACGGAGTGTTGTGTGCTTTTTATTTTCTGCGTTAATCTTGATGAGTTATAAATACATCCATTACTTGTGTCTCAGTGACACCACACAACCCAACCCCAACTCCAAGGAATTCTGGGTAAATATGCCAAACCTGATGACCCATTTAAAGAAAGTGTCGGATCAGAAGCCTCAGGCCACATACTACAATGTGGACATGTTGAAATACCAGGTGAGGTAGCTATTACTCCTAGAATATAACTAATAATGTCATTTTTATATCCATCTATATTAATAGTGAATCATTAGTTCATACAGTGCATAGTTCATTAGTTCATACCACGGGGTCAAAGGTCATACAGTGCACTGTATTATTGCCACCATATTATTGCGCTATATGCTGTGTTCCTCAGGTATGGTCATTATTGCACTGTATTATTGCAACTAAATGCTGTGTTCCTCAGGTATGGTCTTTGTAGCAGTGTATTATTGCGCTATATGCTGTGTTCTTCAGTTAGTCTTTTTATATCCCCAGGTATCTGCAGTTGGCATCCAGGCCACACCCCTGAGCTTAGCCGTCCACTGGAAGTGTGAGCCTATCAGCACCGACCTCAGAATAGACTACAAGTACAACGGGGCGGCTATGACGACAGCCACTGCGCTAAACAATGTCCAGTTCCTGGTCCCGGTCGATGGAGGGGTGACCAAGCTCCAGGCCGTGCTGCCTCCCGCTGCCTGGTAAGAGCAGCGTTTTTTCAGATGGGGGCAGGAATTTCATGCTGCTGGTTCCCTGATACCAGGGTCTGTTTTGAGGTGTTTTTTTATTTGTGATGCTCCTTAAGTGATAATCCAATTGAAATACTGTTATAGGTGTTCAGTTTATAGAAACTATAGATCAAATCAAATAAATTCAAATGTATTTGTATAGCGCCTTTACAAATACTTTGTCACAAAGAACCTAGGCCTAACTCCCCCCAAAACAAGGCTAAGGCAGCAGTGGAAAAACTGGTCAAAACTAGCAGGTCGAAAGGATAGGGGCCTGGGGACTGGGGTAGGCATGGGAGGGCCGATCTGGAATCCGGTTAATGGGTAGGGGTTTAGTAACAGTGATGGAGAGAAACAGGTTTGTATTTTGTGCTGGCTTAGATGTGTTAAAATGGTCATTTGTAGATGAATATGCTCCATCATATTTCATCATTTTGAAATGGTACACTTAAGAGACAGTGTGTCATTTCCTGCTTAAAGGAACGCGGAGCAGCAGAGAATCCTGTGGAAGATCCCTGACATTTCACTCAAGTCGGAAAATGGAGGTAAACTATGTTCAGGATTCTACCTTGGGGAGCAAATCTTCATCTTTGGTTCTAGATTCATGTCGACCATAATTTTATGTCCACTGCCTTTTCATAGCAGCTAACCCACGGGGTCAGTTATTTTGCAGTTATTGTCCTGGCAGTAGAGAGAACAGGGCCTAGATCGGACTTTAAGATGCAGGTATCCACACAGGTGGTAATCCTTGTAGAAAACAATATATCCGAGAGGGAAAACATAAATCACAGACTAAATGTATGTCGAAATATGTAGTATATGTTTGAAAATATATAAGAACTATTGTCACTTTCACAGATGCGATTGTGCACACATATTGCAGAACATCTTTTGTTTTTAGTTGTTTTTTACACGATAATATTCAAAATATATGCACAACACTGTATATTCTACATTTTCCGTAATTTATTTTCAAATATAAATAATTAATCTTCGCACACATTGAAAGCACACTCTTTATATTTTGGGATATCTGATATGACCATATATTGACATATATCATTTCATAGGAGCCCACTGACCCAGTAACTGTACAGTTCCCAGGGTTTAAATCAGACCAAAGATCATGTCAATGACTGAGAGAATGCTCCCCCTAAGCAATAAGGCACAGACCATCAGAAGTAACACAAAAAGCTTAAATAGGGGTTGCACGCTCTTGTTAAATAGGGGTTGCATGCTTCGAAACAACATGTATAAGCAAACGTACACTTCGGCATTTCGGTACACCTCCGAAACGTGTCAAGGATTTTTCACAAGCTCCAGCATTTGTTTTGAAACAAATGTCAAGTTTACAAAAGTGTGCGAACTCAATGTAAGTTTCTCAATGAATTGGGGTCCCCAGCGGTGCACACGGGCGAGGCTATAGGAGCGGTTGTCATGAGCGTGGTCCTCTCTCCCCAGGGATAGGATCCCTGCTCGGCAGGTTCACTCTGACAGGGGGGCCCAGTAACCCCGCCCCCCTGGCAGTGCAGTTCACCAGCGAGGGCAGCACCCTCTCCGGCTGTGGCATCGAGCTGGTGGGTGCCGGGTACCGCTTTTCCCTCATCAAAAAGAGGTTTGCCGCAGGTGAGTTGAGTTCTTGTGGGGGCGAGCAGGGGAGGGAGTGAGGGAGGCAGACACCCAGCCAGCCACGCAGGGGGTGGCGGCAAGTGCTGTAGATGCATCACTTACTGACGTTTGATTGGCCTAAATGCACCATATGACACGTCTGGGCCAATCACACCAAAAGGTGTTATGTGTGAAGAGACCACCAGGGCCTGCTGGGAAAATAAGTAATGTACGTATTTTATGTTCAAAGGGGAGTTAGCTCTCTTTCATGCTCAGCAGTTTACTGATGAAATGTGTCAATGTGTCGCAGAATGAACCACTCAGAGTGAGACCAACAGTATGTATATGCTTTTAACAAAGGAATTGGGATGTGACTGTCCACAAACGGCTATGCGGATATGAAACTAATGAGCCAGCAAGCGTTTCACATGGCAACATGTTCAAATCATATTTTCGCATTGAATATTTTCTAATTGTGTGTATTTAAATCAAGCTAAGGAATTAATCTAAGCAACAGTGCCAATGCCAGTGTCGTTTCAGCAAAACTAGCATAATAAGCCACTTGCCTGATTTCATGTATTCATTGTCATTAAAGATTATGATTGTATAATTTGTCTTGCTTCTGATAATCTTGTAAGTTTGGGATGCTGCCCCCAGTAATTTGGCCTTGTTCAAAGTGCTTTATATTTCCTCCACCACCCCATACATATATTCAATCTCGATAAGTAACAAAATGGCTGAATGATATGATTTTTTTTTTTCTTTTCAGGGAAATACTTGGCTGAAAATTAACCTACAGAACAACACAGTGAAAATTATATCATTGGATCTGATGGGAACTAAAGACAGGGGACACACGTTTCAAAACGAGCCAACAGTTACACAAAAAATACAAAACAAACAAACACTTTTTACTTATTTTTCCAGAAGGAAGACAAGGTGGCTCATCCAACAGTGTTATTTGACTTGCTTTACAGAATGGTTGACAGTTGGTGCACATTTGTTGTGCCGATAAAATGCATTATTTTCAGGAAGGTCTTGTGTTTCGGACGTCTTTTGGGGTTGGTGTCAGTTTCCTTTTTAACATGCAGAATTGTGAAGCCTTTTTACCTACAGCTGGCCTTTGGCTCATCCTCACCATCCACCATTTTTTCTCTGACCCTGCAATACTGCACAGCCATAGGTGTAGTTCATGCGATGGGGGTGGGGGCATGTCATTATCTGTCTCAACAACTGAGATTGAGACAGGTTGGTATGTCCAGCAATGGATATTTGCCTGCCAGGAAAAGTTAATTGTATTAAAGAGACCAAAAGACTGACATTATGCTTCAAACATAAAGAACTCACTTGTGTTTGGAAGGAAACATATGTAGACAACCCCAAATGATTGTCTGAAAATATGCTCCATTTTTTTCCCTTTGTAATCAGCAGTCCCATCTATCGAATCATACGAGTTGTACAGGGGCTGCTGCTATGTTGTTTTTAATGACGTGGGTCGCCATGCTCTTTGTGGAGCCCAGAAGTTATGATGAAAACAAGACGAGGTCTCCAACCTGAGATTGAACGCTTCAGTGGTTTGTCTCATGGCTTATTTAGATTTTTTGTTCCCCTCACGTGATTCATCATTTTCTAATTGCAATATTAAAAGAAAAAATATTTTCCCTTAAAAAAATGTACAAAGTGTAATTTAAAATTGTTACTATATATCCGAAAGGGCGTTTGGTGTTTCTGCGTATTGTCAGATAGCGTTTTTTTGTTGTTCTTCAGACAGCGGTTTAAAGTACTTCAAAGTACATTACAGCACTATATTTTTTATTTATCGATAATACTGATTGTTGTAAAAATGTATCTGTATATGACTAGAATTTGAATGGTACAGTGTATCGGAAAAAACCTAGAGTTATATTTTAATTCTTTTTTGTTATCTGTGTATGTTTGTAACCTCTGTACAGTGTAATGCTAAGGTATACTTTTTAATTTTATTTAAGATATTATTTTTTAATTCTGTGGAACAGAGGTTTTGAGCTATATATGATGTGGGTGATGGGAGAGAATCCTGGGTGCATTGTGCTTGATGAAAGCAGTGTTATTCAGAGTTGTATCTGTGGTAATGACATGGATTTGTCAGTTTTTAACATTGTATCTTCAACGTGACCTCAAAGTGTTTGTTCTAGAAGTCTCAACGATATATTGTTCATCTCCAGCATGAGTCAGAATGAAGGAAATGCTTGAATCCGCTTCTTTTATTTTTGCGTATATTAACGGTCTCTGTGAGACGGGGAAATGAGGAATGGTGCCGGTGTAGCAGAGCTCGGAAGATGTGAGTTAAGCACGTGAGTGTCCACTGCAGAAAGTGACTTCAATAACAGTACAATTAGTTCCCTTGGCTGGGGACTCAGGTCGTTAGCTCAGCAAGCTAATTGTGTCTCTTGTGGCATTGGGATCCTCGGTTCAAAACTCACCTCAATCAGAACCAATTCTGGTACATTGGTGCCGTGACTCGGATTATACAACTGATGTCTATCGGTCGAGCTGTGGTTGCTGCTGCAGGAGTTTTGAGGGGGAGAGTGTAGTGGAGCTCTGAAGATGTGAGTTAAGCACGTGAGCGTCCGCTGCAGATAAGATGTCGATAAGAGTACGATGAATTCTCTTGGCTGGGGACTCAGCTCAGCGAGCTAATCATTTTGGGATGCTCAGTTCGAAACTCGCTGCAGTTAGAACCAACTCCGCTATACCGGCGAGATGACCAAAATGAGCTCCGTGTTAACTTCAGACAAAGTATTGTGTAAAAGTGTTTTTTTTTTGTTAGTTTGGTTTTGTTTAGTATTGAAAATAAAATATGTCAACTTTACATACTAGGTCTACATCATAGGTTTTGAAAAATAGCAAACATAATATTAGCAAGAATAAACTACCTGAATTGTTCAATATTATCAGTCTAGTCAGCCGGTTTGCTTCAGGGTCCTAACTGTTTGGCCTAGACTCTGTACAGTTTGGTGCTGAACTATGTTTGTCAAGAAAAAAACGAATGTTTGCTTTTAATTGGGAGTCAAAGTTAAGGACAAATGTAGATTGAATCCAGGCCTAATCCTCTCCAACATTTGGTGAAGAAACTCTTTAAAAATGTTTCCCTTTCAAAAATAAATACACGTTCATTTAATGAGCTGTATGTGCTTGTGTGGAAAATAGTATTATAGGGCATAACACAGTCATATAAATCTGCAACAACGTGAAACATGGTAAAATAAACCTTTTGTTTATTATTACAAGCAAATAAAAACATTTCTAGGAACCTTTGGTTTTGATCAAGTAATTTGTATTTATTTTCCCCTTAGTAATTTGTCTTTGTGAAGACATTACAACCTAAATTACGACAGCAGTTTGTTAGGATTTCAATATAATTGACTTTTTTTAATCAGTTACTTATCTTCAGAAACAATGTGGCCATGTTGGGATATAAATTATGCAATTTTTCAAATGCCATATAATCTAAATTTAGCAGCCTGGTCTTGTGCTCTTTGCATTGCTATGGTTGGATGTCAGCCTGTCGACACCAAGGGGAAAAGCAGACCAGGTTTCAAAGATGCATATGTTATGTTATGTATGTTATGTCCTCTCTGCTTTTTGCCAGAGAATCTCTGCCACATCCTATAACCTGGATAAAGTGTCAGATAGACTGATTTTGAAAAGGCCAAAAATTAAGCATTCAGCACCCAAATACTATACTGCAATAGTGTAGATGTCTTTCAGTGTTCGATGGTGATCCTTTTGAAAACAAGCTTTTCTTTTCTTTCTTAGCTGCTTGCGCAGATGTCAAAGATGGAATATTGTGCTTGGAGCATCCTGTACATGTAACAATAATAACGTTCACTTCACACCTCATGCAGCTTCTGAAATAGTGACAGGGAACCAGTGCGACTTTAATTTTTTATTTGCTTTCTGCTGGAATGTGGGATTGACTTTTTGTTCTAGAAGTTTTGGAAATATTTTTGTCATTGTGAAATTGTCTGTTTCCTTAGGTCTGCTCTAGTTTCATAGTTTGTGACAGGACTCTCAACATTTTTACCGTGTAACTCTGGTAAACCTTACTTTTTGACTTTATTAATCAGTAAGCGTACTTCCATAACTAACTTTGTACTGAGTGAAAAGTTGAGTCATTTTCCAAATTTGACAGATGTAAACTTGGCCTCGATGTGTTGTCTTTCTGTACCAAACAAGCAGATGATTATGTTAATACATGTTTTGAGTATAGTGGCATCTCTCATATAATGCTTGCTTTCATTTAAAAATATTTCGCCTAAAATGCTTGTATTTGTTCATATCTGACAGACTTCAATGACCTGTAAAACTGTCTTGTTTGTTGCAATAGGATATCTGATAACTTGTGTGTGCTTTGCTTAGTTTTAAAGCCTTACTGGTAAGTGAGCATTTCATAAACGACACAATTCACAGTACTTGATGAAGATTTGCACCACTTCTGTGATTTGGCTGCTGTTTAACAATGTGTGAAGGATCTGAGAAAAGTTGTTTTATGTATTAATATGATTTGCCTTATAGTTCAGTCTAAAATGTATGATCATCCCTCTGTAAATATGTATGTTACCTTTCCTTTTTATATAAATGTTATTACATTTAGTTGTGTCGACATCCTATCCGTTGCACAGGATACTCAATATGCAATCATTTAATGTAAATGTACCTTGGAAAAAAATATATATTTCCCATCTAATGACTTCAAAAGTATATGAACTTATATACTTAGTGTATAAGAATGACTATGATATCTGTAATACCTGTTTAAGATGTCCATTCATGTAAGTTTTCTTGGAAATAAAGTGAGGAAAATCAAGATGTGCGCATTCAGTTTTTGTTTTTTTCCAGTGCGGGGTCCAGGAAAACAAATAGCTACTGTAGACTACGTGGATTTGAAACGTATTTCTGTTAACTCTTCATAGTCTGAATGTAGTGAGTGTGCTGTTCGGAAAGCTTACTTTGAATTTTGTATCCCAATGCCCTAATCAGGCATAATGTTCAGGTTTCTAAATTGGCGATGCAGTTTCAGCGCAGAGTCATGTAAAACGGTATCTGTACAGTCCGGTGCACCGAACCTTTCCGACAGCGTTAGTTCTGCTTTTTCGGCTGACGCTTTGACACCTGGCGTGACACGGCTTGGGGAGGAGCCACACCGGTTCTTACGGGATCTAAGCATTTGATTGGTGTGGAACACAAGACGCCTCATATGGCGGAGGTCACACCCGCGTTGTCAAGACAACAGAACGCTCCGGCTGACCTACATATTTCCGGTTTGCTGTTTACACTGGTAAGAGTTGGTGATTTTCAGAAATGTACAACATTTTAATGAATAAGAAAAGATAGTTAGCGTAACTTATATTACGCTGAGTTCTAGCTATTTTTGTTTAAGTTTACGTTTCTGTCATGTCAGGGCAAATTGATGGGTTGCAAATCTCCCTTGAATTACATCTTGGCTAACGTTAGCTAGCTAACATGCTTTTTTGGCTTTTATAGAATTAACGTTAGCAGTTACAGAGCACAGACCGAGGGAAGAGAAATGTAGGCCTAGCCTATCGGATATTTGGTAATAGTCTTTCTTGCGTGAGCTAACAACAATTGCACGTGAAACATAGTATTACTTCATTACGAAGATGCTAGATTATGCGAAATTACCTGACAGCTGGAGCCCCTTCAGGATATATGTTACTGTAAAAACAACTTGCAGATCCAAACATTATTTGTTTACTAAATTACTAATGTACCCTTGTGCAAAAACGATGCGAACGACTTCTTCAAAAAAGGTATCCGTCATTCTATTATTTTTTCATGCAAGTTCAGTCATTGTTACCTCCAACATTCATACAGTCCCACACAGTAAACGATCAACTTTGAGATCATTTAAAGCCACTTGAAATGATCACCATCAACATTATAATAGTCATTATTATGATTATGTGAAATTGTAGCTAGTAGCAGAAGTTGTAGTATTAATATTAGCCGAGTAATCATTTAGGTATTTCAATTAATATATTATTGATGTTGGGCCTGCAAGTTATTTATGTTTTGTTTTTCTCCGCATGAAGAATGGGGAAAGGATGTCGGATGTGGCGAAAGAGAAGGCGGCTCGCTTGTTGAAGAAGAGAGGCAGCGTGTCTTCGCTCGGCAGCCACGAAGTCAGAGCCAAGGAAACCGTTGGAAAAACCAAGGAGTAAGTGTCCTGCACTAGCTTTGTGGTAGCCTGTATTAAAAGGAAAATGCTCAAGTCTTTTTATCATCATTAAATAACAGCTGAGTTGAGATTAAATATGTCTAGAGATCTGACCCACTGAAGCTACTACAGTAGCTTAGATAAGTGCTTTTTCAGGCACATTGGCTTGGATTCAATCAACCTTTGTCCTTGAGTTGATTCAAAATTAAATGGAAGTGCTCATTTCTGTCTTCACAAAGTTTGGCAAGTTCAGCAGCAATCATCAAAACTGTTTGTAAAGGGCAGGCATGGGTGCAGGTTTTTGTTCTAGGCCAGCAGTAAAACATCTGATTCAATTAATCAAAGTCTTTAATGAAGACATTGATTTGTTGAATCAGGTGTTTTAGTGCTGCGCTGGAAGAAAAGCCTGCACGCACACCAGCCCTTCTTGGATAAAATTGGATACCCCTGCTGTAGTGGTTTTTAGAGCAACATTCTTCATAAATTCTACTTTTTTCATGACTCCATGTTGTGGGGGGTGCTTGTATCCTTTACCTTCCTTACAGACTGCTGCCACTGCACTTAATCATTAATGAAGGGAAAGGGGAGGCTCTGGGGAAGCCCTCACCGAGGTTTTAAATAAACATGGTGTCTCGCCGCGTGCAGTGTCCTAATCCTCTCATCGCTACCTCCTGCCTCCTGTTCCCGCAGTTCCATTAGCACCGTCTCCTACATCGATGAACCTGGTCACCATGATGACAACCCCCGGCCCGCCGTGCAGATGGAGAACACCTACCAGCTCGGTGAGCCACCCCCCACCCCACCCCCTGCCATAGCCCTGGCCCTCACAGGCTCTTCCCCCTCCACAGTTGCGTCACTGATTTCCTGTCTTCCCGATGACTGTGCACACACACCCCCTTTCCCTTTCATTTGTAAGGAGAGGAACGTGACATTTATTTGTGGTACAATGTCAGTCAGGTTAATGATTTTCAAATGACACTCTTGCAAAGTCCTGTCCCCTAATACCACCTGTAGGGCAGAATTTCAGAAGCTTGCAGAATAACTCTCAAGTAATGGCTTTATGAGTATTGACTAGTTTCAGTCATAGAGGTAGCAGAAGGCACTCTCTGGGGTATAGCCATGCAGTCTTTGACTTGAATAGAAAATGTCTTCAGGGTGTGATTTGGTTCGTGCTCGAGGGCAGCGTCAAACGGTGATATCAATTGGTAACTGACGCTGGAAATGACCGGGCAATTTCGTTTCCCCTGTGGGGCCGCAAGGTATAAACAACAGTGCTATTCACTGAAGTCATGATAAATCACAGTCTTTATAGGACAGAACAATCCTTTCAGCTAATTAAACACACTTTCTTGTCTGTTCATTTTTCACCTGTCTGCATAAATAAGTAAACAAGTGATGGCCTCTTGTTTTGTTGTCGGGTTATGGAGGGTGTTAATGACAGCCCCATGTTTCTATGATTGTGTATGTATAATTTGACATATTTGATTGGCACATCAGCATATCCCCATTATTCCTGCCCTCCCCTACCCAGGTCCAGTGAAGCGCTTCCCGGTGCTCACTGTGAACAACATTCTTAAGGACGTGCTGACAAGTTACTTACAGGAAGAGAAGTATGAGGCTGAGCTCTGCAGGCAGATGACAAAGACGATATCGGAGGTGAGACAAAGCCATACATACATATGTACATCTGTGCATACATGCATGTAACATGCATGCATGCATACATACACATACATACATACATGTAGCATGCACGCATACGTACACACATACATACATTCATTTGTACATAGATATTTTCATATGTACATTAGTTTGTTCATTCATTGGGTAGATAGCAAAAGTGCTCTTGTAGGTTGATTTGGACACTTTGGACAACAAGTGCAAATAACAAGGGTAACTACAAGTGCCAGAGCAGAGTTAACAGGAACACTGCAGATATTAAGCTGATAACACTCATCCACTACACTAGTGAATAAAGTAAGATATTGAATGCACAAATGCTGTGCTTGATGCCATGTTCTTGGTCTGAATCAATATTGAAATAAAAACAGAAGGAGCCCAATTAAGAGATGAATAAACGTCTTTAATTGTAACTGTAATTGTAAATTGAGATACATAATGCTTTGAATCGGGAGACGACATGCAGGAGGTAGAGGGTGTTCGAGAAACAGAAGTCAATTAACACACTGCTACCGCCGGGGGGAAATGGTAAATCTGTCATCTGGCCAGTGGGAACACGATTTTGGAACATGAGTCACCCCCAGCACAATTATGTGAGCTCCAGATGATGCTTTTATGGTTATTTCCTCACGTTCAGGATTATTGAGATCATGCCTTATTTAAACGGCTCCAGGTTATAAAAGCCAGAGTGAAAGAGCTGATGATTCCGCGCTACAAGATCATCGTGCAGATCAACATCGGACAGCTGAACGACCAGAACATGCGGATTGGCAGCAGGTGCTTATGGGACCCCGTCAACGACACATTCTCCTCACATGCCTTCAAGAACAGCTCCCTGTTCGCCGTCGCCAGCGTCTACGGCGTGTACTTTGAGTGACTACTTTGCCATTGTCACGGTGTCCGTCATCCGTTGTCCTCGCGGTTGAGATACGTTTCTGTGTGCTGCATTTGAACCGTTTATATAACATATTCAACTGTGACTTTTCAAACTCACCCCTCCACATCCAGTCTTCTCATGCTTAGCATGGCTAACTTGAACCCCAAACATGTGCAAGTCAATTAGGGTAGATGGCATATAAAATGTATAAGTATATAGGTCCTTATTTATAAATGTATACAAAACTGTAACACCTCACATGGTAGCAAATACAAGAAGTGATATCACATGAAACCAGTACATACATTTTTGCCATCAAAAGTAATACTTACCCAATTCAGTTGCCATCGTTTCCTGCCAACATGCCGTGCTGTGATATGTTTTGTGATATGATATCTTTTGTCTCACTCACATAATACTCTCTCCATCTGTATGTTGAATGTGTTTAGATTTTGTGTTTTGTAAAGACATAAGAAACATATCTATGCCTTGCACCTGTTTATTCTTAAAGGAGAAACATATCGTCCACATACATGAATGTATTGGCGCATGTTTGGCTTTGAATAGTAGCATTATGAATAGTAGCATTATTAATTACTAACATTATTATGAATACATCTGTCGTCAGTCATCACTGAGAAACAGAAAAACAGTCAATGGGGTGTGTGACAAAACAGCTTTCCTGTGCCCTGTTCCAGCATATGCAACAATATTTATTGGACAATACTAGCAAAAGGCAACACATTTAAAGCATATACAATATATATTGTCACTTTAAAAAATGCAAAAATAATAGAATTTAGTCAAGGTATGGATTTTTACATTTCATGGTTGAACATGGAGCTGCATACTGTATGAGAACCCTCAGCTGTTCCCTCATTTAAAAACTTGGTTCTGTATAGATAATGGCTTTTGTCACATGAAGGCCACAAGCCTTTTTTCAGTACAGAGAGAGGGCTAATCACAGCCTCATAATAGCCTCTCGTATTGCGTTACAATACTTAAAACTGTGAATTGAAAGGGAGATTCAGTCAAACTGTTGTGCCATATTAGTCCTTTGGTTATGAATGAGTTATGAAAAAGGTTTTAGGAATTGAAAGTATTTTATCATCAGGTTTGTTGATCAGTGATGTTTATAAAACATTGTGCAAGCAGGAAAGGTAATATAATACTTGCTTAGATGTGTTTGGGAGAAAAAGGCACAGTGGTTGGACTGAATTGCACATTTATTTTCTTACATTTTGTGGTGGGCAAACTGTTAATTATTTGATGGTTGTACAGATAGAATAAGTAAAATAAAAATAAGTAATTTCTTTCACAAAACAATGAATTGTTTTCTTTTTTCTATTATTACCATGGGCACTTCATAATCAACGGTGGTACTGTGAGTTTTTGCGAGTTTTTATTGCAGTCAGAGAGTCTGTTTTTGGTCAGTGGACCTCCCCGGTGCACGACCCTGCTGACCTCAGCACAGGAAAGCCAGATCGCTCTTTCGGCAGCCCGCCTGGCAGCACACGGTGGTCAGCATCTGGTTCAGGTCACGTTGGATGTGCTCCAATCCGGCACCGTCTCCGAGGAGCCACAGGACATGCTGGTCCTCGGTGTCCTCACCTCCTACATAGCCGTGAGAAATGGAGACGGCCAAGGTTCACGATGGGAGAATGAGGCGTCATGAAACCAAAAATATGAGTGAAGCTACCGTGTGCCAACATTAGTGACATCATTTTCATTGGTTCAAACAAGTGGTCTTGCGGTTACAAAGTTTGATGCTGGCCACTGTGACCGGGGTTCGATTCCACTAGGGGGCGGCAATTGGCTGTCCGCCCCAGGGAGGGGGGGAGGGAAGCCGACATGAGTTCGCTGCGTATAGGAGCGGCTCTATTGCTCTATTTGTCACTGCCGGTCTCAGGGCTACGGCAGCAAAATCAATACGAGGGGGGGATTGACATGAAAAAGAGAGTAATTGAGAGGGGTAATTGGCTACTAAATTGGGAGAAAATCTGAAACAAAATCTTTTAAAAAACATTTTATTAAAGTGAGTGATTGACAGCTCATTGTAGCCCCACCCATTATGGGTATCGTGAAACCACACTCTCCCTCCAGTAGGTAAAGTCTTACAATCTCAACAAACGTTTGCTTTACACAATACTCTGTGATTGTAGCAAATGGTGCTACTTTGGATTTGGGATTAACCAGACTCAATTTCATACTCTGTCTACATCCAGAAGCACTAACGGTTGCACTGAGAATTGTTAATGCATGGAATCGCTTGCTAGGTTATATAGCAGAAACAGAGACCCTTGACACAACACCAGGCTTGACACAGTGCTGGATACTCTCGAGACAGCAGGCAAAATTACAAGCTTAGATCAGCTGAGTGGCCTGTTCTTATCATCAAGCATTTTTATGTTCTTATGTTTAAAGTAGTGGAACATGGAGCATAAGGGTAAATGCGAGTAAAAGGTCATGCTCCATACTGAAATAATATTGTGTGGTGTCTTTCTGTGATTAATCTTTGGCGGTCTGTTGTTTGCACCAAGGGAAAGATTTTGTTCAAAATGGTCTGCAGTTTACCATTTATATTTACCATGTGTGTCTATGTGGAGCTTGAAATCTATTATTTACGGGTCGAGGGTTAAGGAGCCTTTGTTGCCCAGTCAGACTGAAAGAGGTTTATTTCTTTATGTGCTATTCTTCCTCTGCCATATTTTGTATCCCACCATTGTCCAGGAGGTCCCTGTTATAAAAGTCAGGGAGTCATGGCTTTACCCACATGGGCTCAAATGGGATTTTTCTGATTTTTTAATTCCCTCTGGAATATGTCCACTGTGAAGGGCTGTGTGCCCACTATTGTAAAATGGCACAATACAAAACTAGAAATACAAAATAGACATTTTCAGTAAAAAATTCCATCACTATTTGATATTTCACCTGAGGGAATGTGTTTAGCTGAAGTACAGTCAGCCATTTTAATTTATTTAGAAAACTGTACTGGTATACTGTGTATATTCAACCAAAGACTTTTCCTTGCTTTTATTTTCTCATATAACCACTCGATGTACTTTTTAAACTAGCAGTTAATTGCATTCTCCAATAACAATTTACAGCAAAATATTTATTTCATATTACCTGCATTACCTAGAGTCTCTGACTTTGTGGCCCGGGATCATACAACCTTTCCATGTTATTCGTTTTTTTAGAAAATGATGCCTTTGTTTAAGTCTGCTGTTCATACTTTGTATCATTTTCACTTCATACTTTGTATTCAATTTCATTTTCACTGCAATTTGAAACATGTCATGCTCACAGAACGACTGACTCGACTCTAGTAGAGGTGTGGGCATTATTCGTGCTCTCCTGTGTCAGAAGGGGACCAACCTTTCAACTCTCGCTCTTCTAGAATCCTCCTCCATCTGGAGCCGCCGCAGGTGTAGACCACGGCGCGGATGAACTCCCGGCCACACAGTTTGACGGCGGTTACCTCGCCCTGTGCCTGCGCCACCGTCCACAGTGCACACAGCAGCAGAACGGGGAGCAATAGCGCCCTCATGTTGTCTTACAGGGTCACTTCACCAGTTACACTTTTCACGCTGTCCCTCTCGCTCAGGACCAACTCCTCAAGCCAATATCTGCCTCTCTCAGCAGTGACATCTGCCACATATATACGCTGCTCCAACCCCACCCCAATCATTACCTGAGTCCACCTCCAACCATTTTTTGACGACTCTTCTACCCACATGCACATCTGACCAAATCACTTTATTTTTCCATCAGGTGTCCTTAACGATGCCATTTGCGGTGCAAGAAAGTGACTACCGTCCGGTAATCAGCGGTTTACAGCCCTAGCATCCTAACGAAGAATTAAACAACATCCTTTTTGGGTGCTCTCTCAATGCTTGGCTTAACGGCTTGATTGCTTTGACATTAACTTAATGCAGGATCATTAAAACAGTGATCTAAAAACAGGGCTTTTCCTGTAATGTGTGTCTCACCGTTGTTATGATTGTCATTTTCAGAGAACTCAGTGTCCCCACAATGGTTCAAGATGGATGATCACATTACCAACCCATACTTATGTGTGTTCTCTGTATATCACAATAGGTGGGGATCAATATTATGCAATGAAAATATTGAAATTACAAGTGTTGATTATTCATAACTTATATGGAACATAAATTATGTGGTGGCTCTTTTAATGAAAGCTTTATTTTATAATGTTTGTTTGCAGATGTTAATCCAAACATCTACCTATAGCTTTATTGCAAAGTTGACAGAAATATTAACTAAAAGGGAGAAAAATGGCCTCTATTTTCTGAAATAATTAGCCCGTTTGTTGTTCTAAATGCTTATCATGCTGAACAGGCAAAGGGTTCCATAGCAATGGGCCATCAAAGGGAGTCTTATCTGTCAACAGTCAGACCGGAGGAATACTGCAGCACACTGCAGAATCACCTCGCGCAGCCACAGCAAATACCTGTTCCTGTGACAGCATTTCCGCACCAAAACATCAATGTTTAAACTTATGTTTCCTGACTGGAACAGGACTGTATAGAAAGTAAACATCAGGGTTCCTCGGGTGGCGTGACAGTCAAAGCATTCGCCCGGAATGCAAGTTGCCCACTGCAGCTGTAATTCAAAACCCCCTGCACTCTGGCCCAGAGCCCTGTTAGGGGCGGCCATTGGCTGACCGCCCCAGGGGGAGGGTGAGCCGGCACAGGCTCGCCAAGAAGCACGAAAGGCATCCCTGTATGAGAAAAAGTTACTTGACTCTGAGGACAAGTGGCGGGCTTGTGGGCCCTGAAACCCACTGAAACAAATGTAAAAGAAAGTAAACATCAGAAAACACTTTTATATCTACTAGTTTTTAGTTATTTTAGTTTTAGCTATAAAAAGTTAAATCCTGCAGGGCTCTTTAGTACTCCCAAGTGTAGTTTAATGACTGCATGATAAAGACAATGGTTCAAAAGATGGCTGAAAGACAGTCAGTACGTGGAGACAGTAAATTAAAAAGTCAGTAAAACTTTATTTTATTTTCTGTCATTTACTACTTCTAAGGAATCAATGTTTACACGTGGATGTGTGCATTACATTTGCCATAACATAGTGAAAATCATTTGTAACATATGCATACATGTATACAGTACATAGAGTAAAAACAATGATTCTATTTTTGGGTAATTTAATTTGCTATAAGCTGACGTAAATCATTTTTATGAAAGGGTTATCTGACGTTATGGCCCATATTCTGATGTTGTTCACCTGTGGGAAGAGACAGCAAATGACTTATCCCTTATTTACTTATGAGGTAAGTAGGGTTCTCCTCCTTCCTCATACAAAGGTAATTGCGATGAGACAATTGGCTGAAAGTTGTAAATGATGACTTAATCTGCAAAATGACTGCATTAGTCGACGGACCATGAGGTGGAAATAATTTTAGCATGTTTGAAAAGCAGGGCCTGTGGATGATGTGAGATGCAAGGTTTTAGATATCACAGTGCTGGGACATTAGAATGAATCTCTGTCAATAGCACTCATTATATTGTACATCATATATACACTCAGTGGCCACTTTATTAGGTACACTTTTCTAGTACGGGGTAGGACCCCCCTTTGCCCCCAGAACAGCCTGAATTATTCATGGCATGGATTCAACAAGGTGCTGGAAACATTCCTCTGAGATTCTGGTCCATGTTGACATGAGAGCATCACACAGTTGCTGCAGATTTGTCAGCTGCACATTCATGTTGCGAATCTCCCATTCTACCACATCCCAAAGGTGTTCTATTGGACTGAGATCTGGTGACTCTGGAGGCCATTGGAGTACACTGAACTCATTGTCATGTTTGTGTAACCAGCTTGAGATGACGTATGCTTTGTGACATGACTCATTATCCTGCTGGAAGTACCCATTAGAAGATGGGTAGGCTGTGGCCATAAAGGGATGCACATGGTCAGCAACAATACTCAGGTAGGCTGTGGCATATAAATGATGCTCAATTGGTATTAAGGGACCTCCTGTGTGCCAAGAAAACATTCCCCACACCATTACAACACCACCACCATTCCAGTGGTTTTAAACTTTGTAATTATTGACCTAATTGTGAAAAGTGGTGTCTTGAGTTTATTTATTTAAAACCATCTCCTGACTTGTGAAGGTCAACAAATCTTTGGCTTGTTAATTCTGAGAGTTCTTTGACTTTCCCCATGGTGATGGATGACAAATGGATTTTACATGTGTGCTAAACTCCTAAAAGGAAAGCTCATGTTTGTGTTTATACCCCAGTGAAACAGGAAGCCCTGGGAGGCCACAATACATTCGATGATCTTGTATCATGTTAATGTTAATTTATGTTTTGTTGGATTTAATATCTGTATATACATTTATATATGTAGACATATGTGCATATGTATTTCCATATTTTAAAACAATTGTTTACTTTTTTATAATATTGTGTGAAATATATTATTCTTTATACAGCACATTCTACCTGAGGAGCCTTGTTTGTTGACTGAATGGCAGTAATCCTTGAGACTAAAATGAATGTTGAAGGATACAGCCAGGTTAGTTATATGTATAGCTCTGGTGACTTGTGATTTCATGGGATGTTTTTTTTAACCCCCATTGTATATCAGGATGTTTCCAGGGCCTCTGCCCCTTGGCTAAACTCCATCCGGTATCCAGGCTTGGAAAGCTCCATTCAAATATCACAGACTGTTTCAGACTAGCGTGAATTTGTGAAACGGTTTCAAGGGCCTGTCCCAAGACTAGCACCTGACATCCATCCCCAAAGCAATTTGATTTGTGGCGTCCCTTCATCAAACAAGGCAGCACATCTCACGGTCTCTTACAAAAGGGAACTATGACGTCACGTAATAAAGAGAAAAAGGGGAGGGGGGATTCAATCCGGGACCCAACATGACCCCGAGGCACAGCAAACATGGCGGAGGTAATGAGGAAACTGAATTAAGCGTATTCGAAAATATATTTGCTTTGGGAAGTCATTGTGGTTTCATGTATTGCTAGTTCAAGTCGTGCATTAAACCGAAATTTGGTTATCTCATTAGCGAGTAATGTAGATGGATAGTTAGCTATAAGAGCGTGAAAACGTGTGGCTTTTCTCAAGTGTTTAGCAGCTAGCTAACGTTAAATATCTGCAAAGTTCTGCCTTTATGTATATGGTAGCACTAGCCAGCTCGCGCGACCTTGTATCATTTGCTATATAAGTTCAAGCCAGCTAATAGTCTCACCTTGGGTACAAATACAAATTAACTAACGTTCTTTATCTTTGGATAGCCTACGCGAGAGCAAGTGCTACCGTTAACATTATCCTAAAAGGTGGCAAGTCGACTATAGCTGTAATTAAGTTAACGTTAAGCAGAGACGCTGGCTAGGTACTATACTAACGTTAGCTGTTTGGTTACAACGTTTGACAGCTAGCTAGTATACAACTAAATGTTTTAGCGTACGTTGCAGTTTTTTTGCCCGGCTGTCGCTAACGTTAAGTTGTTTTAAACACGATTTGCCATAGTTTGACGTTGGCTGACTTTATACTCAAATGAACGAGATAGCTAGCTAAATGTTCGCTCATTAGCTAGTTGCCGTTGTGGGCTAACGTTAACGATCCTAATGTTAGCAAGTTCAGGCGCGCTTTTCAATTTTAGCTAAACTTTCCGTTTCGTGTGGGCCAAAATTCCACACTTCCAAAATTGTTTGGACATTCTAGCCTGTTAGTAACTATTAGTAGCTAGTGTAGTGTTAGCTAGATTACTAACTTGCATACACATACCACATACAAGTTATAGCTAGCTACCAATATTCCCAATGATCAAAGATCAACTGGCTTATGATTTCGCTTACGAAACGCACTTGCTGTTGACCTGCGAGAAATTTCAACCGTGTGTGTATATATGTAACATTATGTTTCGCAGTGCTGACTTTAGCCTTGGTCTCAATGTACATTGCTAGCAAGCTAAGTTAACATTATCGCCACAGGCACTATATTATCTAGTTAACGTTAGTTTGAAAACATTGATCTCTAAAAATAAGGGACAAACCTCTTTCTCTAAACTGAAGATGTGGAGTGGCCTCTTCTCAAAGTATACAGTATAACGTAAACGTTTGCGTTGTTTTTATAAGGAGTGTGTTCCCCGAATCTCTCATTTACGACTTACAGTGACTTTAGAATTAGACCACAAAGGTGTGTTTCCCTGTCATCACCCTGTCATTGTGAATGTTTAATATGATGTTCAGTGTCGATCGTATCATGTTCTCCCACTGAATATCTAACGTTATTGAAAGAATGTTGTATCACGGGAGAATGGGATGGTGTGCATGAGTTTGAAAAAAGGCTTACATACATTCTGAAATGTATGACAAATGTTATATATCTAGGCTAAATACGGGAAATTTGCCGTATCTTTTAAGAATATATGTAATATGTTTAAGTGGCTAACGGTTTGTCCAGCTAATAGAAATTCGAACTATACTCTTACACGGTCGGTAGTACAACAAGGAGTCTCAATATATCCCATGATTCTGGCTTTTACCTAGGTCACTGATTTTCACCTCCAGAGTCTGGGAATGGAAATAGTTGAATTGTGAACAGTTTGCTAGGCTAATAAGCCAATAACTTTGGCCATTCTATTATCAACAGTATCATGTTAAACTGTTTTAATGCTTTAAATAAGCTGTGTGGGTTTTGTCTCCATGAATACCAATACCTTTACTGGCTAGCTTCACAGAAAGTTAATATTTCTATGAGGCACCAACATACCTAGCTGGCTATCACTATTTGTTTGAGTGAGTAGGCTACCTGCTGTTTTAGCCAACATAACTGTTATTCAATTAGTCCAACAGATACATCTTATAAGTCGCTCTGGATAAGAGCGTCTGTTAAATTCTTAAAATGTAAATTGTAGATGTCAGTTATATTCTCTATTTGTCGTTATTCCTTTACTGTAATGCCAGCCAAAAGGTCACCTTAAGAGCCAAAGCTTGAAAAGTAGGATCATTCTAGTAAGAGTGCCACAGATGCTGGTTTTGTGGTGATTCATTTTATGTTTGTTTCTGTTTTCAGCCCTCCTTTGGGATTTTGAGCCCAGGTGAGTTAAATATATTTCAAACCACTGAGCCACCTAAGACAGGGCTATTCGATTCCAGGTCTCGGGGGCTGTGGTGTCTGCTCGTGCATGCACTACACCAACTTCTTTCACTTATTAGTTTCCCTCCCCGGTCCAGGAGGTGAGCTAATAAGTGAAATTAGTTGGCGTAGTGTGTGGTTGGAGCAAATACTCAGACACTGCTGCCCTCAAGGCCTGCAATTGAATAACCCTGGCCTAAGGCTTCAGCGAGTTATGCACTTTTGTTGTCTTTAGAATCACATCTGAGGGAAGCGCATAGGTTACACATCAATGCAGTTAGTGGTGACGTGCAGACTCGTTCCCCCTGTGCACACTGCCTTCAGGAGACTCTGCTGCCTCAGACGACCAGGAATTTGACCCTTCCGCTGAGATGTTGGTTCACGACTACGATGATGAGCGAACGTTGGACGAGGAGGAGATGCTAGAGGAAGAAACCAACTTTGGCAATGAGATTGAAGACCTCGCCCGAGTGAGTTATTGGCTTTGAACCCAGGCAGTGCACAACCCGACTGATGTCACAATTCAACTGATTGGATCAGTCAGCCTCTGAGTGTGCGTGCCCTTAGTTTAAAAAAGAAAAAGAAAAAAATGCTGTCAGATAGGAGTCCTTCACTTCAGGTTTGAAGGTTAGATTCACATGTTGAAACTTGGTTGCAGTTCAGACATTTTGTCAGTTGACTTCTGTCAGGCTTTTTTGAAGTTTGAAAAGCTGCACATAAGTCGATCAGTGTTGAAGCAAGTTTTATTCAAACAGATTTCCGTGTGATTTATTGTGTATGTATCCCAAGTGACTGTTTAGGGAAATTTTTATAAGCGTACCGGGGTCAGCGAATGACATGCATTCAGTTCTGTTTTGTTCAGTCTTTGTAGTGTGTGACATCAGTTTTTAAAAAAGGTCAAAACTATGGATGTGCCTGTGTTGCTTGTTTATTCAGGAGGGTGAAATGCCCATTGAAGAGCTGTTGAACCTCTACGGTTATGCCAGTGGAGGGTCTCCTGAGGAGGAGGGTGAGGAAGATGATGAGGAGGAGGAGGAGGATGATGATGAGGATAATGGTGATGAAGACGACGACGACGACGACGACATGGAGTATGTGGATAATGCCCACAGCAGAAGTATCGGGGAACTGAAGAGGAATAAGGTTTGTTATGTCACGTTGAAATGATAAATTACAATTTGAACAAAGAGCTCTACGTGGTTAGTGGAAGATGGATTGTTGCATAGACGCAGGATGACCTCTGTTCCTTTGATTCACATGTTTAAGTTTTGGCCTACTTCTATATTAGAGCCACTTACTTTTTGAAAGTGTGATCAGAGTTTTGAACATGCCTGTGCATGTTAATAGATTAATAGACAGTTGCTTTGCACATCTCTGCAAAGTAACAATGATTTTCATTGAAGTTTTGAATATTTTCAGTGCTATATCGCCACCGTGTTTTCATTGGCCCAATGCTCTAGGGCCAGAGTCTTGATGTGGCTGTAAATCACTTTCTGTCTAACCGTTTGGGATTTATGAGCGTTTTTGTGAAAAGCCACAACCACTGCAAGTTCGTTGGCTCGTTAATCGTTATTGCCCATCTTTTGATATAACGGAAGTAATACTTGTATAAAGCAAAGTATAAACATACTGTATACCAAATATCATGTGATTTAGTTCATTTCCATTGGAGCAAGAAACATTGTAAGTGTTTTTCAGAAAATGTTAAATGGCGAACAATCCAGTATGGCGGGAGTTGTGAGTCCTTGCGTCTGAATTTGTTCCTCATGAGGAGAGGAACTTTTGTACCATGTACATATTTTTTCATGTGCACTATAGTGCCACCAGATGGCCATTCTGCGCATATTTGAACAAGAGCGAGAGTTCAGCCACCCAAACAAGCATACCATGTTTGGCAAGCCTTGGGTGTACCAGCTAAAATGTATTTTAGGTCAAACTGGAGGGGGTACCTAAGGCTCTTGGTACCTAAGCTACAACGAATGGCGGTAATGTCTTTGCAAAACATTCCTCAGTTTTGTCCGCACAGCAATAAGGACTTGTCAACAATCATTGTTTGATTAAAGGTTTTGGTTGAAGTTTGTTGTGAAGTGATATGACCAAAAGTCCACACTTATTAATTTTTCCCCTAAACTCTTTATCGCCATTTATTTGTTAAGTCTCTACCTCTGGCTCAGGATGGGCGAGTGAAGCTTTCCGGTGAACGGGAGGACGAGACGCCATACTCCAGCGATGGACGCCGTCGGTCTCACGGCACCGCAGAGCTTATACGACCGCGCAAGTGCAAGTACTTGGAAGGTGCATGGCTTATCCAGTGTCGCTCTGCTGCCAAATGCAAGCGCACACGTTCTCTTAAATATTACGCCAAAGGCCTTTTTTATGTGAGCAAATAAACCCAAGAGAAACTATTTTGTTTGGATGTGCCATACACCAGGATGCAAATTAGGCTAAAACAATGCAAGCGAGCACTATAGATACTAGTGCAGGCTAAAACAGTGCAAGCAAGCACTAGAGATAGTGGTGCAGGCTAAAGGCCTCTACATGCTTCTGCGTAAGCAACGCGACATTCCTCTGCAACATATTGCAGAGCACTTGGCAATACATACTTCTGCGCAACCTACACAACATGGTGTCCTTACACTTCCTGAAGCTGGTTCATTTTATACCGTATTGAACAAATGATGCTAGCTATCTATATCGTTAGCTACTGTTAGCGAGCTTTATTTGGCCGTGATACCAGGTTGCTAGCTAGCTAGATATTGATAGTTTTGCTTAGCTAATGTTGACATAGATATATACAGTTGTTGTTGTATATATCGTTGTATGCAGCTGCCAACAACGGTGTCTATCGCTGTATTACTTCACTGATCTCTTGTGTGAACTGTGATTGTTCTAACCATGTATTTGCTATATCTAGTAAATCGCTCTGGATAAGAGCATCTGCTATATGCTTAAAAAAAATTATATGCACCCTGCTCTTTCTTTGTTTTGTTAGTTGAATATTCTGTGCATTAAGGTGTTGTAGTGACATGTTACATTTATATGTAATCTAAAGCACAACACAAAACATCTGGATATTTGCAACCTTAAATATATAATTTAGAATGGCGTGAAGACCACAGTCGATCGTTTGTTGTTTGCAGAATCTCCGAGTTTAATGTACTGTCAGTACAATAGACTTTAAAACCATGAAAGCAGCTTGTGTGCGAGCAACTCGCCTTTATAGCATTAAAATAATAGAGTAAATTCACGTGGAACAAAGGAACCAGCAGACGACTCTTGAAAATAAGAGTGGTGGTGCCTGGTGGCACTCCCAGCCAGAGCAAACTCTGGCGTGATGGGGAATCGAACCCCGGTTGCCATGGCCAGCGTCTCTTACCTTTTTCACACCTCATGGGTTTGCATCCCGGAATACATGTAGTCATTTTGCCTTTCCCATGCATTTTAAAATGCATATTGATATTTTCCCAACATATTAAATTAATTTTGTTCTCCATTTATACATTTCTTCTTATAAGTAATGAGTAGGGCAGTAGAATACATGCAGTTTTGAAACATGGTTATTTTTCACTGAGAATGTGGGAGAGGATTGACTTGTAACATTTTGTTCTGAGTACACTGGGTCCCAGCATTGTATCTGATGGCAGATGTGACATTGCTTAAAATAAAGAACAAAATAATAACATAACATAACATAAGGGGAAGACGAGAACAGGCCATTCAGCCCAACACTGCTCGTCCATTCCTACCACTAATCTGCTCACATGCTTAGTTTATCCAAAGGCTAGAGTGTCTAACACTGGATCAAGCCTAGCCGTGAATACCCCTAGTGTCTCAGCCTCTACTACATGTCCAGGCAAGCTATTCCACGCATTGATCACTCTGTGTGAAAAAAGATTTCCTAGTGTCCGTGTATGTAGTATGTGTTGGTATGTAGTATTACGTTATTTATATTATGTAAACTTTATTATATTATTTATGCATGTGCAAAAAACCAAAGCAATCTTGTGTTAACATTAAAACTACAGAATTCTACTCCCATACTCTCATATTACTCTAATTAAACACACTTTCACATATTTAACTATATAGATCTCTACGTTTTAGGGGGGAAAAATTGTTCCCTGGAATGTTAACAAAATTCTCAGTAATTTAACGCCCAATTGCAACCCTAGAATACTCTTCTATGTGCTCCACAGATTGACTGTTAATATAGCCTAATTGGTTTTGAATTATTGCAATACGATTATCGGAATATATATGGGCTTAATTTCTCTTGAACTGACGAATGTGTTTTGCTTCAGGTAATGAAGTTGGAGAATCCGAGGAGGATGAAGACTACGTTCCGTCTGAAGATTGGAAAAAGGTAACGAAGCATTGTGCGATGGCGACATGCAGTGGCATTCGGGGGAATTTGCTTCAGTGCTTTATTGATTGTTGATCATTATTTGACCTTGATTTAAGTCATGTGAAGCACTGTGGTTTGGTGTGCCCCTTCAGGAGATCATGGTGGGCTCCATGTATCAGGCCGTAACACCATCTGGGCTTTGCAAATACAGAGACAACGAGAAAGGTAACAACCATTGCTGTTTAGGAACATTTAGGGTCCTTTGGCTCATATCACGGGACCTTCTTTTAAAATGTGGGATGATTTCGATTTTTACGCGGGACTGTTATGGCAAACGCAGCAAATTATGTAGAGGTAATTCCATTTGAAAGCAAAGCTCACGGACAGTGCTCAAAGCAGGCCAGTGTGTATACACATCCCTTAACCATATGAATAAATCTGCTTTAAAAATAAATACAGGGGTCAAATGTAGGCCCAAAATAGCTGCCATCATTGCAGGCAGTATTATCTTATTTTCATTAGGATGTCAATATCTCCGGAATTAATACATCTTTATAAGTCTTTGTTCCATTAGACTTACTTTCAGTTCAGGCATGAAGCACCTTGGCTGTCGTACTCTCTGAACTGTTCATAGACTCATTCACGTAGTGTAGTCAGAACAGGGACGATGTGCTTGATTAGAGTCAAATTCACACTGCTCTTAAAAAGGCCCAGACCTTAGCTGCTGACATTTGTAACTTGTGTAACTTGCAATTCTGGATTGCTCGTGTTACATGACCGGCCTGTAGTTATATCAGCTGTCTGACTGCTGTTGGACCAATATGTCTGAACAAAAGGCCATATCTCATTCTGTAATTGCCTTACCAGTTCCACATTTCAGAACAAACGTGATGTGATGCTTCTCGCCTGTGTGACCATTCGCATAGCTGATGTTGCCCTGAATTAAATTGCCATTTGTTTTTCTCGAGCACAGTGTATGAGAACGATGACCAGTTATTGTGGGATCCGGAGTACCTTCCGGAAAATGAAGTGGTGGAGTTTCTGACTGAAGCCTCAAAGCGCACAGGAGAGGAGAGCGGCGTGGACGCCATTCCAGAAGGATCTCACATCAAAGACAACGAGCAGGTACCACCCAGAGCAGGCCTGTTCTCACACACACACACACACACACACACACACACACACACACACACACACACACACACACACACTTTCAGAGCAGGAATACGTTTCTATGGATCTGTGAGCTAAGCTAGGATATTACCACACAAACCTCCCCCTCTATTCTTATCCCTTCTATTGTCTCCTTTTGTCTAATGTATTCTAAAAGGATTCCTGCACACTGTCTCTGTCTGCTGCTTGTGAAATGTATTAGGTGCAACGTGTCGATCCAATGACCTTCATCACGCATAAAGACAATGTGTAATGGGGTCATATACTCATATATATATATAATAATATGGTTACATGACCAATCGGGTGGTAACCATTGCCACACCCCTATAACAAGTAATGCCCTTATAATCATGACATGATATAAAAAATATTATAAATAGAAAGAAATGGATCAAAACCATCTTCATTATCATACAAACAACTTGAAAGGAGTCTAATGTATTCTACCAAAGGTTCCAGGCTTGATGCAGAATTGAATGGTGATAGAAGAGCTCCTTGCCTTGTTCCTTTGCGCATATTGAGCATTGTTGAAACCGTACCATTAGGAATGCTAATGATTAATCGATGATCGATTAATCGCCGTTAAGAGTTTGATCGATCAAGCATATCAAATTAACGATTATGTATTGCAGCACAGCGGAGTTATCCAGTAGCACAGACTCTAGTGAGTGTAATAATATTGCTTTGAAACAACAGTTAAAACCTTGTTGATTTTATCAAATATATCTAGCAATATTTCACAAAAGAAACAATTTACAACGACAAAACATTTGTGTTATATTTGTTACCTCAGCCGACAATAGCATGGTCTCTTGAATTCACTAAGCACGCCTAACGTTACTTCTGCATTTCGCTGAGTTTTTGGAGAAATTTATTTATTTATTTATTTATTTCAAGTTGCCAAGCCTCTGCTGTCGGACAGCTCTTTTCGTTTCAAAAGGAATATCGTTTTCGTTGTTAGGCCTACTGAATGGTGTTTCATTTCCTTCATAATTCTTATTGTTTTATGCTATTAAAATAGGCCAGTGTCTCCAAAGTTTGAATAAAGCTTTGATTGAGGGGAAAAAACATTTTGTATTCTCTGTCATACGCTACATTTTGCTGGGTTCTTTTTAAAGGTTAATCGATTAATTGTTTGTTAACGTGGGCAACGATCGATCAAGGACATTTCTTCAAGTTAGCATCGCTAGAGTCCATTGACTGTAATCATGAGCATTTCCATTCCCAGCAAAACCTACATATATTTAAAAATGGTTTGCATTTATGTACATAATACATAAATAATTAAATAATTATTTGCTCAAGGAAGTCTTCCCCCCCATTGTCTGTCTCTTTCAGGCACTTTATGAATTGGTGAAGTGTGATTTTGATACGGAGGAAGCCTTAAGGAGACTGAAGTTTAATGTAAAAGCAGTAAGAGGTAAGCCCTCTCGCATCATGTGTTCCACTCTGCTCATACTGAGGGTAGAGAAACCTTTTCTGACTGATTTGTACAAGGAGCATTGTGCTGTGTGGCGTGACAACATTGACCTGATTTATACCAGGAGATTTCCTCCCTGCCTTATTTCTTCCTTTTCTGCCAATTGGGAATGCCCCAGTCATATTTTGTAAGCCAGCCTGTGCGTTTTAGAATCGATTTTAAGATTCTTTCACCTGTTTTTAAAGCTCTTAATGGTTTAGCCCCTTCATACATTTTAGAATGCCCGTCTGTATATCGTCCAAGTCAAGCTCTGAGGTCCTCTGATGCCCTTTTACTTAATGGGCCCAAAGTCGAATACTAAAAACATGCAGAAGCTGCTTTGCTTTATGCTCAGACAGGCTGCCTCTGTGAAAGGCCACTCAAAACATATCTGTTTACTTTGGCTTTTAATTAAGTCTTATCAGTCTGTGTTTTATTCCATTTTCACTGCTATTTTCATCCTTTTTAATTGTTTTATTGCTTTCGTTGTTCTCGTTGACTTGTTTTTATGAGGCCTATTGTAGCACTTTGTGCTACAGTTCTTTGTATGAAAGGGTCTATACGAATAAAGTGTCGAATTATTCTATCAGTTCAGGTGAACAAGTTGCAAAACATGCAGTTAGCCGCTGATTATTTTTCTCTGCAGCCCGCCAGCTCAGCTGCACTGCACTACTTGCGCAGCTGGCACAGACAGACAGCGGGGTACACCCTGCTGACCTGTAGCTCTTTCACTGGGTGACTTGAGGGATAGCCAACATGTTTGTTTCAGGGGGAGGTCATGCCTAACAAACCTAATGGACTTGTATGAGGAAGCTACAAAGTGTTTTGACGTGAACCTGGTTTATGATATTATACATTCGACTTTCATAAAGCATTTGACATTTCAATTTTTTTTTTTCAGTACTTTCACCACATCTCTTGGGGATTAGGGTTGGGTTTTGGGGGCTTATTCTCTCACCTTTTTAACCCCTCATGAGCTTGCTTCCCTGCATGGTTGGCCTGTACTTCATGTAAAGATTGTGGCATTGGCATACATATTGAGCCAATAACAATAATGAAACCTCTCTGTAACAGAAGACTTGTCAATATGGACTGAGGACGAATGTAGAAATTTTGAACAAGGACTAAAAGCCTATGGAAAGGATTTTCATTTAATACAAGCAAACAAGGTAAGACAGACCGGCGTTTCGAGAACTGTCAATTAATTTCAATAAACGGAACCGAGTTTGTTAGGCAGCCCTGATGTAAAAGGCGCTCAATGTAAGTGGAACTGATTCGACTGTAAAATTTAAATTGTGAATTGTGAATGACGCATCCTTCGCTAAAAATGGCAAACTGTGTTCTAGAGCAGCATTTCAATATGAGCTGCACTTCCCCAATACTGCTGTTGTCACTATTTCATCATTATTATTATTAACACTATTTCATAATCATTATTATTATCACATGTGGCAGATTACAAAATGCTTTTAATGTATCAAGATGTCCTAAAGCTAAAGCTTATTTTTATTTTTATTTAAGTTACAATTGAGCTCTTGTATGGTAAAATTGTCACTGAATAATTTATTGCATGTATTTGATTACAGTGCCCTCCAGAATCCAAAAGGATTATTTATTTTTTTAAATAGTTTTACTTCAATTGATGGTTAGATTTCTCTCATATTTTGAGTGTAAGATCAAGCTGATGAACAACAAATACCTTTTTTTAATAGGTTTTTTTGCTCATCTTCACCAAGGGTGCCATGCCATGTAAAAATGTTTTACTTAAACTAACTCAAATGTATGATGGTTTCATGCTACCATGAATTTAAATGTGTGTGTATATATATGATAATATGTTAATGTGATCATGCATATTTATTTGACACTGGTTCTTTCCCCTAGGTATTTCATGTTTCCTAAATTACATTTTTGCAGGTGAGAACTAGATCAGTAGGAGAAAGTGTGGCCTTTTATTACATGTGGAAGAAGTCTGAGCGTTATGATTTCTTTGCGCAGCAAACCAGACTTGGGAAAAGGAAGTACAACCTTCACCCAGGTGTGACGTAAGTAGCTGCTTGCTTGTCATGCATAAACACAGTGCTCCTTGTAACTTGATTTGATCTGTAAGGTTATGCTAGGTGTTGGTTTCCTGTCATACTTATTAAAAGGTAAAACAAACGCATGAAAATATCCCAGGTCTGAATTTGAAGTGGGTGTGATAGCGGTGCAAGGATGTTTCATTATATTATGAGCCAAATGCAATGATTGTTATATGTACATAAGTAGCATTTTTTCCATGTTTGGGATGTTTGTGAATATACAGGCAACTGCCATAATAAAGGCAGCACTTGAGTAAATTAGGGATCATTTAAATGAGTGTAGTACTGCGAGTGTCCATTGTGGGCGCTGAGAATCAAGGGAGGCCCTTTCCAGCAAGCCCCTTTCCCCAAGGCTTTTCAGTCTGGTGGGAAATGTGATCAGTTAATGTAGTGTAAGATAATGTGATTGGTCAGTGTGATGTGATTGGTCAGTGACCAGGCGTGTGATTGGCTCTCCTCAGGGATTATATGGACCGGCTGTTGGACGAGACGGAGAGTGCAGCCTCCAGTCGTGCTGCCTCTCCGCCTCCCCCCACCTCCAACAGCAGTGCCAGCCACTCTGAGAGAGACGAGAGCAGCAACCACAACGGTGAGCTCCACACGGCTCCGCTTCACCGCAGCTCACTTTGGAAATAAATGATCACGGAGCTTTCTAGTTTTCCACACGCCTCTTCAAGAGCGATTCGTATTTGTGCGTGAGGTCCCTTTCATGAGGACTTGATATTTTGACATGGACCTAACTGGTGAGCGGAATGTCATAGTGTGTGGATTCCTTCAGCTGTACTGCACGCGCTGTACTATGCAATTGTGAATGGTGCAGAGACGCTTTGCGTGCAGGTTTCGAACTTCAGATAAATCGTTAGGGCAACCCCAGGGTCTCTTGGTCACCATGACAATGGCGTGTCATCCACAGCGTGACAGAGTTGGCATCAGTATGAAATGCACCTCTCCTGCTAGCCCTCTCATGCAGTACTGTGTGTGCCCTATAGGCTCATGGGCTGGTGCATTGGAGAAGTATTTCCAGAGGTAAAAGCTTTAAGGCAATCTGCATATTCATCGATTTGTGAACACGGGATAAACCTAGTAGTACCACATCCGCACCATTGCAAACGGACAGCATCAGAGCAGAAAGACCTCTTCACAAGGCCGTGACACTTTTAAAGTGCAAGGCCTCTCTGACCCTGGGGGTAGAGATGACCACAACACACAAGAGAGTTGAGAATCACTCCAAAATGCAGTGCTCCATGCAGGGTCACACAGCAGGTACCCAAGGAGCACAACTGGGCATTCCTCATAGTGGGAGGAAAAAATGGGGATGAAATGTCAAACAAAAAAAGTATCTATTTCATAGCCTCACTGGACTGTGAGTAGCTCTATTGTGTGTGTGCGTGCGTAACAGGTACAGTAAGTCACGGTGTTCTCCTATGTGCTTGTGTAACAGGTACACTAAGTCACAGTGCTGTGGAGGCCATGTCCAGTGAGGGCGAAATGAAGCTGGAGGGGATTCAGACCAATGGCCCCACCCACTCCCTGAACCCCCCAGAGTCTAATGGGCGTGAGGGAGAGGGGCCTCACAGTGAAAGCAGAAACTGGTCTGCCCAGGAGGACAGTGGTGGCCACGAGAGTCTGCCTAAGAGATGTGGGACAGAGGGCAGCGATGCAGAACTTTCCAGAACCAACACACCCAGCGCTGAGGGGGACTGACCTTGGCCCAAAAGCAGGGCCTAGGCCACACCCAGATGAGCTTCTCAGAACCCTCTGGGCTCACCAGCAACGAGGTGGGGGACAGACTGGGGCACTTGCCCCTGATCCAGTTTATATCCCAAAGCAATGCAACTCCAAAAAATTATAGGATTTAGAAAAAGATAGTAAATAAATTCCCACCATTTTTAAAAACATTTTTTAAAGACTTATTCTAAAAACACAACTACAATTTGTATTAGAAATTATCTGTAATATTTTTGTATGTGAAAGATATTTATATTTTTGAACTAAACGTATTCATGTGGGTTATTTCTGTTAAGCCGACATCTTTTGGCGGGAGGTGGAGCGTGTTGTTAGCCAGCAGTCTCACTCAGTGAGGAAAGGGGTGCTGGAGATTCACGGGCACAAGACGTTGCACTTTTGGTTCCTTTCGATTTTTCGGGTGGCACCACGGCTCCTGTCACCCACGGACACAAGACTCTGAAAGGCCTTTTGCACACACTCTTATTTTTAGGTAAATGAGCTTGTGTGCAGTCCACCCTTTTCATATATGTAGAGGCTGACATCTGTGATGTCCTGAATGTTTCTGATTATGGGGAAGAGTTAAGAGTTCAAGCTGTATTTTTTCAGTATCTCAGTTGAATTTGATTTTGTTCTTGTTTTCTTAGTAACAGTACTTATGGAGTGGATACATGTAAAAGTTTGTATAGATTACTTGTTGTGTACAGTTGCTGTTTTGATGACCCGAAAAAGTCCATCGATCTGACATTCCTCCACATTTCGGGCAGCTTTGGGACTTTGTATACCACGTATAGATTTGCGACGCACTCTGAAAACAGGAGCGGCTCGGTGCAATCTTTCCTTAAGCACTGCTTATGACTGGTATGAAGGCGTGAGGCAGAGTCGACTTGTAATCTTGTGAAAGGTGCAACACGGTCCCTGTGTTAGAGAGCCCTTACACTTTAAAGCACCAAGGCCTCTTGAAGAGGTCTTAAATCTGCTCTGATGCTGTCCGTTTGAAATGGCACAGATGTGGTACTATGCGCTCTAACCTGTGTTCACAAATCGATTCATATTTTGCTTGTGTTAAAGCTTTAGTCTGAAATGTTTGTATTATTTAAGTTGATTCTTGAATTCTGTTGAGGTTACTTTTTTTAAACAAAAATGTGATATTTTCTCCCCTTAAACAACATCAACCATGCATATAAATAAAAACTTTTTTTGGTAAAGCAGAAGTTGTTACCATTTCAATTTCAAATTTTTGTTGGGATTTTTCACTCTAAAATCATCTGAACGCAGAAGAATCAAGCCATATTCTGAAGAAGAAAGGTATGCCTGAATGCAAATTTGTCTCAATACACAGGCATCGGCATATAAGCACATATGGGAACTTCCATGTCTTAACTTGTCCAGCTAGAGGGGGCTATTGCTTTGTGTCTGATGGCTTTCAAGTCCGAACTCCCTCAAATAACAAGCTTTGGGGCTGTGACCAAAGTTTGGGCATACTGTGCAGCAAACAATATGAGGGTGAAAAGGGCAGTATGCCTTTCTCTTGCCTGCAGTAGATATTGGCTTGTTTATGCTTATATGAGGAAATAATGCCCAAGCAGGAGAGAGGGAAAGACCTACCAACGGCTGTCACTCATTTACTTCTGGACATATGGATGATAAATTAGGTTTTGTCAATAGGAAAACTCAACTAAATTGACCTAAACACATGTAATTTTTCCCAGAGTAGTCACTTTATTATACGTTATCTTTTTGCATTAAAAAAAATGTATATTTATATATTTTCATTTATTTTTATATATATTAAATCCCCAAAACTGTTCTAAGCGAGAAATGGTTTTGAGATATAAAAATACTGGCAAATGTCCTGGCAAACAGACTGGAGCAAGTAATCAGTGGCCAAATACACCCTGACCAGGTTGGCTTTGTATGCCATAGATGTGGCCCTGCAAAATACAGCGGTTTCTCAATGTGACCGCTTCTGAGGAAGACTTGTGCACCAGCTTCACAGGGGGACTAGACCGGGTTGCCAGCTCTCTGCCATGCTGCTGGTTTTGGGTCTGGAACCCCTAGCTCAGGCTATAAGGGAGGATGTGAACATCAAAGGGGTCACCATAACAGACACAACATACAAAATGTATTTATATGCTGATGTCATTCTGTTCCTAACAGATCCTGAACTATCAATCAGAAATGTTTTGATTGCTTGTTGAAGGTTTTCTCCTTTTCATAAGAGTAATGCTAGGATTTGCAAAACAAGTCCAGAACAGGGCATTCATATTTTAGGTATTCTATTTCCATCTGCCATCTTAGATATAATTAAATTAAATTAAATAACTAAAGTAAACACACCCCAGCTTTGGACAAATGAGAGAAGAATAGGTTGACAGCTGGAAAGGGCTTAATCCTTATGGAGCAAGCTAACTACAGATTAAATGATTGCCATACCCAAATTTTTCTCCTTTAGAAGTCTAGAATAATTACTTTAGAAGAGCAGACTAATTTAAGTAAAATAGACTAGGTTACAATTTCTAGATTGCAAAACTGGATGAAAAGTGGAGTAAATTCAAAGGGGTTATTCTTGATGTGCAGTGTACATTAATTAAAAAACAAAGAAATAATTAATTGAAAACCAGACTCAATAGTAGATGAAGTGAACTATTATTACTTAGTGAAGCGATTAATGAAACTAGATGTGTTAGTAAAGGGCTGCAACAAAAGCCTGTATACACCAGTAGATCTCGAGGACCAAGCATGGGCACCCGTTTTGTCATGTAACGGGTTCCCAACGTTTTTTGCACCACGGACCACCTTCATGCTCAACAAATTGCCTGTAGGGGGAGAGAATCACGCGCATAACAAAACACAATAAAGTGCATATTATATCATTTAATTATTCATTTAATAATTTATAATGTAAATGTGACTCAACTCAACTTCTTTTAAATGCAGCTTTCTTTTTTTGGCAGTCTTGGAGTCTTCTGCTGTCTCATCAAGGGTCTTTCCCCCTTTTCAAAGCTCTCCAGCCATGTTTGTTTTTTACTCATTTTTGCTAGGGTTAGCTTGTGGGCTTAATTTATTGGTGCATGGAAAAAAACTGAGATAAGTGCGGAAAAGAGTCACAAACGGAAGTGGTCATTTTTCAAAATAAAACACCCTGCAGACCAGTCAATAAAATGGAAATAAAATTACAATTAAAACGTTTTTATTCTTTCTGTGCGGCCCGTTACCAAATGATCCACGGCCCGGTACTGGTCCGCGGCCCGGTGGTTGGGGACCCCTGATGTAACGGGTTCCCCTTTAATTCCCACGCCCACCTATGCTCAACTTTGCCTATAGAGGACATGCAGATGACGTTTTCAAACCACGTGACGTTTGTTACTTCGCCATACTGGGTAGCAAAACGTTACTGGACCGTGGAACAAGCAACGAGTCGAGCATCGTAAGTAAGATAATACGTGTGCAATATGATGGTAATTTTGTGTTCTGCACTTGTGTACAAATAGACAAGGGCAGAAGAGCGGCGTTTCGTTTTACAGGTTCCATCCTGAAGCTGTCAAATGGGTGGAAGCACTGAAGAGAAAGAATTGGCAACCTAGCTCAACTAACCAAATTTGCAAGGAACACTTAATTTCAGGTAACGTTAAATTGACAATCATCTGCCCTCTCAATCAAGCAGATAACGTATCATTTAGGAGTGCAGTGACCACAAAGAATAAGTAGGCTAGCCAGTTAGCACTATTAGCTGCTGCACATTTGGCCAGCTCTGATAGAAAAGCATTCCAAATAACGTTAAACGACGGGTTTACATTACATTAAGTGTAACATTGATACATTTGGTTTCCTAATCAGAGATTGTACACTCCGTAGAGTACTTTAGGGTTAGCATTAATATGTTGGACAACAAACATTCACAGTATGCATGCGAAATACCCCATTCTGTCCGTGATTAGCAACAGCTGGAACGGTGCTGTTAGCTCAGTTTAAAATGTTATCATGAATCCAGTCCCCTGAATCACACCCTTTTCCAAGTTCCATAACCCTATGATTCAATTCTAAATCGCCTGAACGGAGTTATATTATACTGAATGTTGGGGGGGAAATGGGCGATTCAGGGGCTGGATCCAGGCTAGTAAAATGAAGCAAGCTAGTTAACGACACGGGATATGAAAGTACAACTCATGTATTTGTAAGCCTCGAGACTTTTAAATGCCTTTAGAGCCTTCCAGATGAAATATGACTGCCGATTAACCAAGTAGTTGTACAGGTCGTGGTATGCTATGTCAGGCACATCGCCTGTCTAGCAGTTGTATATCGGCTCAGGGCAAATTATAAGGATCCTGCACTCCAACAATCGAACTTTTTACGACATATCGTGCCGTTTGTTCATTGTCCAATGTTCCACTTTCACAGCTGCCTGCAATGTCTATCGCTGTATTACTGCACTGATCTCTTGCGCAAACTATGATTGTTCCTACCATGTATTTATGCACATCTTGTAAGTCGCTCTGGATAAGAGCGTTTGCTAAGTGCTTAAAATGTAAAATGTACATCAGTAACCTAAATTAGTTAATCCTTGATACAGTAAGCCTCATTAACACATTGACTATGTACTTACAAGGGATTTACCCACCGGCCACTTTAGTTGCCGGGTGCATTTCAGAGTAAATATACAAAAAACGATCTAATTGAGCTAAATTGTCTTTATGTTGGCTGTTACTAGATGTTGCTTAATAGGAGGCTACAAATATATCAACAAAAAAATACTACTTTAACTACTTGAATTTTACCTTTATTTTGGGAGCTTCACCTCTGCCATGCATCACAGAAATTGCAGCAGGACGTAAACACCACCACATGACAGGATGGAAGTGCATTTTCCAGGAAGTGGTTTGAAACTGTTCCTAAAGTTGTCTGCTTGCATGCCAGTTGTTTTTAAAGCATATATAGTCATCCAAAAAATATTCACAGATGGAAAAAGAGTGGTAGAGACTTCACCAGGGCCTGGAAGGAGTTTTAGTTACCTCCGGATGTTGTGGAGGGAGAAACGGCAGGTCCGAGTGGCATAAATGGAAAGACAACAGTTTTGTAAAGCAGAATTTTTTGAACTGTAAAGCATTTTTTTAATGAAAAAATATTCCAAAAAAAGAGTGGTAAATTTTTACATGAATTTTGCTTCTGTATTTTTTTATGAAAAAAACATTTTTACATGCCAGAAAAATACACATGCACACTCTCACTCTCTCCTGTAAACAAGATAAAACAGTTTATTAGTTGTTTTTGTTCGCTTGAAGACAAAGACCCCAGCTTTGAGACCTCTGAACTTTCGGGGGGGGGGGGCCCAAAGCATTCCCCCCCCCCTTCTTTCACACCACACTCTCACAACTCCCCTCCACCCTGGGGACCACCTGTTGCTCGGGGCCGCAACGCACAGATTCGAACCGGGGACCTCCAGCCCCTATGTCTGGAGCTCTACCATCTGAGCCACGGACACCCTCAGTCTTTCAGCTTACTTAAACAGCACAACTGATCAAACCTGTGCAAACAGAAAGGAGCAAGAGCTGGGCTTGAACCCCAAACCTCAGCGTAAAGAGACAGAGATCATTCACTTGCACCACAGCTTCCTTGGTTAATTTCTTTCTCCTGTAGTGAACTTAAGGAGAGACCTCGTAAATGCAACAGAAACAGTCAAGCTGGGGCTTGAACCCCTGACCTGGGCACGGGCACCCACACCCGCACCCGCACTTTTTACATGTCTCTGGTGAGACCTTGTAAACTCAAAATAATAAACAGTCCCTAGTTTAAATATTCCTCCCCTACCTTGAGCATATGCTGGCCCAATGCAAGTGTACCCCGTCCCACTTGTACAGGTCACCCCTGTTCCAAAAGGAGTCCCAGTGCCCCATAAACCTGTACCCTTCTTTCCTGTACCAGGTTTGTAGCCACGTGTTAAATCTCCATATAAAATTCTGCTTGCCTTTGCTAGCATGTGGTACTGGCAGAATTCCAGAGAAGACCACCGTGGAGGTTCTGCCCCTTAACTTTGATCCTAATTCTGTAAATTTGTCCTGCAGAACCTCAAACCTACCCTTAACTATGTCATTGGTTCCAATATGGACCATGACCACTGGATCCACCCCTGCTCTGGCCAGGAGCTTGTCCGCGTGTTCCAGGAGGTCTCCAACCTGAGCACCAGGCAGGCAACATGCCATGCGAGATTCCTTTTCCCGTGAAAAAGACTATACTGTCTATACCTCTAATTATAGAATCCCCCACTACAATTATCTCCCTCTTCCTGGGTTGCATGGCCACCAGGGTGCCCTGGGGCTCATCAGTCCTCCCACTCACAGAGGGCTGGGCCAGATCCTCTTCCTGCAAGGGCTGGAATCGGTTGGACACCACAATCTCTGGAGATGCCGCCCCTGCATGTGCGCGCCCTTTTCTATGCTGGCGCCCTACCGTCACCCAACTCTCTCCCTACCTGCTCTAGAGGCTCCCCCTACCCTGCTTCGAGTGCTAAACAAACGCGTGTGTATTGAGAGATACAGACTTCCCCATATAAAATCTACTGTAACTCACTTAATTCTCAACAAATTTTTATGACATTTGGCTTGTTGTCAGAGACAAAATGTGTATTGTTTGAAGCTGCCAAGAAAGCAGTAGAGGGGGGTTGTTAACTTAATAGGTTTCCAGATTCTGCAGAAAATCGTTGAGGAAAGCCAACAATTGTGAAATTTGGAACTCAAATAACCTGGATGTTATGCAGAAATGTCTCACGTTAACAAGCCAAATTTCACGGAAATTGGTTGAGAATTAAGCGAGTTACAGTAGATTTTATCAGGGGAAGTCTGCATCTGTCAATACACATGCGTTTGTTTAGACACGGATCTTGCCCACGCCAGTATGGCGGCCGCGTAGATGCATCTGAACAGGGTGAATGAGGCATCTACGTTTTTATATCTTTGGATCAGGATGCCCACATCAACGATCTGACTTCTAGACTTCACCAAAGGGAAGGAACAGCTATTCTCCCTAGAGTAGGCTACCCTGCCTTTAATAGGGACATGATTTATTTTGTACATCACAGTTGACGTGAATTAGCATGCATTGTTGAAAAGACGAGATTGTGTACATATGTCCATATTTTTGGTACATTTAACCGTGATATTTAAAGGAGAACGTGCTATGTGATGTAGACGGCCTGGCGGTGATGTTAACTTTAAGTACAGTTAACATCTGTAAATTGGAGGGAAATATCTACATATCCGAAACAATTTTTCTACTCATTGAGTTATACATTTTTGAACAAACAGTACCATGAAAAAGCAATCTTTCTATTGTGTATGGTGGACTGCTAGTGGGTACATAAACTTCATTCATCCATGTAAACATTAGGAGTGCACCACTGACCCATGCACCTAAAGATGATCATTAAAAGTGTATTTCATGGGAAATTATAAATATACATTTCAGTACAGCATTACCTCTAAGTGAAAAATAAGAATTAAGTTATTTTACATGTTATTTTTCTGCACAACTAGATTAATTCTATAGGCTACATTGTGGATGTGGCACTACATGCTTTAATATTAACAAGCAATATTCACTGATTTATGAAAGCTTAGTTTAGAGTCTAAGCAGAATCTCCATCGGGATACATGGCAAGAACAATGCACCGGTATCACACACTTCTGACGAGTTTTTGAACTATATCATAGATCATATCGTGGACTTAACATTATTATTGATCTCTCGAAAAAGTTCGAAATGTCATTCATTTCTTCGTTAAAAATCAGCAAAAGTCGTATTCGTTCCTGCCAGTAGATGGAAGATGCCCAAGCTTGCTTCAGTCAATATCTGCGTTGACCCCTTGATAAAGAAGCGGACTGCCAATACTGGTTGCTAGATTACTGCATTCTTTTATGAAAATCTCACATTTTCTACATTCTCAGTTGACTTTCATCCATACATCCCGTGTTAATTATTTTACATAGGCTACCGTATGCACCATTGACTGCCATACATTTTTAAATGTATGTCATGGTTAAAAACAACATTGGGTTATTTTTTCCGATTTTTTTTTTTCAATATGGAAACGCTGTGGGTAAAATAGGTATAGGGGATGATTAGTGCCAAAACGAACGCATATGCGTTTGACAAAGCGGCTGTATTTTTACGTACCACCACCTACGTGCACCTGCATATATGCGTTTGACGATGCGACTGGTTTTGTTCCGTACAATACGCACAGGTTCTCTTCCTCTAAGAGGAACTCGACTCCCAAAATGAAAGTGGTAACGATAAGGTGGGTCGCTGGCTTTTGAGGACTAACGAATAATGAAAGGAATAGCCACTCTTCTGCTTCTTGTACAGGCTACAGCTATAAACACAGGTACAGCTTTAACTATTTATACGCTTGACGCAAATGTACATTATGTTGATGCCTTTACGATAAAAATATGCTGGTAACTTCCAAATATAGAGTCTGGAAACAATTGAGTAAATGAACTCAAAACCCACCTCTTCAGGGTTCTCTAGGCTTCACCGCTGGCTCTTATGGTGCCTTTTCTTGCTGTGCACCCCCCCCGCGATTTCAGAGTTCTAAAAACTGGGGTTTTCGATATGAGGACTTCGCGTGGATTCGAACCGTGGACCTCCAGGGGCCAATCTCCCGAAGCAGCTCTACCAAGTGCGCCACGGACACCCTCACACTCATCCTCTGTTTTTTTTCGATATGAGGACTTGGTTTACTTAAACAGCACAATGGACCAAACCTGTGCAAAGATTCTACTGTCTTGATTCTACTGAAAGGATCAAGAGCTGGGCTTGAACCCCAAACCTCAGCGTCAGGAGGCGGCAATCATTCACTTGCACCACAGCTTCCTTGGTTCATTGCGTTGTCCTGCCGAGAACTTAAGGAGAGACCTCGTAAACGCAACAGAAACAGAAGAGCTGGGGCTTGAACCCCTGACCTCAGCACTGGGAGAAAGAGAAAGTTCATGCTCGCCACCTCCATCTGCACTTTTTTTTTGCATGTCTCTGGGAGAATTTAAGGCGAGGCCTTGTAAACTCAAGAGAATAAGAAGGGTAGAGCCAGGGCTTGAACCACTGACCTGGGCATTGGGAGACAGAGATCATTCATGATAGCCACCTCCATCTGCACTTTTTACTTGTCTCTGGGCGAATTTAAGGCGAGACCTTGTAAATTCAAGAGAATAAGAAGGGTAGAGCCAGGGCTTGAACCCCTGACCTGGGCACTGGGAGACAGAGATAATTCATGATCGCCACCTCTGTTTGCACTTTTTGCTTGTCTCTGGGAGAATTTAAGGCAAGACCTTGTAAACTCAAGAGAATAAGAAGGGTGGAGCCAGGGCTTGAACCACTGACCTGGGCATTGGGAGACAGAGATAATTCATGATAGCCACCTCCGTCTTCACTTTTTACTTGTCTCTGGGCGAATTTAAGGCGAGACCTTGTAAACTCAAGACAATAAGAAGGGTAGAGCCAGGGCTTGAACCACTGACCTGGGCATTGGGAGACAGAGATAATTCATGATAGCCAAATCCATCTGCACTTTTTACTTGTCTCTGGGAGAATTTAAGGCGAGACCTTGTAAACTCAAGAGAATAAGAAGGGTGGAGCCAGGGCTTGAACCACTGACCTGGGCATTGGGAGACAGAGATAATTCATGATAGCCACCTCCGTCTGCACTTTTTCCTTGTCTCTGGGAGAATTTAAGGCGAGACCTTGTAAACTCAAAATAATAAGAAGACAGATCATTCATGCTTGCCACCACTATCTACATTCTACATTTTACATTTTAAGCATTTAGCAGACGCTCTTATCCAGAGCGACTTACAAGATGTCCATTAATACATGGTAGGAACAATCATAGTTAGCCACGAGATCAGTGCAGGAATACAGCGATAGCCATCATTGCAGGCATCTGCGTACCATACCTATAACACCGGGAAGTTAATATATATATTTTTTAATTTTTTAATTTTTTAATTTTTGATGAAGCAAGCTTGGGCATCTTCCGTCTACTGGCAGCAAGGCCGAGGATCCCCCAATTTCAGATATGCTCAAAATGTCCCCCAATATATAGCCTAGCTGATATAAAAATATAAATAAATTGATTTGCCCCCAATCTTGACTCCATGGTTACTTGACTGGCAGGAACGAATACGACTTTTGCTGATTTTTAACGAAGAAATGAATGACATTTCGAACTTTTTCGAGAGATCAATAATAATGTTAAGTCCACGATATGATCTATGATATAGTTCAAAAACTCGTCAGAAGTGTGTGATACCGGTGCATTGTTCTTGCCATGTATCCCGATGGAGATTCTGCTTAGAGCAGGGGTGTCAAACTCATTCCATGGAGGGCCGAGTGTATGAAGGTTTTTGTTGCAACCAACGCACTACACCAGGGGATTCCACTAATTATCTCCCTTCTTCAACCAAGCAGGGGAACTAATTGAAATCACCTGGTGTAGGGCGTTGGTTGCAACAAAAACCTGCACACACTCGGCCCTCCATGGAATGAGTTTGACACCCCTGGTTTAGACTCATGTTGACATTTTCTTCTCATGTCCACAAGAGGGTGCCATTACTCTGTCTGCTGGGTTTGGAGCACACTCGCACGTGGCTAACTCTGATAGCCGGATAACTTTCAGGATAACTTGACATAAGTCAGGCTTTTTCGCTTCCACGAAGCAAGTTTGGCTAAATCACATCCATAAACTTGAACCTGCTCCAGCGCAGGCTAACTTAAGTTAGCTGTAGCTAAGCTTGACACTCCCCGGAAAAAATGGCAGCTCCCTTCCTCAGAGACCCCATTGATGAAGGAGAAATATTAATCCGATTTGTGATTCACAGGGAGAGATCGCCAAGATCCTTTATTATATTCTGATGACTTACTATATGAGCGCTACAGATTCAGCCGACAAGGAATAATTTATTTACAAGACCTTCTCGAGCCATACATCGCCAATACCACCCGCCGCAGCCATGCATGTACTGTCTCTCAGACTGTAGGCATAGGCTTGCGCTTTTTTGCGTGGCACATTTTTGTACACTGTTGGTGATGCGGAGAACATTAGCAAAGCCGCTGCATGCCGTGCTGCTCGGAAGGTTTATTTGGCGCTCAAGAAATGTATCAACGTGTTCATTATATTCCCTGGCCATGTCCGAGTAAATACAATCAAAGAGGGCTTTTATGGAATTGCAGGTAATTGAGTTATTCAATATTTTACCATTGAATGAAAATGCATTCCTATCACCATTTTTAATTACGGAGCTTACGACATGATTATGCAGTTTCCCAACGTCATTGGCGCAGTGGACTGCACTCAAATCGCCCTCTAGCCCAAACGAGGCAGATTTTGTGAATCGAAAAGGCTTTCACAGCATTCATGTGCAGGTACTTATGACATCATTTTCCTCGAAAATTACATTGTTCTAGAACAAATAATTGTTTTTATAGCAATCATATGCCTGTCTTTGACAATAGGGGTCATGGACCTTGCAATTGCCTGCTGTAGGCTACCCATGTACTGTACAATACCCATGACTTGACCTCAATCTTAGATGATCTGTGACTCCATCTGCTTCATCACTAATGTTGAGGCCAAGTGACCAGGCTCCGTCCACGTCCACGTAGAAAATGAATAAGGTGAACTCATGATAATAGAGAATCTTTTTTTTTTTTTTTCTTGATTTAAAAAAATAAAAATAAATAAACAAAGACAACACATACATAGACATATATATCAAATTACAAATACAACAAAATTCATGTAAGTAGAAGTTCCATCACTCATGATTCTACTGCTGGGTGGGGGGTCACAATTTATTTTCAATTCAATTTATGCACTTCTGATTATTTATGAATACTTGTATATATTTATATACATAGGCTACCTGCATAAATGCACCCACATTTACACTCACATATAGCCTACACACAACTGCTACTTCTATATGTTTATCTACAAATATCTGCTCCTACATCTATATGTTTATCTACACATCTGCATACATACATGCATACACACATGATACATACAAGCACAAAAGTACATAGATCCTCATAAGTATTTATTAATTTGTATCAATTAGAATCTCTTTGGGCTTGTTTATATCTACATATTCTAAAAGAGTTGAGAGAATTATTTTCGCTAGCAAAATCTCATTCGAAGATTCATTCCATTAAGCCTACTGCCAGTACGCACAATTAAATAAATATAATTTCATTGATTGGGGTAATAAGGCACTTAACACTAGCCTATACATTTTCCCAACACTTACGCATTTAACTTGTCGGTGATGTTTTGCTATGCTTCTTGTCTTGCTCTTGCTGCTGTAGCGGTGTTGGTTTTTGCCGTTATTATATTTGTATAGTCCTCATACGTTTGCATTATGTCTCCTGTTCCTCCGCGGTGAAAAGAGCCGCTCTTTATTTTTGTTTCGCTGCCATTGTACAATGAAACTCGGTTAGAAAATAATGGTTTCGATGAGCGACGCTTCCCTCTTTTAGAGTAGATCGGGCACGCGCGCTTATCCTGATTACTTAAGTCTGGTTCGAGTTAACGAGACCGTTTTAGCGCTAATCAGCCTTTGAGGAACCGAGATAGCCTGACTTCAATCATCGGGTTAATTTAAGATGGCTAATAGGACATTAGCTCGGCTTAATTGAACCACGTACGAGGAACGGGGCCCACGTCTGGGCCCGTGACCAGCGTTTTTGTGCATGCTGATAATAAGGTGAAATTCTCTCTCTGAGTTCAGTCTTGCCACATTTATGCTCCATGCTGGCTGGCCATTACTGGTTTTAATTTCTGAAGGGAGATTTTTAAGTTTTCATAATGTAAATCCTGATGAATTTCCCTTATATTTAATCTACTCTTGGTTAATTTAAAAATGTTAACACGGATTGGCCTTTGCTGCTACCCCTCCATGAAATGACAAACAATTGATTCATGAAATGTAGGCACTTTATTTTTGCACATTATTCAGTCACAAGGAGATAGCTCTACTCAATTGGATACAAACTGGACAGATTATATTTCTTGAACAGATGGCGGAGCCACCATTTTCACAAAACCCTGTACCATAGCTATGGGGTGTGGGCGAGACATCCTCACCGGTCACGAAGTGTGCTGTTTGTGTTAACTGCTGAATTGCAAATCAGACCTTGTGTGAAAACTGAATACTCCAATATCTCCTGCTAACAGCTGACATTGAAATGGTACGACCATTCAGTTAAGACGATAGAAAAATTAAGATAGATAGAAATACATTACACATTTTTCAAACCGACAGTATAAAACATCCTTGGGGGATGTTGATCGTTATGACCACTATTAGGTATCTTTACCCATGGTGACAATGAAAACAAACCCACATTTAACACAATGAATAAGCTAAAAATGCTCAATCTTCACAAAATGCACTGACAACAATGGGGTGGGACAAGAAACTTATGTGGATAAAATTCAAATTACAAAGAAATTGTTGGACAGGACAAACACTGCCTGTAGAGGGGTGAAGAAACTCATCTTTAGCCATAGCAAAAGAAAAAAGCTGAGCTATAAACTCAATACTTATTCGCTCCAATTCAGAGGAGCTCTCCTCAAGAACATCATTATGACATGATTATCACATTCACTCAATCATAGTTTACTAGCTAGGTAATACAAGACCCTTCAATCTTCAGGGTATTTTTAAAAGTGTTTTAAAAAAAGTTTTTAAATTTGTACACATTTGAAAACAAATCTTGACAATTCATGACAAAAATATACTTGAATAAGAAGGGTCCCCCTTTCCCAGAAAATCCATGATGTGGATTTCAGGTTACCTTCTCTCCTTTATCACAAATTTACGCCAACCCTTTTTAACAAATGACCAGTCAACGAATACGTAGGTCTTATTTCAATTTCAACTGCCAGGTGGTGCTGTCCCCCTTAAGGCATCTCTGTTGAAATAAAAAGGTAAACATTTGAAGATGCACCCTCATTTCTCCACGTCTCCACAATATACATAAGAAAACACCTATATGGTTGTAAACCGTTAAAAGTGCATTCACTAGCTATGTTATTCGTCTTCCTTTAAATACAAACCACATTAGGTTACGGATACAAATACAAAATCATACTATGTGTTGCTCCAGCATTTTAAAGCAATGGTGTCATAACACCATTTTTGTTTTCTACCGAATATATATTTTGTACAATACCGTGTAAACACTAAGGAATAAATATAAAAAGTCTTGTTCTTTCTCAATAGAATTCAATAATTTCTCTGCATCTTAAAATGGAACTACCTACACACACACACACACACACACACACACACACTCTGCCTCACAAATTCCTTCCGATCACTCCACGACGTTCCTTTCGATATGCGCCATGAAGGCATGCCCCGTTCCCTCGCGGGTAAAGACAGACCAAGGGACACTTCTTAACCCCAACCGGACTTCAAAAATCTGTCCGATGGGTTTCTAACCTTGTTTGTATCCTGCACATGACACAGAATAGACCTCCCTTTTTAAAAAGTAACTAACACATTCAAATACAAATATAAATCACTGCTAAAATACCTTTAACCGTCTTACAAAAAAAACGAAATTAAAAATCAGAGCCACTTAATTGCAGCTGCCTGGTCCCAGAGCAGTCCAGCACATGACTGGCTGACAAATTCTTGCAATGGTAAACAAAACCAGGAATGTCAAAAACACATTCCTTAACACTGACAAACAAAACCTCCAAAACAAAAACTTAGCTGTGAGGGCAAGATGCTAATCTTCCATTCCATTTCTGTAGCCACCCCACCCCACAATATCAGCAGTCTTGCTTGGCTTCTCCTCAACGTGCTCCTGGGCGTACAAAGCAATAAATAAAACCAGTTTCTGTGCAGCCAAACGGGGAGCGAGAGGGGGTGGCCTCTTTACGTTACTGTCATACAGCTATCTTCCCTTTCAACTCCAGCTTGTTGTTGCTTTCACTTTGCTTACTTGACTGTTCTTCCGTGAAGGTGATGTAAGAGTAAACCAGACTTCCAGCAATACTGTGGGCATAAAAACAAACAAAGAAACCATTGGTTAATAACTCAACGACCATCAATCGCATCGATCAAAGTGCTGCGGATTAAAGACAGGAGCTGTGACTGATCCAGGATCAGGGCTGTGGGAGGGGTCAGGGCAGAACGCACGTCTGCCATCAAAGGGGATGTAAACGGAGAGGCAATCATTAGAATTCTGCCCCTGAGCCTGTTTTTCAGACCTGGGAGTCACGGGGGTCGCGGGAGTCTCACACTCCTCTGTACTTCCGGCGCTAATGACAGGGGCCTCGTGGAGCGAGCACACAGCCGCAAGTCCCGACTAGTCCAGCTGTACGCACCCCCACCAAACCTCCACCCCAATCGCTTACACACCACACCTCACTCTTATGCTCAGCACACCCCTCTACCTCACTCTTACGCTAACTGCACCCCTCTACCCCATTCTTAGGCTCAGTGCACCCCTCACCAACTACACCCGCACCCATCCACTCCTTGACAAAAAGTGAAATCACATTTACGCTGCAGCAGACCGCGTGAGATGGGTGAATATTATTCGAAATAAATCTCAACACAGCCAATGTCATCAGTGCAAACCTGCATCAGAGGGTAAGCCATTGGCACACGCAATTCTATGGATGTTCCATACCTGAGATTTAAACCAATGAAGTTGGTCCAGGTGAATATGTAGTCCCCGCCAAAGACCATCCCGATATAGGTCACTAAAATGTTCTGGAGAAAATGAAATAAAAACAGTGGTGAAAGACATACACAAATGACATGCTTCCAGACTGCAACAGGACAGGTGATACTGATGGGAAGGCAAAGGGGGTGCCGGATACCGGTCAGACGGGTCTACCTGGCGCCATTATTCAAGGTAGCTCACCTTAATGCAGCCTACGATGGTTGTTGTCAATGCAGAGTTGTACTGTGTGCAGAGCACTGTGGAGTACATCAGAACGAACCTGCCCAGGAAGAGAGAAACACCATCAGGTTATGCAGCACTGCCATAGCCACAGCCACACTGGGACAATCAGACGCTGGAGACCTCCATTCCCCTTGGGAGAGGGAAACGTTCCCCTCACCTTTTAAGGGATCGCCATTCATCCCCCTCATTCGCCAAAAACACAAAAGAAAATTCAAAACAAATAATATCAAGTTCCACCTTTATAGCATGCTTAATTAGATATTGCTACCAGTTTGTAATGAGAAATTTGAAATGTGCTTAGAACCCCTTTTCTCAGTCTCTCTAATGTCACTACCCCCACCCCCACCCCCACCCCCTACCCAGCCCAAGCAGAGGCGCCCTCCAGATGGCCGTTTCCTCTGATGGAACACCTGCTCAAAACTCTGTCATGGCAATGTAGGAGGGGCTGTGACACTAAACACCACCTCTCTCTAACCCAGTCTGTTCTCAATCGGCGAGAGCATTCCAAAATACAGGATTACGAATGAAACCTAAAGAATTAAAAACACACCAAATAAATCACTTACCCCATGACGCACGACAGGACAAACTGGCTGACAAAGAGCATGTCTGACCACCCATCAAACTCCATAGCCTAGGACAGGAAACAGCAGCATTTCAAAACCAGGCCCAGTAATGACCCACAACTGTACACAAAGCCACAAAGCATTGCTCATCTAAAATAATTCCTTGTACAAGGGCCCTCCTTGGCAAAGGGCTCAAAATAACAAACGCGTTTGAACCTTTAGGAAACGCATTTGTTAATATCCAGCACGTTTCATAAGCTTATAACACGCATTCCATTGGTTTAATTTGTTCGAAAAGAAAATGTGACCTAGAAATATTCCTAGCTCAGCTAACTTACTGATTTTGATTACTTAATATGCTTGGCTAATATGCTACTACTGGGCTATATAGTTACAGTTAACTATCAATATCCATCTAGCTCGCTAGCTAGTTTGAGAGTAAAATGGTTTACTTTATACCAAGAGTTGCTTGCTGTTAAATTAGCTATTGCATAACCAACTTAACTTTTTGTAATCTATTTTAGCTACACTATATGGCCAAAAGTCAGTGGACACCTGACTATCACACCTATATGAGCTTGTTGGACATCCCATTCTAAAACCATGGGCATTAATATGGAGTTGGACCCTCCTTTGCAGCTATGACAGCTGCCACTCTTCTGAGAAGGCTTTCCACAAGATTTTGGAGTGTGTCTGTGGGAATTTGTGCCCATTCAGCCAAGAGTATCTGTGAGGTCAGGCACTGATGTTGGACAAGAAGGCCTGGCTCGCAATCGGCGTTCTAATTCCTCCCAAAGGTGTTCAATGGGGTTGAGGTCAGGGCTCTGGGCAGGCCAATCGAGTTCCTCCACACCAAACTCATCTAACCATGTCTTTATGGACCTCACTTTGTGCACAGGGCACAGTCATGCTAGAACAGCAAAGGGTCTTCCCCAAACTGTTGCCACAAAGTTGGAAGCGCCCAATTGGCTAAGATGTCTTCGCATCCTGTAGCATTAAGAATACCCTTCACTGGAACTAAGGGGCCTATCCCAAACCCTGAGAAACAGCCCTAGAACATTATCCCTCCTCCACCCAACTTTACAGTAAGCACTTTGCATTCCGGGGTAGCGTTCTCCTGGCATCCGCCAAACCCAGATTCGTCCATCAGACTGCCAGATAGTGAAGCGTGATTCATCACTCCAAAGAACACATTTCCACTGCTCCAGAGTCCAGTTGCAGCGTGCTTTACACCACTCCAGCCGACGCTCGGCATCGCGCATGGTGATGTGAGGCTTGTGTGCAGCTGCTCGGCCATGGAAACCCATTCCATGAAGCTCCCGACGCACAGTTCTTGTGCTGATGGTGCTTCCAGAGGCAGTTTGGTACTCTGCAGTGAGTGATGCAGCAGATAGGTGATTTTTACGCGCTATGCGCTTCAGAGCACTCGTTGGCCCCGCTCTGTGAGTTTGCGTGGTCTACCACTTCGTGGACGAGGTGTTGTTGCTCCTAGGTGCTTCCACTTCACAATAATAGCACTTAGTTAACCGGGGCACATCTAGTAGGGCAGATATTTCTCGAACTGACTTGTGGCAAAGGTGGCATCCTATGACAGTGCCGCATTTAAAGTCACTGAGCTCTTTACGAACCATTCTGAATTCTAAATGTTTGTCTGTGGAGATTGCATGGCTATGTGCTGGATTTTATGCACCTGTTGGCAATGTGTGTGGCTGAAACACCTGAACTCAATAATGAGTAGGGGTGTCCACTGACTTTTGGCCATATAGTGTATGATAACACAATTGTTATGACAAATATCTGACATTGGCTTAGTAATGGACTGACAATCTTGTTAGCGAACGTTAGCGAAGAAAAGGGCTGCAACGTTATGCATGTCATTTGAATGGACATGGAGTGTATGGACAAAATATATATATGCCAAGTTAATCTGACATAACTTGCACAAAGTGCTTCAACAAACCAACAAAATCACCTATTGAGACAGAGGATTTTCTTTTTGATGAATACAAAGAGAACCAGTTCAGAGCAGTATCAATATTGTTATTGAGATGTTTTACGATGCACTGAAGTTTCTCTAACAGCACCCCTAAGCAGACAAATATTTTTTATGTTAGCTGAACTAAAAAAAAAAAAAAGAAAAGATTTAACGTGTTAAACATAAATGCGCACGTAATAATGAAATAATTAAGGGGTGGAAGTTGGCATGAAATCATCCCAAAACAACCCACAGTGTACGTCCCCGCTTTATCTTGAACTTTCCCAGATTTGTTTGTCAGGATTTGATTGGAGCTTGACAAAACATTGAGGTTAAAAAGATGTTCTTTAAGTGCAGAGCACCCCCCCACCAGCTGTGGAAAATGCCAGGCCTGGAACTTGTACAGCTTGACCAGCAAAAACACACTGGCGTCACGGCTGTTGCAGATTCTCACAAAAGCTTTCATTTCTCCCAGTGCTCTACGTTACATTTTCATTCCATTCAGGCATTTGGCAGATGCCCTTATCCAGAGCAATTTACAAAAGTGCATACGAGAGGTTAGGCAACAAGCAGCAATGATTTCACTAAGTGCCATAGTAGGCACAGGGGAAGTTTGAGGGAATGGCTTTAGTTGCATGGGGATTTCAGCCCAGAGTGTGAGGAAATGGCTAGTTTGAGCAAAGATGCACCTTGGAAGGCACCCCAACAAATATTTTTACTCCGGTAATGAGAGAGAAAGACAAACAAAGCAGCCCTGGACATCCAGCCTATGTGGTGTATAAGCACCACTGGGCTTTGCTGACGTGCTAATCACTTTACTTTGAGGACGCAATAGGATAACTGGTAGAGGAACTATCCTTTTTCTGGTTACTTCACCTTCTCTTCACCTGAAAGATTTCAGGGCCTCCAAAGCAAGTGCCACCTAGAGCGTCGTCCCTGCACTTGCAAACACTTCCTGGAACTACATTCGGAAACCTTTGGGCTGACGTGGACTGTGGCTTCAAATAAACACTGCGATGGAAAACAGCCAGTTGACTTACTTTTTGTTCACTAATGGTTTTCGGGTTGTGCATCTGAAGCGTTTGGGAGATGCCCTGCAAAGCATTTATGTCAGACAGAGCTCCAACCTTCGGGCACCATCTCGAGAGAACGACGGCATCAAGAAATTCATGGCTTCAGGAGCACCTTTATTAATTTCATTCACAGGCATAATGGCGTCTTTGTGCTCTCTGCACTCTGCCGCTGGTCTTGGGTTTCTTCCTGAGCGGGCCCCGCCTTGGCGGCTTGGAGCAAGTCCTACAGAGACTGGCGCGCGAATGAGGAAACTTGACTGGGCTGCCAAAGGAATTCTCATCTCTCGCATGGGTGAAGTCCAAGAAACGGCCCAGCTTTCGTTTGCCGCTTTGGGTAAGGTGGCATGAAAAACATGAGCCTCGGTCAGAATGCATGCACTAGGAAAGCTGCGCTAGAAAACGCTTGCAATTGCGCTTACATGTCTTGCATCTCTCGGTTTCATTATCTGGTCGACTTGAATAAGGAAGGCAATTAATAGCTGGGGAGCACACAAACTGCAGGAGTCAGAGTAACGATGAGAAATATAACTTCCTGTCTCAACTTCCTGATTTTCTCAAGGTTAATAAAATGGCTTCAAGACAGGCTTACCCACTTCCCAGATACCAACCTGGAACCATTTGCTTACATGGCAAGATTACTCCTGGTTCGGCTCAAATAAGTCACAGTATGTCTTAATATATAGGTTAATAAAATGTAGTTGTCTGAAAATGAATTTTTGGGGGCTTGTCTTCAAGGTAGTGGCATCCTGGTGGTTGTTGTGTGTGGCTCAGTAGGTACAGCGTGGCGTTGGCAACGCTTAGGTTGTGGGTTCAATTCCCACTGGGACCACATATACTGAAAAATGTATGCATTCACTACTGTAAGTCGCTTTGGATAAAAGCATCTGCTAAATGGCATATATTATTATTATTATTATTATCCTCCATACACATTTCTGGCCTTCACAAACTGCTGATTTTCCTCTTTCCTGCACCGAACCTACAAAACCGTATGTGCATGCACGCTCTGGCACTCACACTGGACATGGTGCACGGGCCCTTACCTTGTGTATGTCGCCGGTGAAATGGGCCAGCAGCAAGGTGGGAATGATCATGAACAACGCGTTGTAGTACAGCAGCCCGTACTTCCCCAGCTCCTGCAGAAGCACAGCAAAAGGGGGCCTGAGGTCGGCCGTATACCAGGGGTGGGGGGGGTCGCATTCCTCGCTAAAAACCAGGCAAAGGACCAGAGTCCTTCCTGCTTCAAAGTGGGGACAGGTTTATGGCCTGTGACTGGGGTCTCCTAGGGTGATCTGCTACATCAATCTGGTAGCAAAGTACTCCCAACAACCATGGGAGCTACAGCAAGCAAGGCTGGCAACGTGTCTCGCATATAGAACTCTGGTGAACCAAACAGGGGGGGGTTCAAGTTTTGGGTGTGGGGGGACAGGTCTTAACAGGAACTGACATCAACTTTCAAATTCATTACAAAACAATGGTCTTCCTTGTTCGCTTGTAACTGTAGGGCATGTTGCAATGAGGGAGAAACCGAGATATACCAGATGTTAGCATAAGGGGCGATTTAACATGTTTGAATACTGTTCAAGTTCTAGTCTAAATGACAAAGCAGGCAGGCATTGGAGTAAAATGTTTAAGTTGGGTGAATTAATGCAGTGAATGCATATACACTGTTGATGAAAGGGGCACCACTTGACAGTGATTGTGAAATTGTCAACAGGCACCAGGAACTTAGACCTGGCCTGCATTCAAAAATGCCTAATACGTATTCATCTACTTGATAGTATGTACTCCTAAGCACATAGCCATACCATAAGATAGCTACCATAAGATAGCTACATAAAAACATAACTACCATGTACGCAGATGCACAGCACAAACAAAGATTTGATTTGGAACGCACTCTTGTGCACTTTCCCCATTCTCTTGCCAAACCTTGAACTATATTGGGTATATTTATGAAGCTTCCCTGAATATTTCGAAAAAGGCAAACATCTCTAGTAATATATTTCTTGTCAAGTAAATGTTGGGAAAACTAAATATTTTTGACTAATACCATTTGGACAAAAGCTTGATTGCTGCTTTCTTCTTCATCTGAATTTGTACAAGTAGTGGCATTCAGCAAGGAATTGTGGGAACGACAATCAGGGACACAGTACACGCCAATGATTTTCAGTCCTTCAAAAGTATGCGATAACACATACAGGGAATTTCCATGGATGCTCACATGTATTTGACTTTGAAACATGTTCGATAAGTCAGTCACAAATGACTGTTCCATGTAGACATTCTACAAAGTATGCATCTTGAAACAATCCTGATGTGACTTGATAATGTGACCTACCAAAAATCAAATGCATTTCCGCACACTGTGCATATAGGCTAACCTGTAAATCTAGGTGGCTGGAACCTAGAGCAGATTTATAGAATTATACTGATATTTACATGCATACATCAATGCCAGTTTAAAGAAACCACATGCACAATCTATTTCCACTCAAGGACAGCATTTACGACTCCAGTTGGTCTGCCAATAGCCTTAGCTGTCGAGGAATGTTTTATTGAAGGTCAAATTCCATGGAAGCCGGGACACAACAGAGATATATTTAAGACGTAGGTGGAATTTGACCGTAAGCGCTGCTCTGAAGTCAGTTCTGCATTTTTCTTCCGAATGGTTAAGGTTAGGATTTGGGTAGAGCTAGCCGTTCCTGGATCAGTGTTTACAGGCAACTTCTCACTTGAGCGGTATTTTATGGCTGGGGACTACGGTATCCTACCTCAATATGTTCAACATGACATGAGCACGTGTAGCTTAAGATTTGTGAGAAAGCCTAGAGCTTGTGTATTAGATACACAAGTAAAAATGTCCCACGTACAGTTGAATGCTTCTAAGCTAAATGTGTTGAATGTTTTCACCAGATAGGTCTTCATCAGGTATTGTCATATATATTAGTATACAGCGACACCAACTCCATGCATTGACAAGATTAAACTAGCAACGGGGGAGCATGGAAATACACATGACATTCCTCCACTTACCTTGGAGTCAAGTTTCTGTTTGACGTATGCCCCATTGGCTGCCGTCAGGACGTCATTGAGCAGAATACACACGTAGCCTTGCAGGTCAAAGGCCAAATCAGTGCTGTGAAAACAAAATCAAACGCCACCAGGGTTTCAACAGTTTTTATGAAGCAAAAATGTAAGACCTTTAAAGAAACTTCAAAGCCAATTTTCAGAGCTTTCAAACCTCTAAACAAAATGTCAACAGGACATTTTTGGACTGAAAATGCAACCCTCACACTGTAACCAGTTTATCAATGACTGGCTTTGGAGAACAGAACATGGATACATTTAATTAACATTTAGCATTTCATTTTTACAGTATATGGCAGTGATTCCCAGTCCTGGAGAGCCACAGGGGTACTGGTTTCCATTGTTACTCAACACTTCATTTAACAGTTAAAGCGATTGGTTAAATAATTAACTCGCCTCATGTGACTTCTTGTATAGAAATTGGTTGCAAATATCGAGGAAAAAACTAAAACCAGCGTAATCTGCGGACCAGGATTGAGAACCACTGATATATGCATAGCTATGGGGGTATTTTAGTTTTGTAAAATGCATAAACCAACAGAAAATCAAGCACCTTCAAGTGTACCTTCAGTTTTCCACATTAAAAACCAAGCGCTTACAAGACTTACAAGGACTTGTTGGAGCCCTGATTCATTCATTCATTCATTCTCTGCAGACTGCTCTCTCCTCATTCTTGATTTGAAATGGTCTGCACACCAACTGGGGGCTGTTACAAATGTTACATGATTGGCATGGTGCGCGGTGTATTACCCTCCTATCATGTTTGAGGTCAATTTGACCCGATGCAATGTTTAACTTTATCTCTAAAAATATGATTAACTTTATTTTCTTCAGCTTGATACTTTATGCCTTTTCCTAATTTCATTGGAGAAACTTGGTAAACATAAAATGAACATGATAATATGCTTTCAATGTCCTGTACACTTTGTGCGCAACAGTGTTGTTTGGGGTCATTTTGACCCCGAGCTCTGTAGCTACATAAAACCTGAGAAAACATAAATGTTTTACACATTTTATCTCTTTGTTTTTATCTTGTTTTTGTTGTTTTGGCTGATATTGAGGGCTCTTTCCCATGCAATTTTATCTTAAATTTTTTTTTAAAAATCCCATGTTTTATGGCTCTGACATAAGACATTTCCCACAGCTTCCCTGGGAACTATACCTGTTGTAGCATGAAACCTTTGATAGATTTTCTGCCAATGAGGTTCTGTCATAGCTCTTTGACAGTGAAAATGATTTACAGGAGAATGTGTCTGAGACTGAGGATAATGTTGTGAAGGACCCTGATTATGAGGCATCCTCCCCTGATGAGAATGAGTCCCTTGGGGTTGACCCTTCTGTGGTCTCTCAACCACTAAGAGAGTCTCGTCTCAGCTACCAGGCGTGGACACGTTCAATTCCAAAAATGGAACGTTTTTATGGTCCCTCTCCCCACTTGAAAGACAGGGTAGACTTAGTGATGCGAATGTCATCAAAATGGTTCCAGGCTCCACCAGATATGCTGTCAGCCATGTACAAGACATACAATCTGCATTTGAACTTTTCATATCACCATCAATGTAAAAGGATATTCTTGAGATGACAAACTTGGAGGGGAGGCAGACGTACGGTGGCAATTGGAAAGAGTTGGATGTGACCCACTTGCAAGCATACATCGGGTTGCTTATTTTGGCAGGAGTGTATAAGTAAAAAGGCGAAGCAAAAGCAACCCTTCGGAATGCTGACACTGGTAGGGCAATATTTCCAACCACAATGTCTCTAGAGACATTCCATTTTCTCCCACATCATACACTTTGCTGACAGATAAACAAGGCAGGGTCGGGACAAGACGCGAGCTTGACAAACTTGCAGTTATATGGGATGTATGGGACAAATGGGAGAAGACGGTGTCTTCCAAGAGCATCAACAGCTGCATCTGTTGTAAAGGCAGACACACCCAAACTCCTCCAGTGGTTCCAACAACAGGCAGAAAGTGTTGCGGGTGCCAGGTCTGCCCCAACAGAAATGACTAAGACCAGCAGCATAAGTGTGAAATGCAAGAAGTACATGCAAGGAGCACACACACTCTCTGCACATCATGCCCACAGTAGTGCATACAAAAGCTAGACTATTCAACAAGTGTTTCTTTCCAAATTTTATAAAAAACCTAAAAATGACATTAAAATTGTACTTAAAAGCAATATAAAGCCGTTCAAACACCAAAAACTTTTTTTTCCCATTTTAGGTCAATCGATGAGATTTTAGGGTGATGTGTATTTTTCTATAGTCATGTAATATGAATACTTGATGTATAAGAGGGTGGTGGGAGGAGTCATGTTTTATTTACGGGCAATTAAGATGGTCAGCAGAGACACAAACCTGGGTAACACTTTCAATTACAATAATTTTCAATTTGACCCCAAACATAAAAGACGTTAGTTAATTTCAACATAATAGGAGGGTTAATAGCCAAGTGTGCCATGGCTAGGATATTACTTTACCACAGCTGAATATTTGTGACCCCAAATGACCACCCTCAGACACATTACCAACATAAGCTCAATAGTTTTTTTTTTTTTTTTTGTTTTTTTGTTTTGTTTTTTTTCTTCTGATTTTCCCCAGTTTTCCCTCCCCAATTTGGAAGCGAATTATACCCTCCATTTATTTTGATTAACCCTCCCCCACAAACTCGCCACCCATCTCCACAGGGCAAGATACTCTCCAAGGCTGGCTCCTTCTAAACAGAACTCACCATCCCCCTTTCTGGAGACACCCTTATGTGCTTCACAGCAAATTCATGCTGACCACCCTCCTCCTCTCAGGAGTGGACAGCCAAATGCCACCCCGGATCGGGGCTAACGGCCAGGGCCAGTCTGGCAGAGACGGGTTTCGAACCACGTGCCTGATAGGCAGCCAACACTCGTACAGGACCAGCCAAATACGGTTACGTTAGACCACTACGCTATCTGCCAGCCCCGGCTCAATAGTTTCTTGACTGTGCTTGCAACCTGCGACCGCAGTGTGAGAAAATTGTGGACCTGAATTTCAGCTCAATTTGCAGATGTTTACAATCATCTCAGATTACAATTATTGTTGTCCCATTGTTCCAAGGTCATTCGATTTTTAATAATGGCTTTGTAAATTGATTGACAGTAAATAGTCTTGAATGGACCCTTGATTGTTTCCTCTTTCAACTGTAACACCTGTAATTTCTTTGTGAGGGGGGAATACCGCGCTACACTGATGAAGACCCAGGATCCGAAATGCACATTAAACATGTCACAAAAAAATAATACATTATGAAAATTACTGGTCTCATTTTTGTCTGTGTAGCTCTTTTGGGATCTCAATTTAGTCTTTGTGGTTTCACACACATATGAAGCATTAATTTTGTCCTTTTTGTGGGCGATTGCTGTTCTATTGATTCTGAGAATCATTCCATTGCCTTAGATTTCATCATATCAGTTCTGATTTGAAATTACACCCATCACGGACGACAGCAACCAGCTGTTGGGCAGATAGAAATGACAAATTTATCTTGGAGGTGCCTCCAGGGGCCTGATTGAAACAGAGCAGGCAAACAGCTGTGGACCTCAGGACTAGAAAAGACCATGCTTAAATTGATCACAAATGTCAGAAAATTCTAACACACAACATAAAGAGCTAAATGTTTGTAACAGAAAGCCAGTATTCACTGAACGATTGGTTTAGTAAAAAACAAATAAATAAAATTCTTACCTGGCAGCCACAAAAGCTCCAAGAATCATTGCGAATACGGTGAGTTGGACAGGCCGGGAGAATTTCTTTCTGCAGCAACAATGGGAAAGCAAACTCAATTTCCATTGTGGGAGTATTAATTCCCACAGACTGACTCTGGACTTGCTTTGTTGTCTTCTTGTTTTAAACATAGCTACAGCTTCTACTGTAACTCAAAGATGCAACATACTGTAGACAATAGAAAATAGGTGGGGATTACAAAAAAAAAAAAAAGCTTGTACACTCATTTTAATTATAAATCACAATTACTAGTTGACTACGACCTGTACTACTATGACTAAGTATAACATCAAAACCTATCAGTGGTCAGAAGGCACAAAAGTGCAGGCTCAGTCCACTCGACAGATGGGTGAAGCCAGGCATGATCGGAGTCATTTAACACAGGGACAAATCTGAGGAGGTGAGCATTTAACACAGGGACAAATCTGAGGAGGTGAGCATTTAACACAGGGACAATCTGAGGTGAGCATTTATCACAGGTGAGTATCTAACACAGGTTACGGTCTGAGGAGGCATGTTTTTTAACAATCTAAAGATTCCTTTAACACAGTGTGAATCTGGGGGCGCCTTTGCAGCTTACTTCAATAGGATTCCCTCGGCCAGCATAGTAAAGAGTATGGAGAATCTCCTGAGGACTGTGAACATGGGCAAACTAGGAGAAAAGAAAGATCGTCAGGGGGCAATGCAAACCCGGTGCACCGCAAAATCGACCATGACATTCAGCCTCAACATATCCACACGCTGCACTGACAAAACAACATCGGCATATTCCCCCTTCGCGGAGGAGTACATGACTTGATGAACTTCAAATAGGCACACGATTAAAGCATAAAACAAGCAGCAGTGGGGAGGCCAGTCTATTTCACAGCTGTAAAATACTGGTTAGCTTGTTATATATTAAGGAAATTAAATGCATACTTGAGCCGTTTCGTTCCAAACAATCCTGTAATTTGATTCCCCACATAAAGAAGAGGTAGAGGAAACGTCTGCAATGAAAGAAAACACAGGGTGGTGTTGAGACATCTTCAAACAAGGGTCTCCTTTCAGCGAATACGATGATGGCACTTACGAATGCCTCCTTCACTAGATCACAAAAGCATTTGGCTAGCAGTTATTTACCATATACACTGATCTGCCAACCTCCTTTGTTTGAGACAGTTCAACATGTATTACATGAAAATTACAAATGCATACTCAATAGAAATATATGTCAGGCTTCCTGAAAAAGACATTCAAGAAAGAGTTATTGGTCTGGATTCCTCACCTAGACTGTACCTCCCTGTGCCATGCATTTTGAGAATGACAGAGCAGATTCCGTACAACAAAGCCCCCTTTTTACTCCACTAACGCCTGGTGCCATAAGTCCAATGCACCTTAGGTTCACTCAGAGCAGCCTGCACAACAGGGCGTTTAATTCATTCTGAGTTAACTGAAGCTTCTTTATCCAATAAAGGCTGGGAAAATATGACGCCAGTATGAAACCGACGCTTTTGGAGAAGCCACAAATCAAGACCCATCCGCAAACTTAACCGATTTCACGTAAATTACAGAGTTACAATTAAATCTCTATACCAATTCTTAGATGAGACTAAAACACGTTCATAATTGTGACATTTATTCTTCGGGGTCTCTTAAACCATCAGAGCATAATAAACGGTTACGAAAACAGAAAATCCACAACTCACTTTGCGAGGTATGTTTTTATCAAAATCTGGAAAGTTGATCACCCTGAGCGCCTTTCCCACCCACAGAACGACGACTGTGGCCAGCATCTGCACAAAGAACATAAGGGGCCAGTGAACAAACAAGGCTTTGATTTCGGCAGTGATTTGATTTCGGTAGTGTCAAAAATGAAGACCATGATTCACACTTACTTGACCGATTCCGACACATATTGACGACGGGAACCTGCGAACGAATACACAGCAGCATTATCGAACGAATAAGGAAGGACAGCACTTTCACACTTTGTGAATCAAAGTCACACTGTGTCCCAATTTCCCTCCTTCCTCTTGTTAGCTTTACTGCCTGGAGTGCATATGTGGAGGATACCGCTACCAACATTGAAACATATAATCCAAATAGTAACTATAGGAATACAGCTGAAAAGCTCACTACCCAGCAGGGAAATTACTCAATCAATTTTACCCATTAAGTGTGTATCATCCGATGTATCAATGGATGATGGTGTATTACATACACGATTTTCACCTGACCGTTGCTATGAGAAACAGTATCGCAAATGTTGCCATTTCAAATGTGCATAAAGGCATTCCTGTACAATAAAACAGTTGCAACTTGCTACATATTCATGCCCACATACAAGTGTAGATAACATTAAGATAGCTACATCTAGCATGCTGACATAGTTTATATAGCCTACTGGTACGAAGACAGGTTTTGCATGTTAGCAAACAAAGGTTACGAAATATATATATTTTTAAATTGAATTGCAAAGTTAGCATGCAGTCCACTCTACAAGTCATATAAAGCCCACCGTTCGCTAGTAGCCAATTAATCGATGCCCACAATAATGAATTAAAACACTTAATGTTGGCCAACTAGCCATCGAGTATTACGGTTAATATTCCACGTTCCACGTATTCCGGAAGCTGGCCAGATAACAAAATGCTGCACAATGAATAACTTTAGCAAACGTCCAAGCACATGGACAAGTGCAATGTCCCCTAAGTAGACCGTACCAGCCAAAGTAGCCAATGCTAGCTATATGCTTTGGCTAGCATAGCTACCTAGCTAGCAAACGTTACTTATTGTTGAGTCCAGCCGTCGGTTCAAAGTCCAACAATGATGGCTGTCAGCTCCCAGCAGCTAGCTACCTGTAATTCGTCAGGACGCTTTTGTTCACAACAACGATCAGGAACGAACTAAGTCCATAAAATCCTGCAGCAAAAAGCTTTAAAAATACTGTCAGCGATTCGGCCGCCATCCCCGTCCCTTCATCACTGTCTGTAGTGATTTTATCAAGAGCTTTTCCTTTAACTCGTCCATGCTGACGTTTCTGAACTTCCGCCATACTTGCTACAATTACGCAGGTAGTGACGTCATTCCGTGCTTTTTGTGATCCGACCGCAACTGGAGGTCAACAGAACCACAACGACAAAAGCCAACCAGAAGCCGGAATACCCTGAACGACACAGTGGAACGCCAATGGTCATATCTGGCTTCATAGCGCAAAATCATGGTCTTTGCCATCTTGAGGGAGCGATTTGTACCAAAGTTACCTTAAACCCAAACAATGCACTAAAGTGAAACGTATAAACGGTAACGTTATATCTAGATTATATAGCGTTATATACCAGTTGAGCTGTATTAGCTATATTATACAATTTAAGCATGTTAGAAATCTAGAATCAAGTGTTACGTTTCATAAGCACTGTAACACTAACTTGATACCTTGAAGCAAAACTAATGTAATTAACATCCCGGTTAACTTTCAGAAGTAGCATACGTGTTGCTTCCGAATTCCCATTGTGCCACTTCACATTGAGGGCTTTAAATTCAGGAATACATCATAGTAATTTAAAAAGAAAGGGTCTAATTTCTTATCAGGTACAACGTTGATTCGCAAGCAATCAGTCCCTATGCAATCCTGAAACATGTTTCAAATACATTTAACCAAAATAAATATAGGTGTACATTTTCCCTAAAAATACATTATTATGGAACATGATACTGTGATTTTCGATTAATACATTTGCCACTAACTCATGTCTCCATACATGACGGCCCTGTATTTGGCGCTATGACCGGGGATAAGGAATTGGGTGTAGTAGATGTTACCGCGCCCCTTGCAGGACAAATGTGGACATTGCAACCTGTAGAGTTAAGTAATCCGGCACGGATGGGTGTAAAAGTGAAGTGTTCCATTTCCCGACTAAAAGTTTCAAGTACACCAGTGTGTTGAGACCCAAAAATACCTGCTGGCCTGATATACTGCTGAAAGAGGTAATCACCTGCATCACCCCAGTATCCATCTCCCCCTGAGCCCCTCAACGTCCACCTCTTACCAGAGCCACCTTTCAGCTCACTATTAGTTACCTCCCTAACAACACCAGGACTATCAATTTGGACACCTGCAGTCAACCCAGCTGTTTGATGAACATTTAGCCAAATCTGCAACTAACTCCTCAAACCTGGTTTCTGTACCCGATTGTTCAAATGTAGCTTAACATATTAGTGATTTTTCTGCATATTGAAAAACAGAGTACATCCCCATCTGCCTGGGCACCCTCTACCATCTAATTATTCTGCACTTTTTAAGAATTTGTTTGATTTTATCACATTTTTTCAATCCCCCTCCCCCTCTCCCCTCGTATTTTTGATTTTCAAAAGGCCAATTCAAAACTGACACTCCAGAGCTCATCATGCCACTGCCACCTGTGGCATCTCAAAACTTCTGTGCGCTTTCTTTCAACCAATTCAAGACACTGCTCATCATGCCATACCTGTGGATCTAAAAACAAAAAACAGGACTTGGGATTTTAGGCATTGTCCCCACACCTCATGGCTGCCAAATACACATTTGTAGCAATAATTACTCTACCGATCATTGAAAGACATCAAAACATTAATTCTAGCTGTCCCTGCTACTGCTCCATGCTAAATGTTTGTGCTTTGATTGACTTTTTGGAATTATGTATAGTGGAGGTGCTCCTGTTTGCATACACTGGATCAGTTGTCTGAAAAGCCTTCCTGGGTCAGCTATACATTTTGACGCTGGAGTCAAGAGCTACACAAGCACGCTTTGTTTTCCTGTGTTTCACAATACATACCTGCTGAGACACCTTCATGGGATAGTTGAAATACTGTTGATACTTGAGGAGTTGCTCAACCGCCTGGGTAGCACTTCGCCAGCCAGTTGAGTGGCAGATAGGCAGGCTCACCAAGGAGGATCATGGTAACTGGGGTTTCATGGACACCCAAGACCTCCTGAAATAATAGAGTAGTCTGCTCTTTAAATGAGCAGAATCAACAGAACTGGGGATTAAAAAAAGAAGCATATTTGGAAATTATGAAGCAAAGTAATATTTTTCCAAAATGGGGGAAAAAATGTTGGCTTCACCTTTCTCCAACTCACATCATAGCTAAAACATACACATATATATATATATATATACATATATATATTTGTAAGGAAAAATAAAGTAACTGAAAACATGGAAAGGAAAGCAAGGTTATGGGGTTATTCTTCCACCAAGGGGAGACATAGATGGGATTCTTGATTTGATAGCAAACTCCACCTACATACAAGAAACATAAATCGTAGGTAGGAGACATACCCACTGGAGGATAAATCCAGGTCTGCAACAGGATTCTACACACTGCACTTGGGCTAGATGGGACTGTGCTACAGCAGTTTCAAAGGAGATATGGTGAAACCCTGATCACCAATGCCATGCAAACGATGTAAAGATTGACCATCCAAATTTGTATTTAATTATAGCACCTCCCATGCTTTGAATGCCAAACTGAAATTTGCTTACCACGAACCAGCACATTATTTTTGGCAGAGGCATTCATTCATTTTCAGTGTATTCAACAAATTTTGTTTGTTTTACAACAAATTTGTTCCATTTACTGCTAACCACTGATGATGTGCCATCACGGACTCTATTCACTTAATTTTATTCAAAATGTTAAGCCTTTTCAAGGACATTTTTCTAAGTTTAAAGGACTTTGTCAGCAAATGAATTTGGTTATAACAAGCTTTGGAGAAGTTGAAAGACATCCCTATTTGCAAGGATCCTGCCAATTAAAGGACTTTCAAGATCCCATCCCAGGATGTACCCTGGCTGTGAGAAAGGTGCTTGATTTTTTCTTTTCATCAGGAAATACTGATTTTCAGACTGCCTGGGAATCTTTGATCTCCTGTCGAGTGGAAAAGCTCTTGATGTGTGTGCTTATGACATACACAAGTCCTCTGCCTCTGGCTGAGACATTTCGGGTCTGAAAATGATTATTTCCTGATTAAATCATAAAAGGGAGACAAACAAATGGAGTGTGTGACATGAGAAATCATGCATTAAGTAGTCTGTAAATCTAGGAATTTACAGGGTTTTTTTTTGCTCTTTCGTGGAAGTTTTATAGCTGAACAGGTTCATATAGTGCAAAAAACAAACAAGGAGTTCAGGACATTTAAATGTGATCCAGCAAACCAAGGAGGGTTGTCCCCATTTCACCCAAAGGTGCACCAATGAGACTGCTTTCCCATTTCACCCAAAGGTTGCCATTTTAACCAAATGTGGATTATACTTTTGCGCTGCCATCAAACAAAATGCGAATGCCACAGCCCAATAGACCCTGTGCAAACCACAACCTTCAACCGCACCATTTCCATCAGGTCTGAAACCAACAATTGCTGTGGCGGTGTTGATGGGGTGAGATCGGACTTCACTTTCACAGATAGCTCTGGCTCAAAACACCTGTGACATTCAGAGGAGTGCAAGTTCTAATAAAGCAAGAACAAAGCATACCATGCTCAAGGCAGAGGCAGCAAATGCAGCCAGTGTCCTGCCTAGCCACTAAAAACTGCTGTTGCCCAACTTTTCCAAGCAAGTCAAATTACAAAACATTACTTACCAGTCTAGTGTACATCTGATGCTACAAAATAGCTTTTCAACTGCCTTTATGACATTTTCAGAGAAAATGTAAAACAAAAAGGAGGCACGTATTTTTTTTCCTTTTTTTCTTTAAACCACGAATGAAACAGCAATCATTCCACGCTACTCACTGCTGTGAGGCAGTACACATATAACACCTCTAAGCAATATTTATTGGAACAGGGATGCTTGCAATAAGGGGGGTGGGGGAGAGGGGGGCAAGTCAAGAGGGCCAACCTCATCTGGACCCAACAGTTCCACAGATTTGCTGCATGAAACACCTGTGTCTATATGTCTCCAGTGAGTCTTTCTGACATGAAATACTGCTTTTGCTTACGGCAAAACAAACCTCCACCCACCCCCCCACCCCAGATGTAAACTTACAACCCTACTCACTGTTTCCCATACAGACACAGGGGCCTCCTAGCAGGGTTAGCGTTCATACATTTTGGAGCACTTGACTTGTTCCACATGAACAATAAGCATTTCTTTCAGAAAAATTATGCAGTAGTGCTGCTGTAAACTATATATATATATATAAAAAAATAATTAAAAACAAAGGTAAATCGACAAAACATGACAAAAAAAATCTCACGGTGTGGAGAGCGATAGAACTGGCGAGTTCATACTGGTTTCATCAATCGAAGTGCAAGATATGTAGACAACTAAAATACAAAATAATCATTCATTGGGTTTTCAAACGAAACCTTTAATCCGGGTAAATTAAAGACCTCAAACCTGTAGTCTAACTTCAGAGGAAAACAAGATGAGTGGCGGGGAGGAGGGGGGGAGGGGTCGAGAAGTACTTCAAATTTTAAGTGGTCATCACGCAAAATTACATTCCATTAGTGGTCCGAAGGTCCTTGTTCTATTTACTTAAAATCTTACCTATGTGAACCGAGGACTGGCTCAGAACTAGCTCAGGCTTCACGTTCAATGATTGTTTCCTGGTAGAGTTCTCCATAGGAACGAGGTTTATGCACAAAGACCCACGGTCCACCAGAACAAAAGCTCAAAAGAAAGGCAGAGGCCTTTTACCTTGCACGGCACGACTAGCAGAAAAAGTGAATATCTTCATAAGTGTGGAGTTACTAGACTAGGCCTTTCACTTAAACATTTAAAAATATATATATATATATGTATATATATACGAAAACCAAAGCACTTTAAAGTCCTGTACATCTCACTCAGTGTGCTGCAGTAACAGTTTTTCTTCCTGCTAACATACTCCTTTTGGTAGACCTAGATGGCTCGAAGAGGATCCCTACATTTTCTTGTTTGAAGTTGTCATTCTTAAGGGCAGAAAAGCAAGCCATGGAACACAGTGAGCTAACCGATACACTCTTCACACCTATATTTGGAAATGCATATTTTCAAGCAGCAATACAAAACATATTCATGAAGAATGCATAATCTCTGAAAAAAATACTGTATGAAAACATCCCTGCTACCATGTTTCTAAATACAAAACCTCTACCAATATTCTGCTTCAGTGTAGCAGGAGAAGTCCTTTTCCCACTTTTTTTTGTCCTTTTTCTTTAAAAAAAACAATTGGTATTCAGTCCTCGCGTGTGAATGGTATGGATGAGTCTTTCTTTCATGTTTTTCTTTGTTATAGTTGAATGATCCATAAGCATGCAAGCCTCATGGTGGATGACCCAGGGGGGTGAGGAATGGGGGATGGGGGACGGGAGGGGGGAGGAAGCGGGGGTGGGGGTCAGTTGACCGCCGCTTTGCTCAGGCCAGGGCTGGGAAGGCCTCTGGATCGTCCACGTTTGGGACGGACACTCCGCCGGGCTGTGGAGACGAGAGGGAGGCAGAAGGAAATGAGCTGCAAGTGTGTATATTTTATATATAATGTATATATTTTAATTTCATTTTCACTGTGAAGTACTTGGGGAAAGTCGCAGGAAATGTGTTGTACAAAGACATGCATTGTCGTTGTTGTGAATGGTAACAGAAGGCCGCTCACCTTGTCAACTCTGCCCCCCCGCACCGGCCTTGTCCCGCCACTGGCACTGGGGCCACCACGCCCCCCTCTCCCGCCGCGGGGTCCCCCGCGCCCACGGCTTGGGCGGCCCAGGTCCCCGAAATTGATCTCCAGCTGGGCTGTGATGTCGTTGGCTGGCTTCCGGAAGTGGTGGTCGCCTGCGGCTTCATCGGTGGGGGTCTACAGCATCCAGAGACACAGGAAGGTACTTAATAAAAAGGAGGCTTCCGAAGCGTTCCGTCGAACTGCACACCGCAACAAAACTGGAAATTGACATTCTAGATTTGTAGATTGACACTAAAAGGAAATGTGGCAAATTAGACATTCAACACGCCTTTTTTCATGCATTTGAGTCTATGGCGGATAATGGAGCAATTCGGGAACTTTTTTGGTTACTGTGCGTACATATACATGCTTACAATTAAAAGCATGAACTGACTTCCTTGGCTAAGTGGGCCAGGGGTCACCATCATTGTGCATTGGGGCAAGTCTGGAACATAAGCAGTGCTGTAAATCAGACAAGCTGGTGTTTTAGCATGGGGAGCACAATCAGAGCTTCCCACATCATTCCCTCCAATGACTTGAAAGTTATCTGAGAGAAGGCTTGATGAATGAATGCTGAAGTAAACATGTAATCGCAAAACAAGAGCATGCAACTTCTGGAGATACAACAGTGGTGATGCAGGTATGTGTTAGAAAGAAGTGGGAAAGAATGCCATTATTGTGGTTAAGACAGGAAACAAGAATGTGGAATGTTTGTACGTCATCTAGGCAAATGCTGTGGCCCCACAATACTTCTGGGTTTCTAGCCATTTTTAGCTGGCTAGATAACCACCACAAGTTGTATACACCAATATTGGTTCAATCACTGATTAGCCCACAGTAAAACGTTTCATATAGGGACGCAAAACAGTCTTCAGCTGGAATTCATAGGCTTATCAATAAATGTAGCTAAAATGTATATAATTAAGGGCAGAAATTCAAAAACAGATATGGCCCTGCTTCCCCAGCCTTGATATATAGGATTATAGCTGCCTCTTAAAATAAAAGATGAACCGACAAAAGTATGTTATGGGTCGTGGTGGGATGTGTGAAGAGGATGGGAACAAATGGGACAGTGGCAAGTCTAGTTGCTAGACTAAGTAAAGCTAAGCGTAGGCATCCAAACTACGATAGCGGATTATGTTGTAATGTTAGCAGAACTCTCCAGGAGGTCTGTCAGGTTCAGAGAAATTACGCTGGACCTCAAGGATATATTGAATGGGTCTGGTAAACTAAGAGAACCGATGTTTAGTTCCGCCAAGTAACTTGGTTTCTCCTCATTTGGCAGTCCGAAAATATTGGCTACATATTTCGCTAGCTAGCCAAGTAAACAGCTAGCTAACGTTGTCTGTTTACAGAAGTAAAACGAATGTTCCATGGGGTTTTACATTTACGCTAGAGCACAGCTCAACTGTGATGTCATCATCTTTCAATTAGAGGATAGAGCCCTCCTTGTGTCATGCTCTCAGGGTTCCAGAATCTGCTGACGACCAGGTGGCAGTGTCTGTGTGCGTGTGCTTGTGCGTGCGTGTGTGGGGGGTTATAGAGGCACCTTTGGGAGGAGGGTGGGTGACTCAGGCTCCACCTCTGCAGGTTCGATTATAGCACCAGCGGGTCTCTGTGCGTTTGTTAAGAGAGAAAGACCGTGAAACAGGACACACTTCACTGCCGCTCACTCCCATAAACACATTTCATATTTCACTGATAACAGCTAGCAGTACAAAATAAATAAGCAACTTCTTAAAAACACTTTACTCATTCTAAAGACAGCATCTAAGTACAAAGCCCTGAAACAGCCTGACTTAAGTAAAAATGTGTCACATCCCTCAGATGGAGAGCCCTATACCAGTGTAAACCGTGACTTGTGTAATCTAGCATCTCAATGCTAATCTGAACAACTGAGGCCTATCATCATTCCAAACAAAAAGTAATCGCTGCAACATTGCAACGCTTTTTTAACATTTTTAAACACATGAATGAAGAATGAGTCCAGAGCAGTAGCTAGTGGCCTTACGTCTTCACTCTTGGACTTGTGCAGCACGTAGCCCTTCTTCCACTGTCCGTCGGTGCCCTCGTTGGCCTTGCGGATGTTGAACTCCACCTTGGCGCGTTCCTTGTCCTGCACGGCTTTCCACTCGTCCAGGGTCATCTCCTTGGGCCCCTCCTCCTTCACCTCCTCCACCTCGTTCTCCCTGGAAACCAGGCCGCCAGAGAGAAGGGTCAGGGCCGACGGGCGGTGCGGCGCTCTGCGCTGGAAGGGCGCGCGCGCGGTTACAGCGGGACACATTCCACGTTAGGCCTCATCTGCCCGTGCCGGGGCCACAAACCAGAGCACAGAAACAATCTACTCTCATAAGCGTGACTCCAGGTATGAGGGGCGAAGGGGGCGTCAGGGCACTCACTTCTCAGGGTAAAGTATATTGGGGTTCAGCGTGTTGAGGATATCGGGGTACTCAGAACTCACTTGTTCTCAGAGTCTGCGGGAGGGTGTTCCTCTCCTTCCGGAGTTTCCTCGGTTACGTTGGACTGATCCAGCTCGCTGCAAGGCAATCACACAGTCCGTCCACACATCACATCCACTGACAGCAGACTAAACGTCAGGCTTTTAGGAGGGAAACAATGAAAACCTGTTGTGCCAGTGTGCAGATGCAGTCAACCTTGCATAACTCCTAAGTAATGCTGTAATGTCATTAGAGAAATAGTCACAACATCCATATGAACTGATTTAGAACTGTAGAACACACAACATGCAGACAGGGCAGTTTCGGCATGCATTTCTGATGAGTTTGTTTACAGTTGAAAGAAGACGGTTCTGCTCATTGAATGCGAACGGACCCCGAAATAAATAAGAGGAACTCCATGTTGCCTGAACCTTTCGTACCCGGTGGCAGCGTGTGTATTCATCCTTCCTGTGTTCTGTTCCAGACATCGGGTTTGTCTCTTAATGAATACGGAGACCATGATCCTCTGTCAAATTCAGATTTACCAATAGTAAAACATAACACAACCTGGGCAGATAAGACTTCAGTTAAAAGTATTTCCAACTGAAGTCAACACATTTATGAACTGGCTTTTCAGGTATGACCAAAAGCAATCTGCCCCAATACATACTCACTTACTGGTGCTACTCTAGTGGAAAATCATGAGAATGTATCATCCTTTTGTAATGCTTCATGTCATTACAGCTGCCACCTGACCTTTCAGCTCTTGCCTTTATCAAGGGTGCTGACCCTGGTGTAATGTCCAGGTGACTGACCTCATCTCATCTTTCACGGTGCCCCAGTTGTGAGATCCACTTCCTCCACGCTTTTCTTCGGGTTTCAGGCTGCTGGAACAAATCCAAAATGCCGCTTAGCATTAAGGACTGCGTCGCTACGACCACAGAGATGGACAAATAAGATCCCGGCCCCATTTGAGCGGCACTCTTGCGAATGACTTACGATTTGTCGCTTCCACTGTGTCGGTCGAACTCGCGCTTTCCGCGGGAGTCAAAGCCGTCGCTCCGGCCCATGCCACGCCCTCGGCTGCCGCCACGCCCCCCTCGGCCGCCACCACGCCCCCGCAGAGGCCTGTCGCCCACAGACCTGTCACAGGGAGAAGGATGGTGCTTAGAACAGCCGAGAACAGCCCCTGCCGATCGATGACCGATGCTCAGCCTCAAGCAGTAGTGGTTGTCTGTACACAACAGAATGCCATTTCCAGCCTTGGGTACCCTACCACTTTGTGAGCTGCTTCGCTGTCAGCACCGTACCACCACATCTCTGTACAATTTAGCCTGCTGGCCTGGAGTAGGTTGCATGGTTTGCCGTGTCAAGTGTGTGCCCGGTTACAAGAACGAAATGAAACCCGTCAGCTTCCTGTTGCTAAAAGTTACATGGCAATTATGCACACAGACGAGTAGGAAAAAGAAACAGGGTTTTGTCATGAACAAAAAAAAAGAGAAAAGAAAACCTTGTGGAGTGGGGTTTTTTGGCCCACAAAAACTCTGTTGGAGGTGCCATTCATGTGGCAAAGGATTGACTGGGTGGCATGGTTACTGCTGAAGCAAAATTATTTTGGCCCAAATTAGTCGTTTGTACTCTGTACAGCACCACTAGACAAGCTGGGGACAGCACAAATACATTACAGTCAAGGAGGTGGAAAAAAATACAGCTTTCAAACTACGTGGCCATGACAAAAAAAGACCGTAAGCAATTCCCATACGGAAATGGTACCTGCACACTGCTGTTGCTTTCAGATGTGATGTTTTATTGTGCCCTCAATTGACTGTAACAGCAGTGTGCGAGTACAATTTCTCCTCATTGTTGACTTCATCTTTACCCTCCCACCTGCACTTATGTCAGATGTGCATACACCTAACTTTGTACTGTGTAAGTAATTTCTTCCACCCATTAGAATGCAGCCGGGGACAGAAATAGCACTCCCAATGTACATCAGTCTGAGCCGCTCCAGGTTTTACGAAATGAGCGCCCTAATTAGGAGCCCCCTGCTGGTAAATTCCAATCACTGCACTAACTTGTTTCTAATAAGACCAGTAGTGGGTCAAGCTGCCATCCATTGGGAGTGCCATTTCTATCCCTGTTAGCCGTATGAAACTGTGGCTCCTTTATCCATCCCCTGGTTCAGTGCAGCGTGACGCTATTTCTGACCACTCACTTCTCTACGGAGAACTCCCCGCCTTCAGGCTTGTCCTCAGCCGGCTTGTCGAAGCGCCTCTCACGGGGGGGCCTCCTGTCGGGCCTCCTTTCCCCAGTCCTGCCTTCGCCCTGCCCCCCCTGCCCCCCCTGCTGCTGGCCGGCCCCCTGGCCTGGCTGCCGGGACTCCTGGTCGGGCCGCCTGCCCACTCTCCGGATACCTGAAACCAAACCAGGAGACGCAACACCTGACACAGGATTGCACAGCAAACTGGAGGGCATTCCACTTAAATAATACATACCCACATTAGACATTTGAGACTTCAAATGCTGACCTCAACCTCTCACAATGTGGACACTATTATACTTGGACACATACATACTGCAGCACATACAGTATATGCAATATTTTCAAACAACTTTTGTTAGTGTAACAATGTAAATGGTAGCTAGTACGTTTCAGCGACGGCAGGCTCTGACATGCCAATCCATGAAGGAGCCAAATCCATCTATGAACATTAGCAATTCAATTTTGCCAACGGTGCCTTGAAAAATGGTAATTATGTCAGCTAATGTTAGCTAATGAAGTCATTTGGAGCCAACTACAGAAGGGGCGTCGAGTAACCACAAATACACCAACTAATGTAAACGTTATAAATATAGGTGTCTGACGTTAACAGTATTTGTTCGCAATGGGAGGTTTAAAATCCTTTTAAAATGCTATGACCCAAGCACTTAAATTCGCTAACGCTACGTGGTCACAGACGTGCATGCTCGCAAAGGTTAGCTAGCGTGTGTGCCATAGCCAAGTTACGTTTCAGGTTGAAAAATTGGTTCTCCCTTCCCCACTGAAATAGATTGTTGCCAGCAATAGCTAGCTAACCGTTACGCCAAATAACTACTCAACAGCTGTTGACACGTTTTTATCGAACGTTAGGTGCACCTGTTCAGCTATCGCTCTCATGTGTTCATGTTACTAATATGTGGCTTCTAGCTTAAAGGTTTATGGAACAAATAAACTTTGGCTGGCCAAAACACGTTCCAATACAAAAGCCATCGAAACATCTAGTAAATTATGACAGGTCATATGAGCCTGTAGCAAATGTTAGTTCGCAAGCTGGCAACATTGTCAAACTGGACTGATTCGACATTTAATCAAGAGTAATTCAAACGATAGACTTTAGCGCACAATTACATTAATTTAAGGTTAACGAACTTTACAGTTGATCAGCACCAACTTAGGAATTCGACCATTTTGCCAGAGTGAAGTGAATTAGTGAGCCACTGTCATTTTACAACAACAAAGTAGTTAAACAACATGCTCAAAAAAGTGTTTTGGTCTGGTGGCTAAATTAGCTTACCGGTAGCCAAAATGTTACTACCCGCGGTAATTTAGTAGCTAGCTATCGTTGGTAACTTAGCTACCATGCCGAGTGCTGTGACAGCTCGCGCGCCCTCCCAAAGCCACCACGAGGTTGGGCAGTGCAGGGGCCTCTCATTGGACAGTCGACACTCCATCTTCAGCAGCGTGTTTTGGAGAACAGCGCTGGACCACAACCGACAGCAATGTGGGGGGGTGGGGGAAACTACGAAATGCGATTGACGCTAGCTATTGAGCAAATACAATGATCCACCTTGCCAGCAATCGTTTAGCTAGCGCTAACTCGTCAAACCAGATAGCTAGAACCTCCAGACACAACATGCTCAGCTCCGCACCTGTTTTGCAAGCGTGTCGAAATGCAATATAGCGATCAAGGCTGGTTTAGAGCAGCTTTATCCAATGTTTACTGGCGAACAGACATTAAGCATCACGTTGCCCTCTAACTGGCTCAGAATAGCAACCATGTTGACCTCATGGGGGGTTAACAGTGCTGTAGCTAGTTAATTAGAATAACTGGCTTGCAGGGCTAGTTTGCTGCTGTTTTGAGATGCGCAACAGAGCCTTTAAGGCCCTACCTTCTTTCTTGAGAGGCACTGGGGCCTGGGATTCCTCCTTCTTGTCCAGAAGAGGGTTCTTCCTGTCTTTCTGGGACTCCTTTTTCGGTTGCTTGGCTGCCTGAGCTGAGGTCTTGGCGGCACCAGCAACGGCCCCCTCCTTCTTCTTGTTCTCCGCCGCCTTTAACACCTCAAACGGATCGGACTCATCGTCCAATAGTTGGTCGAACCGATTGGTTACGACGCAGCCGAAGCCTTCTTGCAGATGTCCGGGCATGATGGCGCCCCTTCAGCGGGATTCTCCTCCGATTCTACGAGGCTTGAGGCGAACAACTCGCTAGATGATGCCACAAGATGGCCAGGAAAGAGACCTTCTCTTCCGGCGCGACCGACATCCGGGATTTTAACTCGGGTGTTGTATGGGGCTTGTAGTCCCAACAAGAGGCAGAGTTACGTTATACAATTGAATGATGCACACCAAAAACTACGAATACCAAGAGCCCCGGGTACATAAAGGGTTTATTTCTTTTCTTGTGCGTTACATACAGCGAGCAGTTTTGTAGCAGTTTCGAAGCACGTAACTGTTTGTTTGTAAACTTAAACGAAATTGTGCCGTGCACGGGACTAGTTGTCAACCAGCCAGCGACTGTGCTTTTTGAAAAATTGTGCACACATAGAACTCTGTGTTCAATGCTTAATTTTGAGGTCCTCAACCAAAGGCAGTTTGAATTTGCAGACAGTATAACACGTAGCTGCAGATGAATTTAATAGCTTACTAACTGCATGATGTATTCGAGTGGAATATCTCCCATTACATGCAGCAAGCCGAGCCACAGCCTGTCAGCTAAATTAGTGCTGAGTTGAGGCCCCTTTGTTCATACCAGCCGTACCGAGGTTTTCCTGCTTTGTTCGGCGAATCACACAGTACCAGCTTTAGTCAAAAGCCCCAGCTTTTCATGCAAATGACAATTCAATGTTCTTAAATAACAAACGACGCAACTTTATACTGGCAAACGAGGAATAACCTCTGGTAACTGGTTAAGGAAGCAGTTGTTGCTGGCTGGTATGTTAATGAGATTCTAATAGTTCTCATTATGCACAAAAGTGGATTCACCATTATCCCTGTATTTCTGCCTGTTCTAAATTCCCTGCTTACACAACACCATAGACCGGGTTGGGGAATAACGGAATACACGGCGTTACGTATATACAATAAAAAATATAACTATAATCCGTTACAGTTAAAGAAAGAAACAGTAATCAGAATACAATACTGATACTGTTACTTATTGCAATTTTAATGAGGTAATCAGTAATCTGTAACAGAATAAATTTTAAAAGTAATCTTTCCCAGCACTTGAATCATTGGTGCTAACTGCAATAGCACTGTAGTGAAAAGGTTTTTTCATAGTGGCGCACACTGTCACTTTATAGCTGCGCAAATCCCCAAGTGGCAACTGATAATATACATTCATGTAAAAAGGTTGCAAGTAATGCTAGTAAATTAAATTACAATAATACTATCAGAACAAGGCTACATTTGGGATAACATTGTAAATTGTCAGCCGTCCTGCAAACGCAACACTGAGCTTTTCAGGACATCTGCTTATCTTTGTCCAATAAGTCTAATATGCATTGTTTTATCCATTTATAAAGCGTTTAGTTAAGCCCGTGGTTCAATGACAACAGCATTCCCCTACCTCCACCATTAACCATTTGTGTAATTTATCAATGACTATATTAAGGTGCATTTCAATTAAATTCTCAGGTGATTAAAAGTAACCTTTTAGTCAGAATACTTAAATCCAAGGTAAAACCTCCAGACTGAATGGCGTCATTGGGTATTCCTTGTGGACTTGTATGATGTGAGAAAGGGAGTGGTGGTAGAAAACCATGGACCAAAGTACTGTAACGTTGCCTGTAATTTGGTATTAAAGGAAACACCCTGATTCCTCTGTCAAGTAGCTACGTCACGTGTTCATTTTTATGCAACTCTATGTTTAGGGAAGAGCAATAGGAGCCTGTTAATCTGCACAGACGAGCATAATTCAATGAGCAAATGTCCTTTTGTCCTCCCTGCTCCCAGTGAGCAGTTTATTTATAAACTACATATTGACTGACTGTTAAGGATTTTAGTTTCTAAATACATCCAACAATGTCTGCCTTGGGGAGGCAGCTTACACGTGATGTCACTGGGATCCTAACCAGAATTCTAGTCACTTTGTGCCTTCATTGTAAACTTGTATAATTAAAAATCAGCACAATGGTCCCACATCATCAATTTGATTTTCTTGCACACAAGATGTTTCCATTCCACTAGGATCTTTGACAGGACAAATAGTGGATTGAAATGTCTTGAGCACATAGAATCAATTACATGGAAGTGCAATAGCATGCATACTTCAGTGCATTTCTATAGCCTATGATTATCTTTTATATTGGTTTATTTTCTTATATGCTAAACTCCAAACTAAAAGTCCTGCAATTCTGTAGTCCGCAATCCCTTTTTTCGCCATTTTGTTTCCTTTGGTAAATTAACATGTTCATGGGGAATGTCCCTGCACTGATACTGCTTTCTCTGGACACGGCACCCAACAGCTTAATTTACCTGGTCTTTGATGGTAGCTACATGTAGTTGCTGTTTCCCAGGGTTTCCTAACAGGGATTGGAATAACTATGTTGGAAACCTGGTTGGGAGGGAAAAGACAATTTAAGGTTAACAGCAGAGAGCTTCTCCAGAGGGTTTATCTGCAATTATTTAGAACACATATATTGTAAGGAAATGTAAGTGTGTGTGTGTGTGTATATATATGTATATATACTGTATATACACACGCACACTATATATCTGTTCTCTTGTTCTCATGCTGGATATAGATCAGGAAGCTGTTAAACAAAGGTATGGCCTTAAGCTGCTCATATTACACTTACTCTTGGAAGAAATGTGTAATTTACAATGGTTTTTACTCAACCCGCGATACGCTTACACAGTATCTTTCAGTGGGCGACTTCAGCAGACCTCTGAGAAAGACACTGAGTGATTATGCATGGAGGCTGGTTAAACTAACAGGCAGAGTGTGTGTGCAAAGTGTTGTCAGTGACACACTTGTACTGCAGGCCTGTAGTCTTAACTGGAACCCACCCAGTGAGTGTGTCCCCCCTCCACCCCTTCCTCAACATTCTATTTCAATTGAACATTCCTTTTAGAAACTGAAAATAATGACAAAAGTAACAAGTTAACAAGAGCATAACACTACAAAAAAATATTATATTCAAATTGAATTATCTCTGTTGCAAGTGGCTGTGGTATAAGTGGAATAAACCACTCCGGACTGTGCAGTTGTATGAAAATAAACCATTGGCCTAACGGCCCCTTGTCTTTGTCTCTGGACCGCATCACACCACCATGTCATGATTTATTTCATACAACTGTACAGCCTGTTGTGGTTTGTGGCTCACTTACATCTCATCATTTGTGTGTCTGTATCTCCTGTAATTATTGCGGTAATGGAGAGCATTACATTAGTAGAGTCATTAAAGCACTCCAGAGGCCAGTACATCAATGTCCATATTGATTAACCTGCCATGTTTATGTGGATTTTATTTGGCCATAGTGAGTCCTCGTCACACACCTCTGAATGTTATGCAGAAGTCTCTAAAGTAATGTTTGCTCTAAGATTGGCTACACTAAATACAGCAAACGGGGCTTGCAAAAGTACTCAGACCCTTGAAAAATGTTCACATTTGTTGCTTTCAAGCTTTGATTTATGACACTTTCATTTAAGAACTAATATTTGTTATAAAAACAACCTACTCCACACATTTGTAAAAGTGAAAAAAGTATAGATACTTAAAATGAAATAAAAATTGAAAAATGTTGACACGTAATTATTCAAACCCTGTGCTCTGGCAGCTGTAAGTTAATGCTGGTGCAAAAAATGACACAAATGCTAACAAGTAATTATTGGGCTTATTCAAATTTTATAGTTAATTCTGCAAAAAGGGGTATTTAAATACTAGTCTAACCAGCAAAATTGCCCATCACTTTGGACTTATGTACATATCAGTCGGCTGGACAAGCTGCAATGTGGAGTGAGCAACATAAGTCAACCCTATGCAAAGGTAAAATTAAGTATCTTCCTTTTGCTTTTCAGACAAATAGTCTTATAATTATATCATTTTACAAGTACTGATTTCGAATCACGTTTTAATAAACAAATATTAAGATGGTTAGACGGTTACAGGAAACGCCTACATCAAGTTATCTCTGCCAAAGCGGGCAACACCAGCTATGTTATGGGTGTACTTATTTTTTCTGCACCATAAAATTGTATTTCTGTTTATTTTTGTTGAATACACCATTGCAAAGTATAATTTTTCATTGTTATGTGTTATATTGCCTTTATCTGTCTATAGTGTTGAAATGAAGATTAAATATCCATGTCAAAAAAGACAAAATTGTTAAGGGGTGTACTTACTTTCTTACATGACTGTAATGAAATGGTGCCATAGGTCTTGGTGTCGTGATACCGATTCATGCTTTGTTTCACACTAACAACAGGAAACAGACCTAGAGGAGAGGCAGACCAGCTATTCCGTTGGTATTCTCACTGTCGTAGAGGATGTCGCTTCTACGCAGAGCCGTGTTAAGCCTCCCCAGGGCCCAGGGCTAACACACCTCCCGGGGCCCTATGTTCACGATTTTCAACTGGAAAAGTAAAAGCACATTGACGCGACCAGGCCTGGCAACGATAAAGACATGCCGCAAATTCAACAAATAGGCCTATGACAAAGGATAGCAGAAGTAGATAGTGAATATGTTACAGAATGAGACCTCCAATTGAAAACTTTGAACGTTGTAATGTATTAAAAGCCGTCAAAGAGTACCGACTGTCTGCAACAGATGAAAGTCCTCCGACACACCGCGTTGGACTGACGGCGATTTCCACTTGTAGAATCGAGCTCCCGAGACAAAGCTGTCCTTACGCAAAAGGGAACAGACTATACAAACACACTCTCACTGACGCTGACTGTTGCGACAGGACAATGTGGACTACTACAGGTGGGAAAGTGGACCAAAATGTACAGTAACAGTCAAAACACCATAAACCCGCATTCAAAAATTCGATGTAGGCCTACAGTAATCGGCTATTCCCGGGGCCCCCTAGTGGCCGGGGCCCTGGGCTGCAGCCCATGTTGCCCAATAGGTTAACGCGGGCCAGCTTCTACCTCCTCACCAGCAATGGTCCAACCATTAGTAGACCTGCCTAATGCATTTGCCTACCTTGTCGGCGTGGTCTACGCCATGAACATTGACTGCCCCAAAGAGCTCAGGTACATGTTTGAAGTTATTCAAAATGCTGTATCTTTATGGAACATGCCACTGGATGCTCACAGCGAGTGAGGTCAGTGAAAACTGTAAGCTCTTGCTTTGAGTGTGCAAAGGATGATGGGATAACAGATCAGACAAAGTCGTGGACAAATTTGCGAACTGTGTCCCTCTTTTGGGCTTTCTAACTGGGCATATGAACACTTGTCAAGTTGACACATTCACTCTTGGATACAGATCTGTACAACACAAGTGATACTGGGAAGCAAATCCAAATAGAAGAATTCAAAATAATTATTTTTTCAAATGTTGCAAAAATGTTAGTCTTAATTGTGAACACTCTTGCCTGGGTTGCCCTACTATCCCCATTGTTTTTCTTAACCTTATTCTTGTCCAATGATGATTTACCTTAAAAAAATATATATATATCATTTTTTTTTTTCCAGTTTGGTTGCCAATTATACCCTCTATTTATCTCAATTCCCCCTCCCCCACGAGTCCGCCGCCCGTCCTCCGGGCCGAGACACTATTTCCGGGCCGATTTTTTATTTCCGGCTCCCCCTTCCCCCGGAGGCGGACAGCTCCGCCTCCGATCGGGGCTGACGACCAGGGCCGGTCTGGTAGAGACACGGGTTTCGAACCGCGTCCCTGACAGGCAGTGCACACCACACCGGACCAGCCAAATTGTGGTGCGTTAGACCGCTACGCTATCCGCCAGCCAACGATTTACTTTTGTTGTGGTACACAAATGATAACCAGCAGTAAATTACTGGTTCCGTTTGAGGGGCTGATCTTGGATTTTTTTTGAAAAAATTCAATGTAGGGCCTCAGGAGGTATTTTAATTCATAGCTCTTTTTTAACACATTTTTAATTCCTTGCCCTGTATTGTTAGCACTGAAACAACATTGCATACTTGCAATATCAGAAACCTGATATTCACTGTTTGCACATAATTGGTGTTCTACTGCATTGACACTGATCGTAAGTAAATTCAAAGGCCATTGGCCATTTGCCATTTGCTGCTCAATTTTATCAAGGTATATTAGTTGATGTTGTAACCTTATTACCTAAAATATTGAAGGCTTCAGCTGATGTGGTGTTACTTAAAGTTAAAATAATTTGGATGCATATTTTCACATGCCATAATAAGTGTTACCACTTAAACTCAACATTACATGATTGCAAGGGTATTGGCAACCTTTAATTTTAAAAGCACTTTTGGCACACTGCATTCATAACCATGTCTCTCAGTGTTCTGCACTTGTCGTTATCAATGATTATGTATTGTGACCTGAAACTCAACAGCTGTCAGAGATTTGATGCTTTTAAGAGGCCATTTCTTTGTTCTACATGTAAATTACCCATGTACATTTCCAGAGTTTACTGAACAATTCTGGCAAAATAGGATTTATATATGCCATTTTCATGGATTTCTTGTTTTGTAAAAGAAAATTGTGTTTCTAACAATCTTTATTGGCTGAACAAAAGAATGACAGTGAGCCGTACAACTTTCTACTTGTTTCCAAACTTAACAATCTTAGTAAGGTCAATTACTTCGTTCAAAACTTGAACTCAAATCTATTGCACCATGTTGCCTTTTATATTCTCAACCTTTTTCTCTTTTACAGTGCACCTGTCTTTGTGAGGATCATTGGTCGGGCAGTGATTTTGAAGGAAAGACACAAAAATGAAGACCAAAGAGCTTTCTCAGGAAGCCAGGGATATGGTTATCAAAAGGCATAAATTAGGAGAAGGATACAAAACATATCTAAGGGTTTGAATATCCCATTGAGCACTGTTGTCTCAATAATCAAGAAGTGGAAGCTGCATCATACCACCCAGACCCTGCCTAGAAAAGGCCGTCCCTCCAAACTCAGTGACCAAACAAGGAACAAGGAGGATACTTGTGAGGGTAGCCACTGTGAGGCCAACAATTACTCTTTTAAAAAGTTGAGAGTTGAGTGGCTGAGAGTGGAGTACCAGTGCATCAGTCAACAATATCAAGAGCACTGCATAATACAGGCCTGTATGGCAGGGTGGCAAGAAAAAGCCATTACTTAAAACAAAACATCTCAAAGCCCACCTGGAGTTTGCTAGAGAGTGAGTGCGTGATCCAGCTAAGATGTGGGAAAATGTTTTGTGGCCAGATGAGACTAACTACAGCTTTTTCGCAACAATACAAAGCATTATGTATGGCACACAGGTACTCGGAAGAGAGCTCATATCACCCCTGTCCTTGCCTCCCTTCATTGGCTCCCAGTACGCTATAGGATAGATTTTAAAGTTATTTTATTTGTCTACAAAGCTCTAAATGGTAAGGCCCCCTCCTACCTAGCAGACCTCCTCACCCCCTATACCAACGTCAGGGCCCTCAGATCTGCTGATAAGGGTCTCCTAACCACCCGTAAGTCCAACCTCAAGTCTAGGGGGGGGCGTGCTTTTGCTGTCGCGGCCCCTGACCTCTGGAACAGCATCCCCATGTCCATCAGGTTTGCCCCCTCCATCGAGTCCTTTAAATCTAAGCTCAAAACTCACTTGTATTCCTTAGCGTTCCCCGACTCACACTGACTCCTGCCTTGTTTGTTCTGTTCCTTTGTATGTCTGTTGGTTGTTTATTTTCTGTTTATTTTTACCCTTAGTTTACCTGTATTGTAAAGCACTTTGGTTGACGAGCGTCATGTTAAATGTGCTATATAAATAAAATTTGATTGATTGATTGATAAACCCAACACTGCACATGTCCCACATAACACCATCCCTACAGTGAAGCATGGTTGTGGCAGTATCATGCTATGGGGATGCTTCTCTTCAGCAAGGACTGGAAAACTTGACAGAATAGAAGGAATGGTGGATGGAGCAAAGTACAGGTAGATACTGAAAGAGAACCTATTTCAGTCTGCTAAAAAACTGAAGCTGGGACAAAAATGTATGTTTCAGCAGGACAATGATCCAAAGCACAGGGCCAAAGCTACATTGGAGTGGTTCAATAAAAAGGTGCATTTCCTTGAGTGGCAAAGTCAAATTTCTAACCTGAACCCCATAAAGTGTCTGTGGCACAACTTGAGAGAGATGAAGCAATTCTGCCAGGAAGAATGGGTGAAAATCACCTCCAACCAGTGTGCAAGGTAGGTAGAGACTTGACCAAAAATACCTGCCTCCACCAAATATAAATGCGAGGGGTCTGAATACTTTCAGAACATTTCAGCTTTTTATTTTTCTTTAAAACATTTGCTTGCATAACTCATTTCCTCTTTAAAGTAATTTCAGCTTGAGCATGTGGGTTTGAATAAAAAATATGAAATGGAAAAAAATGTGAAAGTATAATTTGTAATCCAGCAACATTTGAAAAAGGACAGGAGTGCTTTTGTGCAAGGCACTGTAAATGGCTTCTTCACTCATGAGTCACGACCCCCCCCATTTGCTCAAGTGTCTTATCCCGGTCAGGTGTTATCTGATGTAAGCCCCCAAAACCTGCAAATCCAAGCTCAGTTCTGAGAATTTGTCATGAAAAATGGCTAAACCATGAGAAGTATGAAATATGACACTATGCCACTGACAAACCTCAACATTTATATACACACCAAAACTGTTTTCACTTAAAAATGCCAAATTCTTGAATTTTACGGTGTGCTTTTCACACCAAGAAACATTACCATTACCTAAAAGTGCACTTAGATTGAGCAGTTAAGTTGGGGGGGGGATCAACACATGGACTCGAAAAGGTATTATCTTAGATGGTAAGGTCCCTAAACATGTTTGCACTTGGGAATGGTCAAAGAGGAGTGAGTTCTGTTGGTTTCAATGTTATGACGGTTTTGCCTTGACTGTCGCTCATTAACTGCTGAAAACAGACACCACAATTATCGCAACTCACACTAATGGTGGCCAGTCATATTTATCTGGAACAGAGGCTGAGTTTTTACATTGTGAATGCAAAGTGGGTGGCCTGAAATGGGTTCCGTCTCGAAGGAGGCGGTTCGCTGCCACGGCTGGTCTCAGAGTAGTGGCTGGTCCCATAGCTATAGGGGGTGGGCTTGTGGGGGGATAGTTGGATCAATAGAGGGTACAACTGGCCACCAAATTGGGAGAAAAAATAACCGTGTTGTGGTTTAGATCACAAGATTCGGAGCTGAAGTTTGTTCGCAGCACTCTGAAGACCTGGCTTGACCTTTCAGGGCTGCCCAAATGACACACTGTGAGCTGCCATTATTATTGTTCCTGATAAAATGAGATATTTAAGATGACATGTCGCCGCCTGCATCCTGAGTAACCTCCTTCGATATGCATGCAGATGTGAACGGCTCCTCTGATGTTTGTCTCTCAGATTTGCTTAAGATATGAGTGACACCACCTGCCATGGCCTGTCGGGTGCAAGGGGTCCTTTGGATCTGCTGCTGGGGGCTAAAGCCGGCCTCGGAGGTGCATGTTGAAAAAAAAGAAAATAATATAACTTCTCTTGAGCTAAAGCGGCAAAAGTCCCTACGATACATCAATGGCCTTAGGAGGAGCCTTGGGTGGTTTTCTTCCATTCTCTCTCTTGTGAAGCGAGGGAAATGTTTTCTCCTTTTGTTTTGTTTTTTTGTTTTTTTGAGTGTAAAGACGACTAGTGCCCAGGGGGATGCACCTCCTCGTCTTCCTCTCTCATCTTCTTCCTCACTTCGCTCTCCAGCTCCAGGAGCTGCTCGTAGAGGGCCTCTGATGTGGCTTCGTCGATGTCCATCTGAAAGAAAACACAAGAAAGTTGTGGAGGCCTTGACAGGGTTAAAGTGGACAGGCGGTTGAACCGATCTGCTCTGCAAAATCCGAACCGACAAAAACAAGACTCAACACAGACTTCCTTGTGGAAGTGGGTGACAAATAACCCTGTATGTAGGGACCACCCACGGTCAGATTCATCGTTTTTCCGTCACCGAAGAACACAAGAACCATGCAAGGGTTTGAGAATGAGAATAGCCCAATCAGCCCATCGAGGGTCGTCATTCTGCCAGAGCCCTCCAGTGTCACGTGTATCTAGCACCTTGTCAAGATTTTCACAACAGGTGGGAGTTTGAATGTACTTAATAACGTGTTTCGTCCAAGGACTCAACTTGACGCATTTGGAACAGCTCTTTCTGCGGGCGTGAAAGGTGGACACGGTGCTCACCTTGCGGGGCTGGCTGTAGTTGTTCCCCAGCCCTGAGGTCAGGCTGTGGTACTTGGCCCAAGGGTCCAGCGACTCGGGCCTCTGAAGAAAGAGCCAACTCTGTGGGAGGAAGCGCACGCAGTGGGGACAGAGCACGGCCATTTGGAAGAGCTAATCCAATCCAACATTCAGCATCACTGCCTACTGCCAATACCCTATAAATGAGCATATTAACACCCACAGAGAGTAGATCTGGGCCCGTGCGTACAAAGATTATAAGAGAGTAGGAGTGCTAATCTAGGATCAGTTTAGACTGTTAGCCCATCATGGATATGGTTAGGATATGGACAGGGGAAACCTGACCCTGACTCAACTCTCCAACTCTTAGAATATTTGTACATACGGGCCCTGATTCTGTTTTGCCATAATTCTGAAATAAAACCAGACTTATGACAAAAACTAAAAACAAACATTGGCCGCTAATTGGCAATGTTTGTTGTGCAAAGATTCTGTGGGAGCACGGAGCCCACAATTCAAGACGCACACCAACTGTGGCGTTACACAAGGGGCTGGACTATGCGGAAGGAATCATTCAGACCTTGATAAGCGGCTGCCTGGCAAGCTCATGCCCACAACCAAATAAGGGCACATCAAAACCATCTGAGGTATGAGGGGGGGTTACAAAAACTCAAAAACAATCCCCTCTCGGGGAATGCTTTTCAACTCTCATGAAAAGGCACCTCCCTTAGCCCTCCCCTTGTTTCTTCATCACAGAAAATATATACCCAAATTAATCGGAGTTGCCTGCAAACACATCTGAATCTGTTGTCATGCTTTAGCTTTCTTTCCCCCCTCCCGGTAAACACAGTAAAAGTGTCCTTTTGAGACAGGAGTGAGATTACCCACCAGCGCTTCTGCTCCGTTGTAAGGCGTCAGTGTGAACGTGTTGGTGAAGACTCGGATCTGTTAAGGCACAGAGACTGAACTATAATTCATGGAGAAACCCATATTACCCATAATCCTCTGGCGCCAATATCACTTGTAAAAAAAAAAATACCACAATGAAGAGAAAACCCGATAGCACTTTGTTTGACAGCTAGTCAAGTAATTATATACATTTTAATTTCTGTGTAATGGCCCACACATTGAGGGAAGTTCAGGTAATGGCAAATTATTGTTTTACCTTGTTTTTACCACTTTATCCTAATTAATGCACATCTTGTAAGTCGCTCTGGATAAGAGCATCTGCTAAATACTTAAAATGTAAATGTAAAAAATGTAAAGTGTGTTAATAGAGTGTTGGGCCACCACGAGCTGCCAGAACAGCTTCGATGCATCTTGGCATTGATTATACAAGTGCATGGAACTCTATCAGAGGGAAGCAACACCATTCTTCCATGAGAAATTCCAACATTTGGGGTTTTGTGGATGGTGGTGGAAAAAACTGTCTCAGACACCGCTCCATAAGTGTTCAAATGGGTTGAGATCTAGTAACAGGGAAGGCCATGGCATATACAGTAGTTCACATCATTTTCATGCTCATCAAACCATTCAGTGACCACTCATGCCCTGTGGATGGGGGCATTGTCATCCTGGAAGAGAACACTCCAATCAGGATAGAAATGCTTCACCATAGGATGAAGGTGATCGCTCAGAGTGACTTTGTATTTATTGGTGTTCACCTTGCCCTCTAAGGGGTTTAGTGGACCTAAACCATGCCAAGAAAATGCACCCCACACCATAATCGCTGCCAGTATCCCTTAAAAAGGTATTTAATAATAACAATTATTCAAATATTACCAAGGCAGTGTGAACCAGACACTTTTATTTTATATGAAATGGTCTAGAATGTGTAATTGATGAAATATGGAAACACTGTATAAACAAGGTATTCTTAAAAATGGAAAATAATTTTCCTGTATTGCTGGGGACCTCCTGAGACTCCTTCACAGACCCCTGGTGTAAAGTGTTACCCAGCTCTGAAGGGCAGACGTGTGCACTCACCAGCCACATGATGGGCATGATCAGCGTCCAGAAGAAGGAGGGCAGGATGCCATAGGTCAGATTGGTCATCACTAATCCGGGGCAAATCACAGACGAGAAAAGCCCCTGCCAATCAAAACCACATGAGCGGATTAGTGCTGGGAGTTGCGTCATCGCCGGCTTCTAAACTAAAACTGTGCTGTGTGCAAAACAGATAAATCCCCTCGCCCATAATATCGCCCCCCTAAACCCAAACCAAACCTGTTTTTGAAATTATTGAATATAATAACACCTTTCAGTGTGTCACATAGACACGTAGACATTCTATATAATTACATTCTCTACAATCACAGGCATATTCCAGACATACTGACTCAATGTAAATTGATGGTGATATAGACTCCTACAATGTAGACTTAACAGAATAGAAACAGTTTGTCCCTATGTCAATCAAAATGCTTAACAGTACTTAGTAATGGTCTTTAGGTGTGTACTCTGGCTATACCAGTAAATAGCAAGTATAAATTGAATAGAAATAAATATATACAGTGGGGAAAATAAGTATTTCACCCCCTGCTGATTTTGTGAGTTTGCCCCCTTACAAAGAAAGGAACGGAACGGTCGGTCTATACATTTCATGGTAGGTTCATCTTAACAGTGACAGAACAGTGACAGAATATTTTAAAAAAATCACATTATATGAATTTTAAACATTTATTTGTGTTTTATTGAGGAAAATAAGTATTTCACCCCTAGCAAAACAGCAAGAATTCTGGCTCCCACAGACCGGTTATGTGACCAGGAGGCACACAGATTAGTCCTCTTACTTAATTAGTACTCCTAATTAAGTACTCGTTACCTGTATAAAAGACAACTGTCCACAGAATCAATCAATGAATCAGATTCCAACCTCTCCACAATGGGCAAGACCAAAGAATTGTCTAAGGACATCAGGGACAAAATTGTAGACCTGCACAAGACTGGAATGGGCTACAAGACCATTGGCAAGCAGCTTGGTGAGAAGGAGTCAACTGTTGGTGCGATAATTAGAAAATGGAAGAAAAACCAATTGACCATCAATCTCCCTCGGTCTGGGGCTCCACGCAAGATCTCACCTCGTGGAGTGAACCTGATCATGAGAAAGGTGAGGGAACAACCCAGAACTACACGGCTGGAGCTTGTTGATGATCTCAAGGCAGCTGGGACCACAGTCACCAAGATGACCATTGGTAACACACTACGCCGTAATGGATTGAAATCCTGTAGTGCCCGCAAGGTCCCCCTGCTCAAGAAGGCACATGTACAGGCCCGTCTGAAGTTTGCCAATGAGCACCTGGATGATTCAGAGGAGGCTTGGGAGAAAGTGCTGTGGTCAGATGAGACTAAAATCGAGCTCTTTGGCATCAACTTGACTCGCCGTGTTTGGAGGAAGAAAAAGCTGCCTTGGACCCCAAGAACACCATCCCCACCGTCAAGCATGGCGGTGGAAACATTATGCTTTGGGGCTGTTTCTCTGCTAAGGGCACAGGACGACTTCACCGGATCGAGGGAGGATGAATGGGGCCATGTACCGGGAAATCTTGGGTGAGAACCTCCTTCCCTCAGCCAGGACACTGAAAATGGATTTCTAAGGATTTGGAGAGGATCTGCAAAGAGGAGTGGGCCAAAATCCCTCCTGGGATCTGCGCAAACTTGGTGACCAACTACAAGAAACGTCTGACCGCTGTGCTTGCCAACAAGGGTTTCTCCACCAAGTACTGAGTCATGTTTTGCTAGGGGTGAAATACTTATTTTCCTCAATAAAACACAAATAAATGTTTAAAATTCATATAATGTAATTTTCTGGGATTTTTAAAATATTCTGTCTCTCACTGTTAAGATGAACCTACCATGAAAATTATAGACCGTTCCTTTCTTTGTAAGGGGGCAAACTCACAAAATCAGCAGGGGGTGAAATACTTATTTTCCCCACTGTATATGGTTTGTATTCTGGCTATATCAGTAAATACGGAGTGGAAATTAAATGTAAATAAATATATACATGGTTTTATTCTGGCTATACCAGTGAATAGGGAGTATAAATGAAATATAAATAAATATATACATGGTTTGTATTCTGGCAATGCCAGTATATAGTTATCATATCGCTCGGTTTGTGTTCTGGCTATGCCAGTATATAGTTATCATATCTCTCGGTTTGTGTTCTGGCTATTGCAGTTAAACAGTAATAGGACCCCTAGGCATATCTTCTGTGCCAGTAAATAGCACAGACCTCTGTGTATGTACTAAGGCTCATTTTTGCGCTGGCCTCGTGGTTGACTGTTCTGTGTACAGTGTGTTTTGGCAGTCTGGCAGTGTAGTGTAATGGTTAGGGAACTGGACTTGTAACTCAGAAGTCACTGGTTCAATTCCCAGCTGGGGGCACTGCTGTTGTACCCTTGAGCAAGGTACTTAACCTGAATTGCTTCAGTAAAATATCCAGCTGTATAAATGGATTGTATGTAAAGAAATGTAAACTGTGTAAGTCGCTCTGGAGCGTCTGCTAAATACTCTAAATACCCTCAGGTGAGCTCACCTGGCTGTTGTAGCGCCTGTTCAGGGCCAGGCTCAGCAGGTCCGAGGCGTATTTGGAGGAGCTGTAAGGCTCCGCTCCTTTGCGGTGCTGGATGTCGTCCAGGCTGAAGGCGGAGCGCCTGGCGTTGCTGGACGAGGTCCAGATCAGCCGGGCTGTGTGGCCCGGCTGGCACAGAACCGGCTCAAGCTCCCTCACCTGGGCCAGGCGACAAACAGTGACAGTGTTCCTGAGACATGGGTGGGACACATGTGCACCCCTTCCGAGCAATAATCCCCGTATTTACCCATATCCTGATGAGCACTAAAGGTCTGCGCACCCCTGTCAGTGTATGTTATTAAGTACACAGATGAACTCGAGGGGCATTGTACAGCCTGAAGTCTAACCGAATGCACATGAGTGGTTTAAATTATGGAATGTGTGTGTGGTCAATCTTAAGGCTACTTATAGCTGAATCAGTGGTTCTTAAACCGTTAATAGAATATGAAGAAAAAACAACCAAAGTCAACGAATTATAGTATAAAATCAAGTCTGCCTTTCCACAACATACAGAAATATCTCCAAAGGACATTCAATGCAACCCTAGGGGTATGAATTCCCCAATTTGAGAGCCAATGCTTTTGGGAATATTATGCCACGTCATTCAAGAAGCACCATGATCATGCTAGGGCTCTGAGGCCCAGAGAGATGGGGTTCATTGCTAGAAAAACTGATCTCAAATCAGTGGATCGTGCCCAGTTACGGTGCTCAACAAATTTTTCAAGGAAAAACTGATCTCAAAACAGTGTGTGTGTGTGCGCGCACAGCTCAGCTGGTAGGACGGAGGACATCACAGCGAATGGGCGAGTTTACAACTGGGCATTCCAAATTAGGTCAAATTGGAAATAGAATTTGGTTATAAAGGCTGCAATTGGACAGGTGGCGGATAGCGTAGCAGTCTAATGCACTGTATCTTGGCTGGTCCGATACGAATGTGGCTGCCTATCAGTGGTTCGAAACCCATCTCTGACAGACAGGCCTTGGCCCGTTAGCCCCGATTGGGGGCGGCATTTGGCTGTCCGCCCCAGGGGAAGGGGGGAGGCTGAGCCGGCACGAGTTCATAGAGGAGCAGGAAGGGCGTCTGTGGTCGGGTTCCGTCTCGGAAGAGGCGAATCTACCTAAGATTTAGTCTAACTTTACCAACGTTGCAACCCGGAGCTGTATATCCATACCGTAGCCACGTTAGCTTAGCTGGCTAACACTTTTCAGGATTTGATTTTGGTTTTGGAAAGGGAAAAAAACCTATATCTCCTTCCAACCTCTCCGGGTAACGAGTGTCACTGTTACAAGTGCCCCAGGCACAACGTTTAACCATAACTAGTTAAAAGTCCACAAAACCAGCTCGAAAATGAAGAAAATCTCAAACCTTTAAGTCAGAGTCAACGGAGCGCCGCCATAAACTGTCGGACCTCTGTCGGAGCCTGTCCTATGCTGCGCTGTGATTGGCCAGTCTGCGTTTCAGGGCGTGGTTTAGCGAAGGGTCAATTGGGAGATAAAACGCGAAAAATTTGAAACTATAAATGTAAAAAAATGTAAGAAAGCGCACAGCTATCTCTGTCTATTCATTTGATCTGTGGGACCATTAGTAACGGCGATGTCTGGCCAAGACAAGCAACTGAACATTCAGTCCAACAGTGGCAAGCATTAGCAGGTGTACCGGATGAACTAGTATACATTTCACACAGGTGCTCAGGTTTCACAGCAGCACACACGTTCCACACCGCAGGCTGGGTTACACGCTGCACCTCAGCAGAGAAATACATTAGCCTACCAAGGTCTCCAAAATCAATCCCGCCATGTCATTTATAAAGGGGGAGTTTAAAGGTTACCAACATAGATAACCAGCAGGTAATGTGAACTAGCTGAAGGACATGCTAATCTGCAGTGGAAACAAGGATATTAATACTTAAGCAAGCCAGTCACCTGGTGTCACCTGTGTCCTTTGCCACTACTGTAAATGTATGAGCTGAGAAGAATTAAAAAAAGATTTTTTTTTTCCAAATTAGGTTTAGTGTTTTGTGTTACTAATAAACAGCAGACACATACCTGATGTGTTCAATTACACATATACTTAGGGTATATATACACTCAGTGGCCACTTTATTAGGTACACCTTTCTATTACTGGGTAGGACCCCCCCTTTGCCCCCAGAACAGCCTGAATTCTTCGTGGCATGGATTCAACAAGGTGCTAGAAACATTCCTCAGAGATTCTGGTCCATGTTGACATGATAGCATCACGCAGTTGCTGCAGATTTGTCGGCTGCACATTCCTGTTGCGAATTTCCTGTTCCACCTCATCCCAAAGGTGCTCTATTGGACTGAGATCTGGTGACTGTGGAGGCCATTGGAGTACACTAAACTCATTGTCATGTTCGTGGAACCAGCTTGAGATGGCATGTGCTTTGTGACATGGCTCATTATCCTGCTGGAAGTAGCCATTAGAAGATGGGCAGACTATGGCCATAAAGGGATGCAACAAGACTCAGGTAGGCTGTGGCATTTAAACGATGCTCAATTGGTATTAAGGGGCCTAATGTGTACCAAGAAAACAATCCCCACACCATTACACCACCACCAGCCTGAACCGTTGACACAAGGCAGGATGGATGCATGGATTCATGTTGTTTATGCCAAATTCTGACCCTACCATCTGCATGTCGCAGCAGAACTCGAGATTCGTCAAACCAGGTGATGTTTTTCCAATCTTCAACTGTCCAGTTTTGGTGAGCCTGTGCCCACTGTAGCCTCACTTTCCTGTTCTTAGCTGACAGGAGTGGAACCTGGTGTGGTCTAATGCTGCTGTAGCCCATCCACTTCAAGGTTCAATGTGTTGTGTATTCAGAGATGCTCTTCTGCATACCACTGTTGTAATGCGTGGTTATTTGAGTTACTGTCGCCTTCCTGTCAGCTTGAACCAGTCTGGCCATTCTCCTCTGACCTCTCTCATTAACAAGGCATTTCTTCCCACAGAACTGCTGCTCACTGGATGTTTTTTGTTTTTCACACCATTCTCTGTAAACTCTAGAGGAGGGGTGTCCAAACTTTTTCCACTGAGGGCCAAATACAGAAAAATATACGAAAGGCTGGGCCACTATTGGGGGGGGTGGTGCTACGCGAAAATAATTCTTGCGCCCCTCGGATTTTCTGTCGACGGGGGGGGGTTCCTGCTACGCGAAGAAAGCTGAGACCAGTTCGTTTTTCATTTATTTCTGTCGACGGGGGGTGCTACACGAAAATACTTTCGCGGAGTTTTCAATGAATACGGGTGGCTCCACTAGTGGTGAAACTAAGAATTACAACTCAGTCAAGTGCAAGTTTCATGCGCGGGCCATATTCCTTATATTAGAATGCGGCCGCGGCCAATTAAAAAATGGACCGCGGGCCGCAGTTGGCCCGCGGGCCGTAGTTTGGACACCCCTGCTCTAGAGGCTGTTGTGCATGAAAATCCCATGAGATCAGCAGTTTCTGAGATACTCACACCACCCCGTCTGGAACCAACAATCATTCCACGGTCAAAGTCACTTAGTTCACATTTCTTCCGCATTTTGGTCTGAACAACAACTGAACCTCTTGACCATATCCGCATGCTTTTATGCATTGAGTTGCTGCCACGATTTGCCGATTAGATAATTGCAGGTGTACAGGTGTACCTTATAAAGTGGCCATAAAAGTGCTTTTCATTTATTATGAACTTTGTAAACAGTGGCTAATTGGCCATCATTTACTGAACAAAGTACTGAAATGCGGACAAGAGGGAACTTCATAGCAGGTCTCAATCACTTTCAACATATATTTAAAACCTGTGTTCTCGACAACGGAGTATAGTCGCAGATTCCGCTGCTATAAAAACACCTACGGCGTTTGTTATTGCTTTGATCATTAGCGTTTGCCATACTGAAAAAATCTGAAACAAATCAATAAAAAATAAAAAGATTATACTAGCATATATTCACTAACATCTCTCCCTAGGTTGTTACTTCGGTTTTATGAAGTGTTCTGTTACATTGTTTTCTTGGAGTACATTTTCTCAAAGAGTTCTCTGGCCTGGTGTGGTCCATACCTTCAAAGTGCCTGTAACTTACCAACAGGAAGTGGCCGAAGAGGTTGGTGGCGAACACTTCCTGCAGCCCGTCAGCATTCACGCGGTCTTGCTGTGTCAGCAGCCCCTCTGCGGTGGCAAACATATGGATGACGTTCCTGCAAAAGGAAGCGCCATTACGCACTGTCATTACCTGCTGAGGCAATACGCACTACTAATATGTAATAGTGCAGGGTGTCATTACACCCTGCAGTATTACGCACTGTGTCATCATGCCCTGTTCTATTACGCACTGTGTCGTTACGCCCTGCACTATTACACCCTACACTACTACGCACTGTGTCATTACGCACTATGTCGTTACGCCCTGCGCTATTACTCACTGTCATTATGCTCTGCTCTATTACGCACTGTGGTTACGCTCTGCACTATTACGCACTGTGTCCTTATGCCCTTCTCTATTACGCACTGCGTCCTTACGCCCTGCTCTATTACGCACTGTGTCGTTACACCCTGCTTTATTATGTACTGTGTCATTATGCCCTCTTCTATTTTTGCACTGTCATTATGCCCTGCTCTATTACGCACTGTGGTTACGCTCTGCACTATTACGCACTGTCCTTACACCCTGCTCTATTACGCACTGTGTCATTATGCCCTGCTCTATTACTCACTGTGGTTATGCTCTGCACTATTGCGCACTGTATTGTTACACTATATGGCCAAAGGTCAGTGGACACCTGATATGAGCTTGTTGGACATCCCATTCTAAAACCATGGGCATTAATATGGACCCCCCCTTTGCAGCTATGACAGCTGCCACTCTTCTGGGAAGGCTTTCCACAAGATTTTGGAGTGTGTCTGTGGGAATTTGTGCCCATTCAACCAAAAGAGCATCTGTGAGGTCAGGCACTGATGTTGGATGAGAAGGCCTGGCTCGCAATCGGCATTCTAATTCCTCCCAAAGGTGTTCAATGGGGTTGAGGTCAGGGCTCTGTGCAGGCCAATCGAGTTCCTCTTTTAAGGACCTCACTTTGTGCACAGGGGCACAGTCATGCTGGAGCAGCAAAAGGCCTTCCTTTTGCCACAAGTTGGAAGCACCCATTGGCTAAGATGTCTTCGTATCCCGTAGCATTAAGAATACCCTTCACTGGAACTAAGGGGCCTATCCCAAACCCTGAGAAACAGCCCTAGACCACTATCCCTCCTCCACCAAACTTTACAGTAGGCACTATGCATTCCAGAAGGTAGCGTTCTCCTGGCATCTGCCAAACCCAGATTCGTCCATCAGACTGCCAGATAGTGAAGCGTGATTCATCACTCCAAAGAACACGTTTCCACTGCTCCAGAGTCCAGTTGCGGCGTGCTTTACACCACTCCAGCCGATGCTTGGCATTGCGCATGGTGATGTGAGGCCTGTGTGCAGCTGCTCGGCCATGGAAACCCATTCCATGAAGCTCCCGACGCACAGTTCTTGTGCTGATGGTGCTTCCAGAGGCAGTCAAGGAGCTCTTTACAAACCATTCTGAATTCTAAATGTTTGTCTGTGGAGATTGCATGGCTATGTGCTGGAGTTGATGCACCTGTTGGCAATGTGTGTGGCTGAAACACCTGAACTCAATAATTAGTAGGGGTGTCCACTGACTTTTGGCCATATAATGTATGGTTGGAGCAACACCACAATCAACACTGCTGTTGCACCACTGAGAAAGGTACTTAACCTGAACTGCTTCAGTTAACAGCTGGCTGTATAAATTGATAGCATGTAAAAAAAAGCGTATGAGACTGTGTCAATGTCAATGTCAATGTCATGCAAAAACCTTGTGTTTCTGCTTTTTGTCCGTTTTTTATTACACTGAAAGCTGGAGTGCATTGTAAGCAAGTGTGGATTGTAGGGATTAAGTTTAAGTATCATCTTGCAGGCGAGTTCATCAGGGAGACTAACCTGGAGAAGAGGCCCTTAAAAAGGGCTTTGAAGTCCACCTGTGGGTTGGGCATAATTCCAGCATTGAGGTAGAGGTAGTCCAGTCTGTTATACCTGTGAGGTTAAGAGAGGTTACTGCTAGATGGGAAGGAAGGAATACCTAAACACTGATCTAAAGCTCGCAATGATGAGCAATTTATTTTTTATTTTCTTGTGAGGAAGAAAATACACACACATATGCACCCACAACCACACCTCTGGTTCAGCGCACACACACACACTCAAACAATTCTTTAATCAAGCAGTTAAGAATGTTCAGTTGCGGTGAGGCTTCCACCCCCCACCAATTATTCGATTAATCGTCAGAATGTTCAGCAATAGTAGCTTTTCGTGTATAGACTGTAGCAGCCCTGGAATGAAAATTGTTCTGTGTAGCGTTTCTCTTTTTACCATCCGCTCAAACATCGATGGATGTGAGAGCACGTTGTTGAGAGCCTTGGAGAAGTCATTTCCACACACTGCGTTGTGATTGGGCTGGCAGGAATGGCAAGTTATGGATTTGCAGGGTATGCTGAAGACCTATACAGAACCATTGTGCGCGGCACTTGTTAGGAGTTCCATAGCTACGCAGCGGAACATGGATGCGACTGGCAAAATGGACGCACAACGAGGCGGTGAGGCGCCGGGGGTACCTTAGCTTGACCTCCTCGGCCACTTTGAGCACGGAGCGGACGCTGCCGACATCGAGGCGCAGGAGGGCGATCCGGGCGTCGCCGTGGGAGAGCAGCAGGGCGGAGCGGGCGGCCTCGGCCCTCTGCATGTTCCGGCAGGCCAGACATAGCTGGACCTGGGGGTCCTGCGCGAGAAGACGCTCGCAGAGGGCCAGGCCGATGCCACTGAGCAGAAACACACACGGGCACAGACACCAGTGATCACACACAGCAACCATCCACCACAATGCATTTTACATTGTATTTATTCACTAAGCACACACTTCTGTGTATATACACAGGGGGGTAGGTAAACTAATGGAAACACCAAATGAAGAAGGACTCACATTTTGAAGTAACTAAATCACAAGTGAGTCTACACATGTGTTTCATATTAATGCCAATACTAATTAGCAGTATGTTTCTGCTATAAAATATGTTTTAAAATCAACACTTTAATATGTAGGTTTTTAAAGCGACATGGCAGATCTAACAGATACTAAAAGAGGCAAAATAGCTGGTGCCCGAATTGCAGGTGCATCAGTTACAGCAACAGCAAAATGATTTAATGTGTCAGGGGGATGGCATACGACAAACAGGGAAAAACTGCATCAGGAAAGACAAACAGTGGTCACATGTTGAAGCCCACTGACAAGGGCAACAGAGCTGAATCTACACCTTCGTGACCCAGTCTCAACAAAAACTGTACATTGTGAGCTTCACAAAGCTGATATTAATGGTAGGGCTGGCATTCGGAAACCACTTGTAACCAAGGCTAATGCACAACAACACATAACTTGGTGTAATGAGCACAAAACCTGGACTTCTGAGCAGTGGAAGAAAGTAATATGGTCTGATGAGTCATCTTTTACTATTTTTCCCACATCTGGAAGGGTTTATGTTGGGAGAAAGCCAAATGAAGCATTCAACCCCTGTTCCCAACTGTTAAACATAGTGGTGGATCCATTATGGTATGGGCAGCCATCTCGTGGGAGTCATTGGGTCCGATTATTACTCTGCATGATAGAATTATGTCCAAGGAATACAAAGCCATTTTAGGCGACCGGGTGTACCCTATGGTGTAAACATTGTTTCCTCAACATGTTCCTATATTCGTCCCCATACACACTGCTCATGTAGTAGATTCAAGAGTGTTTTCACTCTGGATTCAGAGTTAGTTCCACCCAACTGATTATTAATGAATAAATAATAATATATTGTTTGATGTTTCCATTATTTTATTATATATATAAATAAGATTATATGATATAAATGTGATACATCTTTATGACCTGACCACAGACTATACCAGGCAGCACATCTAAATGTTTATAAAATATGATTTAGTGCTGCACCTGAACTACACTTACACGTCATTATTGCAATAGTCTATATCTACAGGTGCTGTTGATGCATAGTTTTACAAGCATGTTCATGACAATGACACTAAAGTATCGCTCGTTTTTATTTCCATATGATTTTGGGTGAGAGATTAAATCAGATTTAAACAGCGCAGAATGAAATAGAAAGAGATACGCTTCTATTAGAAAATATATTAGATCTGAAACAATATGCAGGTACCTTGCTACTGCTACACTTTGTGAATAGGCTTTTAAAAAGATAATAAAAGATTACATTTTTTACATTTGACATTTTTAGCATTTAGCAGACGCTCTTATCCAGAGCGATTTACAAGATGTGATAACTTTTGTGATAAAAAGAAGATAACTTTTAAATGTTCGTGCAAATATAAGGCTAAATAAGTTGAGACGCTGAAATATATAAATGAAGCCTTTTATTGATAGTCGTCACATCACACCTACCTGTCGAAATAGCAAGATATAGTCACGGTATGATTATCTATCAGATATAGGAGAATAACAAGCCGAACTACTAAGAACAGTCCAGCTACTTACCTGTTCGCACCAGTCACTAAAACGACTTTATTCATTCTGGATGTTTCTAAATTAAAAAGTATCTAAGCATGTATCACCAACTAGTAGCTGTATCTATAAACAAGCATCCTAAAAGGAACAATGATCAGCTCCACCTTCCGATCGCAAGTTAGAAGTATAGCCTATATGCGCACAGTTTTACTTGTCCCACTGCCATGGTGTGATTGGATGTCATAGCGCGTTTAACCAATAATATTTTACTTACGGTTAGCCCAGAGGGTCAAAATACCTCAACAGCGCTAAACTCAAGATAATGATACAGCAGAAACAACGATCTCTCGCTTTCATTCTTGAATATGAAATCAGTAACGTTAGTTGAATACTGTTAACTATTTTTCTGTATACAATCAACAAAAGCAACTGTTAAATATGTACTGTGTAATATTACTGTATAGAATGTTGTATGAAAAGCATGGTACGTCTGAAAGAATAATACATTATTATAACAGTAGTATTATTAAAATTACAGTACCAGTCAAAAGTTTGAGTACACCTGCTCGAAACTAGGCTTATCTCATAATTGACAATGTTTTACACCATATAAGTTTCTGTAAATACTTGAGAATTACAAAAAAACACATGTGACAATAAACAAAAGGACAGCAAAGCAATGTTCAAGAAAATTTTATTGAAAATTGAATCTTGGATTCTTCAAAATAGCCACCCTTTGCCGTGATAACAGCCTCACAAACACGGGCCATTCGGTTAATAGGTTTCAGCAGGAAATCACCTGACATGTCTTCCCAGCGGGCGGCATGGTGGTGCAGTGGATAGCGCTGTCACCTCACAGCAAGAAGGTCTCGGGTTCGAATCCAGGCCGGGGCCTTTCTGTGCGGAGTTTGCATGTTCTCCCGTGTCCGCGTGAGTTTCCTCCGGGTACTCCGGTTTCCTCCCACAGTCCAAAGACATGCACGTTAGGCTAATTGGAGAGTCTAAATTGCCCGTAGGTATGAGTGTGTGAGTGAATGGTGTGTGTGCCCTGTGATGGATTGGCGACCTGTCCAGGGTGTATTCCTGCCTCTCGCCCGAACGCATGCTGGGATAGGCTCCAGCCCCCCGACCCTGACCAGGAATAAGCGGCTTAGATAATGGATGGATGGATGGATGGATGGATGTCTTCCCAGCTCTCCTGCAGCAATTCCCAGAGACACTTGTGGGTTGCTTTGCCTCTTCTGTCCAGTTTGTCCCATACAAGTTGTATGGGATTGAGGTCTGGACACTGGGCAGGCCAGGTCATTAGTTTGAGTTGTCCTTCACATTCCTCCTTCACCAGATAGTTCTTGCACAATTTCAAGGTGTTTTTTGGGTCGTTATCTTGCTTAAGAATGGCCCTATTAGCCATAATCCAGATGGAAGGTTTACTCAAACTTTTGACTGGTACTGTATATACAGTATTTAAATATATAATTATACAATTATATGATTATCATTATCTTATCATCCACAACATAATTTTATATTAATTGATTAGCATAATACTACTACTACTAATAATAATAATAACAACAACACAGGTCAAATCTGCCATTCCCAAATGTCAGGATGTACTTAAAGATATGAATGAAACCTGCCATTGCCCTGGTTAATTTACATGCAATTTCTATCATTTTCATCCTGCGATTTAACTGAAAGAACCTTTGTGATAATTATGGAGAGGCATATGCATTTATTTATTTATTCATTCAATTAAAAAACTGATCAGTTCATTTATTCAGTTCATTTGTTTGCTGGTTCGATTCCCAGGTGGGGGCACTGCCGTTGTACACTTAAGCAAGGTACTTAACCTGAAATGCTTCAGTAAAATATCCAGCTGTATGAAAATAAATGTAAATTGTGTAAGTCGCTCTGGATAAGAGCGTCTTCTAAATGCCTAAAAATTGTAAAATGTAAATGTAAAAATGTTCACCCCATTATGCCTTCACAGTTAACTGAAGCCTGAAGTGAGATCCGGGGAATGGGAAGGGGAATTTACCTGTACGGTTACCCCTTACAGTATTACTGCTGTATGTCCCTTGAACAGACAGTTGTTCTGTCAGAAAACACATTTTCTTAGTTTACCAGGGGAATCTGCGTTTATAATTTTCGCATGCAGAGAGTTAAGGGATTGGAGTTTTTTACCTGCCAGAGACATTCCGAGGGGCCCCATCTTCAACCTTTAGTCTTTCTTTATCACCGTTTGGGTGATTGCTATGAGCTACCAATGCTATGGTGTAGTCACCAGTGTGAGGGTTGGGCTCAGGCATCCGGGCCAGGTCACTGTGTAATGTTTGTGTGAGACTTTGGTGCTTTTTCAGCTGCACCTGGCATCCGTGTCACGTCTCGTGTTCGTGTTTCCCCTAACTAAGCGTTTGTAGTTTGTTCCATGTTTCCTTGGTGTCTGGTCCGTGTTTTTACTTTCGCTTACCTGTTCCAGTCTCGTCAGTGTATTATCTGTTTCACCTGTTTCTCGTTATGTCTGATGTGGTTAACTGTTCATTTCCTGATTGTCTCGTTATTGTATTATCGTTTCCACTTAAATCCTCATGTGTCTGATTGCAGTCAGCTGCATTCATGTTTATTCCTGATTGTTTCTCGTTATGTCTAAATGTATTTAAGCTGTGTGTTTTCCCATGTTCGTTGCCAGATTGTCTTGTGCTTTGCGTTATGCTCACATTACTCTCCCGCGTTATCTCTGTTTCCCAGCGTTTTGTTGCTTCGTGTTCGTGTTCGTGCTTGTGCTCCAGTGTTCGTCATTACCCCAGTCTCGTTCCCGCTCCTCCCTATGTTCCCTGGACTGCCTTCTCGTTTTCGACCTTCGCCTGCCCACTGACCACGCCTTGCCTGCCCCTGATACCCCTGAAGCCTGCAACGAACTCTGCCTGTCCCCGACCATCCTTTGGATCTCTGCATTGCCCTGATTACTCCTGCCTGACCTTTGCCTGTCCACCTAATAAAAGAAGTTTCTGCATTTCTGGGTCCGCGCCTGGTTTTCTGGTCCCAGCCGTGACAGAACAATCTGGCCAGGATGGAACCAGCGGACCGATCCGATCCCAGCGACGTTGCCCGTTACCACGAAATTCGCCTTGGGCATCACGAAGCGGAGTTGCGGACGTTGCAGCAGACCGTCCAAGCTCTGGCGGAGCAGCTTTCGTCCATGGTCCGTATCACTCAGGAGTCTGCAGAAACGGCCCGTTCTGCACAGAACGCAGCTATCCAGGTGCAGACGCAAGCTGGCTATCAGAGGGGTCCGAACCACGATTACCCCCTCCGGAACGCTACCTGGGCGACCCCAACTCATGTCGCGCTTTTTTGAGTCAATGCTCGCTTGTGTTCGAACTCCAACCCTCCTCATTTCCTACGGAACGAGCGAGGGTCGCCTATGTACTCACACTCCTTGGGGGAAAAGCTCGCCTATGGGGAACCTCTCTCTGGGAGTCTGGACACCCTACTCTCACGACCTTCTCATCCTTCGCGGAGGAGATGAGAAGGGTTTTCGACCGGTCCTCGGTCGGACGGGCGGCGGCACGTCAACTGCTTCAGCTTCGCCAGGGAGGACAATCCGTCTCGGACTACTCCATCGAGTTCCGGACCCTGGCGACCTCAGCAGGATGGAATGCCGTGGCCACCTACGATGCCTTCTTGCACGGCCTCTCTCCGAGCGGGTTCTGGACGAACTAACCGTGTGCGATCTACCCCAGGACCTGGACAGACTCGTGGACCTGGCTATCCGCATCGACACTCGTCTGCTGGAGGAGAGAGGAAAGAGGCGTCAGGAGTCTCCTGCTTCCCCCGTTTCCGCCCAACGACACGACCCGACTTCCCGCTCAACCCACGGCGACTGCGGAGCCCATGCAGGTGAATCGGACTCATCTGTCCGAGACCGAACGCCAGCGCCGCCGGGAGGGAGGACTTTGCCTGTACTGCGGAGGCAAGGGACATTTCCGGTTATCCTGTCCGGTAAAAGACAGCGCCCGTCAGTGAAGAGGAAGGTTCTGACGGGCGCCTCTCAGTTTTCTACCTTCCGACCTCAACGTCCCATGCTCCACGTCCTTCTCTCCTGGCAAGGAGAACTGTTCCAGTGCAGGCTCTGATTGACTCGGGGTCCGATGCTAACCTCATCTGCCCTACCCTGGTTCGTCGCATCGGAGTCCCAGTATCTCGTTTAGCGACCCCCTCCAAACCAAGACCCTGATGGGCACGCCCCTAGCCGAGATCCAGGAGATCACCCAGCCACTGGATCTGCTAGTTTCTGGGAATCACAGGGAGAAACTGGCGTTCTACCTCATGGAATCCCCTCTTGCTCCTGTAGTGCTTGGCGGACCCTGGCTGGCAACCCACAACCCCAGCATTGACTGGGCGACTGGAAACATCCGGGAGTGGAGTGTTTTCTGCCAGAAGTCATGCCTGCGTTCCGCTACCACCCCTGGGGATCCCTCGTCCATGGCTAAGGAGAGACCAGTCGACCTGTCACTAGTGCCCCCCGAATATCACGATCTCGGCCAGGCATTCAGTAAGTCCCGTGCCTGCACATTACCACCTCATCGCGCCTATGACTGTCCTATTAACCTTCTTCCTGGTTCTACTCCACCCAGAGGCCACCTGTATTCATTGTCCGCCCCAGAAAACAAAGCTATGGAGGAGTACATCTCCACGTCTCTAACCTCAGGTATCATCCGCCCTTCGTCATCCCCTGCTGGCGCAGGATTTTTTTTTGTCAAGAAGAAGGATGGAACCCTGCGTCCTTGTATTGACTACAGGGGGCTCAATGCTATCACGATTAAGAACCGCTACCCACTCCCATTGATGTCATCGGCGTTCGACAACCTTCAGGAGGGGCAATTCTTCACCAAATTGGATCTCCGCAACGCCTACCACTTGGTCCGGATTCGGGAGGGGACGAGTGGAAGACGGCCTTCAACACCCACACAGGTCATTATGAATACCTAGCCATGCCATTCGGTCTCACCAATGCCCCTGCCGTCTTTCAGGGATTGGTGAACGACGTACTCCGGGACATGCTGTCCCGCTTCGCGTATGTCTACCTGGATGACATCCTGATCTTTTCTAAAACTATGGAGGAACATGTACAGCATGTGCGTCAAGTCATCCAGAGACTTCTCGAGAACCAACTATTTATCAAGGCCGAGAAGTGTGAATTCCATAAAACCTCTGTTCAATTTCTAGGTTTTATCATCTCCCGAGGCCATCTGGAGATGGACCCACCAAGGTGCAGGCGGTACAGGAATGGCCCGTACCCACCGACCGTAAACAACTACAACGCTTTTTAGGATTCGCCAACTTTTACAGACGGTTCGTACGAATTACAGCACGGTCGCCGCACCATTAATCTCTCTCACTTCCACCAAGATTTATTTTCGATGGAACCCGATGCCCAGGAGGCCTTCGAGAGACTCAAGTCCCGGTTTACATCTGCCCCTATCCTCGCACTCCCGGATCCCACACGCCAGTTCATTGTGGAGGTGGATGCCTCTGATTCAGGCACTGGGGCAATCCTTTCGCAACTTAACTAAGGACAATAAGGTACACCCATGTGCCTTTTTTTCACACCGCCTTTCCACAACGGAAAGAAACTATACGATTGGTGATCGAGAACTCCTAGCCATTAAATTAGCTTTCGGAGTGGAGACACTGGTTAGAGGGAGCTACTGTGCCGTTCTTGGTTTGGACGGATCATCGTAACCTGGAGTATCTCCACTCAGCTCAACGGCTTAACCTCGTCAAGCTAGATGGTCCCTATTTTTGCCCGTTTTGTTTTTACTCTGTCTTTTCGCCCAGGATCGAAGAATATCAAACCCGACGCCTTATCCCGGATCTACGACTCTCCAGAAGAGGAGAGTAGCCCTGAACCTATCCTGCCCCCCTAGCTGCGTGTTAGCAGCAGCCAAGTTTGACATTGTTCGGACGGTGGAGGAGGCACTTCACACTACACGGTCTCACAGGGATACGCCAGCCAACCGCCTATTCGTTCCTGAGACCGTCCGGTCTCAAGTGCTGGAGTGGGCTCATTCCTCCCCGATGGCCTGTCACCCGGGGGTTTCACGCACCCTAGCCTTTCTATCGCGTAGGTTTTGGTGGCCCACTATGAAGAACGACACAGTCGAATTTGTGACAGCCTGTGTGCCCTGTGCCCGGTCCAAGTCCTCCAACGCTCGTCCCAGCGGTCTCCTTCAGCCCTTGGCGGTTCCCAAACGCCCATGGTCCCACGTCGCCTAGACTTCGTGACCGGTCTACCACCATCAGAAGGTAACACAGTCGTCCCTTACGGTGGTAGACCGGTTTTCTAAAAGTGTACATTTCATTCCCCTGCCCAAACTCCCCTCTGCTAAAGAGACCGCTGAACTCATGGTCAAACATGTTTTTCGCCTCCACGGATTGCCGCAGGAGATGACCTCGGATCGGGGGCCCCAGTTTTCCAGCGGGTTCTGGAGGGCGTTCTGCTCTCTCATCGGCGCCAAACCTAACCTCTCTTCCGGTTTCCACCCAGAGACCAATGGCCAGACGGAACGTTACAACCAGGAGTTGGGGAAGGGACTGCGCTGTCTAGCCGAACAAACCCCTACTACCTGGTCACGCTCCCTGCCCTGGGTAGAGTACACCCACAATTCCCTTCCCGTTTCTCCACCGGCATCTCTCCATTCCAATGCTGTCTGGGGTACCAACCTCCTCTGTTCCCGGAGGAGGAGAAGGAGGTGGAGGTGCCATCTGCCAAGGCCTTCATCAGTAGAGCCCGGAGTACTTGGCGGAGAGCACGTGCCACCCTGCTTCGCCACGTCTCGGCTATGAAGAGCCAGGCCGACCGTCGCCGCCGCCCTGCCCCTCGCTACAGGGTCGGCCAAAAGGTTTGGCTCTCTGCCAAAGACATTCCCTTGCGGGCTCTTGTAAGAAATTATCCCCTAGATTTATTGGTCCCTATCCCATTATTCGTGTTATAACCCCCTCGGCCATACAGTTGCGCCTCCCTCCTCCCCTACGCCGCATCCATCCTGTGTTTCACGTGTCTCGTCTAAAACCCTATGTTGTCTCTCGTTTTAGCCCTCCTGTCCGCACCCCACCTCCCCCCCGGCTCATCGAAGGGGGCCCAGTCTACACCGTTCGCCGCCTGCTGGATGTCCGACGAGGGGCCGTGGTCGCCAATTTCTGGTGGATTGGGAGGGGTACGGTCCCCCGAGGAACGCAGTTGGGTGCCCGAGAGACATATCGTCGACCCCTCCCTAATCCAGGAATTCCTGCGTCGGCATCCGGTACAGGTTGGTGATCCGCCAGGTGGCGTCCCTAGGGGGGGGGGTACTGTCACGTCTCGTGTTCGTGTTTCCCCTAACTAAGCGTTTGTAGTTTGTTCCATGTTTCCTTGGTGTCTGGTCCGTGTTTTTACTTTCGCTTACCTGTTCCAGTCTCGTCAGTGTATTATCTGTTTCACCTGTTTCTCGTTATGTCTGATGTGGTTAACTGTTCATTTCCTGATTGTCTCGTTATTGTATTATCGTTTCCACTTAAATCCTCATGTGTCTGATTGCAGTCAGCTGCATTCATGTTTATTCCTGATTGTTTCTCGTTATGTCTAAATGTATTTAAGCTGTGTGTTTTCCCATGTTCGTTGCCAGATTGTCTTGTGCTTTGCGTTATGCTCACATTACTCTCCCGCGTTATCTCTGTTTCCCAGCGTTTTGTTGCTTCGTGTTCGTGTTCGTGCTTGTGCTCCAGTGTTCGTCATTACCCCAGTCTCGTTCCCGCTCCTCCCTGTGTTCCCTGGACTGCCTTCTCGTTTTCGACCTTCGCCTGCCCACTGACCACGCCTTGCCTGCCCCTGATACCCCTGAAGCCTGCAACGAACTCTGCCTGTCCCCGACCATCCTTTGGATCTCTGCATTGCCCTGATTACTCCTGCCTGACCTTTGCCTGTCCACCTAATAAAAGAAGTTTCTGCATTTCTGGGTCCGCGCCTGGTTTTCTGGTCCCAGCCGTGACAATCCGGTTCAATGAGGCCAACTGTGCCCATAAACATAATTCCCTAAAAGGTATAGAAACAGCTCAGTGCAATTCCACAGAGATTCAGCATGCTCACTCTTTAACATGCCCAATGTCAGATAATTCAACTGAAATATTTGAATGTGATCAAATATACAGGCAACTGCCAAAATAAAGGAAACACCAACATGGTTCTCTGTGGCTCAGTAGGTAGAGCTTGGCGTTTGCAACGCTTAGGTTGTGGGTTTGTTTCCCACTGGGACCACATATACAGAAAAATGTATGCATTCACTACTGTAAGTCGCTTTGGATAAAAGCGTCTGCTAAATGGCATATATTACCAACATAAAGTATCTTAATAGGGTGTTGGGCCACCACGGGCCACCACGAGCCACCAGAAGAGGCTCCTTGCGTCTTGGCATAGATTCTGCAAGTATCTGGAACTCTATTGGAGGGATGCAACACCTTTCTTCCACAAGAAATTTGGTGTTTTGTTAATGGTTGTGGAAAAAACGCTGTCTCAGGCGCCACTTCAGAATCTCCCATAAGTGTTCAATTGAGTTGAGATCTGGTGACTGAAACGGCCATGGCACATGGTTTACATTGTTTCCATGCTCATCAAACCATTCAGTGACCACTCAAAGCATTCAGGCCCTGTGAATGGGGGCACTGCCATCCTGGAAGAGACCACTCCCATCAGGATAGAAATGCTTCACTATAGGATGAAGGTGATCACTCAGAATGGCTTTGGATTTATTGGCATTTACCTTGCTCTCAAGAGGTTTAGTGAACCTAAACCATGCTAGGAAAATGCACCCCACACCATAACAGAGCCTTCACAACCCTTCAATTACTCAAGTGTTTCCTTTATTATGGAGGCTATGTGCATGTGTCATAAAAGGCTGAAAAATGAGTCAAATCAAATAAAACCAAAATGCTGATAACTACCATCAGAACAACATTATTTCTGTGTGTCTAACTGCACCTATCTCCCCCGCAAGAAGACAAAGAAAAAATGACAAAGGAGTTTTCTCGTATCAATCTTCTTTTCATTTTCAGTATTCCAACATTTTTAATCATGACATCTTATATTCATGTACAAATTCAGAAAATTCCCTCTCTTTCTGTAAACTATCCATTCCACACGCTATTCGACCCTAAACTTTACAATTTTACAGTTTCCAGCAAAACCAGGAGCTGTCCAGTTTCTGTCAAAACTCCCCCACCCAGTGCCCCAAGAACATTTTCCACAAATCCTTCATCTACTTCACTACAAATGCATTCACAGACATAAAAAGCACCATGGGTTTCTCCGTGAGGAAAAAGTATCTTCAAACTTAATTAGCAGACTTAATTTTTACTGGAAGTAGTGCTTGTGGTCTGTATTATACAATATAGAAATTAAAGGCAACGATTTAGGGAGGTTATTTAACATACAATAACAACAGAATTATACATTAAAAAAATTATACAATACATACAAATATTAATAATATATATTGATACTGTGACTCATTTAACAAGATCTACATATTACCTACAGGTACAAGTAGGGATATAAGTATTGAACAATTTTTAAGAAGCTATCTTGATCACCACTGTCACCAGCATCTCAATTGTTCGGTCCCAGAAGGTGACAACCACAATATTGAGTTTCTGAGGATTACTTCTGACCTCTGCTTATTTACATTTGTTCTATTTGTTTATCTTTGGTTAAATTACATCATTTTACATTCAAGCAATTCTCTAAATAAAAATTTCATGGCTATTATTTTACATTTCCTCTAAGTATCATTCCTAAAAATACATTTTTTCTTCTTACACTCAACTGTGTATACAGAAAAATGTGAACGGCCTTAATAAACAATATTTACAGTGTAGTCACACTACTCTCATTTCTAAAAAACAAAACTTTTTTTTTGTACCATGGTATGTATGGTATAAAAGTGAGCATTCGTGTGTGTGTGTGCTTGAGTGTGTGTGAGTGTGTGTGTGGGTGTGTACATATGTGTTTGAGACCATGTGAGTGTGTTTGCGTGCATGTACTGTGTGTTTATGTGTGAATATGTGCCAGTATGTATATGTATATGTGTGTGTGTGCATGTATATGTTTATGTGTGTATATGTGTGTGCGTGAATGTGTGCATGTGTGTGTGTGCATGTACAGTATATGAATGTGTGTGTGTAAATGTGTATGTATATGTGTGTGTGTATATGTGTGTGTGAGTGCATGTGTGTGTGTGCATGCGTGCTTGTGCTTGTGCGTGTGTATATATGTGTGTATGTGTGTGTGTGTGCGCGCATGTGTGTGCATATGCGTGTGTGCGTGCATCTGTGTGAGTGAGTGTGCATGTGTGTGCATATATGTGTGTGTGTGTGTGTGTGTGTGTGCATATGCGTGTGTGTGTGTGTGTGTGACTGAGTGTGCGTGCGTGCATGTGTGCGGGTGTGTGGGGCCTCAGCCTCTGAGAGGAAGTGTGGATTCCAGCAAGCACACTGGGGTCCTACACTGGGCCCTCCAGCAGGGTGCGATGGATCTGATGGAAGGATGGCCGCTCCTTCACACTGCGGTGCCAGCAGCTCAGCATCAGGGCGTACATGGAGTCAGGACACTCTTCTGGCTGGGGCAGGTAGATCTGGGAGGGGCACCAGACACACCGGTTAGGCATTACAACCAATATTGTCATCAGGGAGGCATTTTCCACACAATCCTTTTTCAGGGAATAATTGCTTATGATTGACAGATTTATTGATCAAAATCCTGGATCATTTATTATAAGTATTTATTAATTTTAGGCTGAACAGACAAACACAAGGTACGGTAACAGTCCACGTATGGCTCAGTCTAGTCGAGGCACAACACAGCTGGCCGGCTGCTATACCCTGGCGCTCACCTGCCGCCTCTGGTCCCGGAAGAACTCGCCCGTGTTCTCGATGACCTGCTCGTCAGAGAGCTGGGAGTACGGCTGCTCCTTGCAGAAGGTCAGGGTCTCCCACAGGGTCACGCCGAATGCCCACACATCGCTGGCCGTGGTGAACTTTCCCTGGGACAAGCAGCCAACAGACCCCCGCTGTCACTACACTCACACACATTCAGAGCAGAACATCCCTTGAAACCTGTGATAATCAGAACAGGTTAACTGTAATACACGCATGGGGCGGCAAGTTCCTACACTTTCTGAGCCCACAGCCCGCATGTTGAGCCAATCCATATTTCTGACCTACCCCTAAGTAAAATGCAACCTGATATATGTTTGAATGTAGAAAACTGCCCAAACTGCATGCACACTGTAACAGGTGTAGTGTTTAATCTGACTGGTGTGAATGTCAAGGGAAAGTGTATTATACAGTTATGTATGTTATTTTTGTCATGTGTATCTCGCATCTCACTTCAACTTCTCCCCACAGTTTGGGAAGCACTGAACGAGAGCAACCAGAGGACTTGGAACCTGGACAAAATGCTGCTGCAGTGCCCCTGAGCACAATACTCACTCTGAGTAAAGATCATACTGTGAATGCATGATGTGGGTGGGAGCGGGGATGAGTGTGGTTTGGGGTGTGGATGAGAGTGGTTTGGGGCGTGGATGAGTATGGTTGGGGGCGTGGATGAGTGTGGATCAGGGGCAGGGCTGAGTGTGGTTGGGGGCGTGGATGAATGTGGTTTGGGGCATGGATGAGTGTGGTTTGGGGCATGAATGAGTGTGGTTTGGGGCGTGGATGAGTGTGGTTTGGGGCGTGGATGAGTGTGGTTGGGGGCGTGGATGAGTATGGATCAGGGGCAGGGCTGAGTGTGGTTGGGGGTGTGTCTGAGTGTGGTTGGGGGTGTGGATGGGTGTGTGTCTAAGTGTAGTTGGGGGCGTGGATGAGTGTGGTTGGGGGTGTGGATGAGTGTGGTTGGGGGTGTGGATGAGTATGGATCAGGGGCAGGGCTGAGTGTGGTTGGGGGTGTGTCTGAGTGTGGTTGGGGGTGTGGATGGGTGTGGTTGGGGGTGGATGGGTGTGTGTCTAAGTGTGGTTGGGGCGTGGATGAGTGTGGTTGGGGGCGTGGATGGGTGTGGCTGGGGGCGTGTATGAGTGTGGTTGGGGGCATGGATGAGTGTGGTTGGGGGCATGGATGGGTGTGGTTGGGGGTGTGGATGGGTGTGGTTGGGGGTGGGTCTGTCGGTCCTCACCAGCAGGATGCTCTCCCAGGACATCCAGCGGATGGGAAGCACCGCGCGGCCCTGGATGCGGTAGTAGTCCCCGCTGTACAGGTTACGGCTCATGCCGAAGTCAGCGATTTTGATGGTGTAGTTCTTCCCCACCAGGCAGTTGCGTGTGGCCAGGTCCCGGTGCACGAATTTGAGGGAGGACAGGTACTTCATTCCAGAGGCAATCTGCGTAGCCATGTGGTGCAGGTTACTGTAGCTGGAGTACAGAGGAGACACACAAACACACACACACACACACACACACACACACACACACACAAACACGCACAGCACAGAAAGAGGATGCACACACATACACACACACACAGAGGGAAGATAACATAATTAAAATATCTGTCATATGTTTTTGTTCCATATGTTGTCATTCCTTTGATAAATCAATCAAAATATTCTCAGTGATATGACGCAGTATATTGAATACACGCAGACATGCCCTTCTGCTTATCTGTTAATGAAATATTCTGTAAATATTGTCTTAGCCAGGAAGCCTAAAAGGGGCTTGCCACCTGTCGAGGATAAAGGCTTGTCAGTTTGTGCACAGGCCTGGTATGTAGCAGAACCACTGGAACACAAGGCAGAACTAGTTTCATGAGTCAAAAACTGAACCAAAGAATTTGATCCACCAACTCACAAAGTATAACAAGAGGCCTTGTTTATTTATAACTAAACCAGTCCAGCATGCACACATTTCTCTGAGCAATGGTCACAATTTCAACCCTACTGATTTACACAGATTGTAGCATGAAATGGTTTAGTAGATTCACAGGAATCATTTAATTTCCAAATGAGAATTTTACAATGAAACTCAGTGAAAATGCTTTGTTGGACATGCACCGAGATTATGGCTTTTACAAATGGCAACCCTAAACCCAAATCAACCAGATTGTGTCAATGAGTCAGACACATTGATCTACAACCAAATAAGATACAAATCTACAGCTCAAAATGTGTCTGAATGGAGATGGATACAAGCATTACATTACATTATTACATTACATTACAGGCATTTAGCAGATGCTCTTATCCAGAGCGACTTACAGTTTACATTTCTTTACATGCAATCCATTTATGCAGCTGGATATTTTACTGAAGCAATGCAGGTTAAGTACCTTGCTCAATGGTACAACGGCAATGTCCCACCTGCGGATTGAACCTGTAACCTTAACGTTACAAGCCCAGTTCCCTAACCATTATACCACACTGCCGGCACACGCTAAAGCTTACTCGTTTTAACCATGAGGCTGGCCAGCATGTACATATTTTGTAAACAGAAAGCCCTTTGAGCAGGTAGGAGATTATAACCTGAATCTGTTTGGTTGTCTGTGTGGTTTCACGACAATCTCTTACCTGTGCAGTTTTCCCCCAGAATGCAGTGCATGCTGGTGACATAATCTCTTACCTGTGCAGTTTTCCCCCAGAATGCAGTGCATGCTGGCTGTGCTAAGCGGCAGCGGAGGTAGATGGTTACCTGACGGCGGGCGTGTCGCCAGATGCGGCCGCCCGGTCTCCCAGGCCACGGCGGGACAGGAACTGGTTGAGGTCGCCGTTCTCCATGTACTCGGTGATCATGCAGAGGGGGTCGCTGCACATGCACACGCCCAGCAGCCGGATGATGTTGGGATCCTTCAGCCGGGACATGATCTTTATCTCCTTCAGGAAGTCATTCCTGCAGATGGAGGAGGAAGAGGGGGAAGGGGAGAGGAGTAGAGGAGGAGGAGGAGGAGAAAAGGAGGAGGTGGGGAGAGGATGAGGGGGAAGATAAGGAGGGGGAGGGGAGTAGAGGATGAGAAGAGGAGGAGATAGAGAAGAAGGGGAAGAGGAGGAGCGGAGGAGGAAGAGGAGGAAGGGGAGAGGAGAAGTGGAAGGGGCAGGGGGAAAGGAGGAGAAGAGGAGAGGAGGAGAAGCGGAGGAGATAGAGAAGAAGGGGAAGAGGAGATGAGGAGGAAGGGGAGAGGAGGAGAGGAAAGGGCAGGGAGAAAGGAGGAGAAGAGGAGAGGAGGAGAAGAGGAGGAAGTAGAGTAGGAGGGGAAGAGGGGAGAGGAGGTGGAGGAAGTGGAGAGTTCACAAAACAGCTGCAACCATGATGCTTAGAGGGTGCACTATAAGGCGTTGGGTTGTGACAGCTGCTCTGCCTGTGCTGTTCAGCCATGCTCCTTCACCTTGCACTCTTGTTGGCATCTTCTCTCAGCATCTTCACAGCCACAAGGATGGGCTGGTCCTCACTGACGTCAAAGGAGAAATCCTGGTCCATGAAGTCCTGCATCCCCTCCGCCTCACACAGGTGCACCTGCAGCATCGCAGCAAATGCAGCATTCACCAACCGACCCAACGCATGCAGATGTTTGGGCTGAGGTTTGACTTCTGCAAACCTGAGACCTATACAAGCAATGTACATAAATGGAACTGGACACTAAGAAGTTCCCACAGGTTTACTGGAAAAAACTCAGTATTTCTCAACAATATCATCTCATATCAAAATCATATCTTCTTTATAATTATAGCTATAATTTCAAAACTAGGGAATGTGTATATTTGATCGCACAGCAAGACACACCAAGTCAATGGGTGGTAATTATTTATACATTTTTGTCATGTTCAACAAGTCACTTACCCTGGGTTTTTAACTTTTCATAGAGCCAATCCAAATGTGTTTTACGTGATGAATACATAAGGGATCTGCCCATTTTCTATCCTGCTCTCTCCTCCATGTGTATTCTTACAGGGGCCAGGGGTGACTCTGACCACACAGGTCACTGACCTCTCCAAATTGTCCCTCTCCCAGCTTCTCCTTAAAGGTGAGCAGTTTCCGTGGGAACTCTCCCACGGCGACGTCTTTGCCGGACAGCAGGTCCATGGTGAGGGCGGGGACAGAGTACGTGTTGCTGCCCGTCACTCCCTGCAGATTCACCACGTCCGCCTCGGCGTAGTGAGGGACACCATCCTGACCGCTGGGCTGGGCGGACTTTGACCCCCCGCTGGCCCCTGCTGTAACACACACACACACACACACACACACACACACACACACACACACACACACACACACACACACACACACACAAACACACACACACACACATTTATACACATAAGATGCACATAGGCAAACATTTATACAAATATATATACAAATATAAAGAAAATAATTCACATTTTATAATATATAAGATGTATATAATATATATGTATATAAATATTTATACAAATATATATACAAATATAAAGAAAATAATTCACTGAAATTTTAAATAATTATATATTAGGCAATATAGGAAGGATATAATAGTTATAAATGCTTAATAAAATATTTATAACTGCATTTTCAATTAATAATAGATTTTTAGTCCAACACAAAAAAATGAGTAAACGTGATAAATAAGTAAACGTGCAGAAAGCCAGGATTCCAAAGGTGTTTTAAATAAACTTTGACTTTAAATGCAAGCTCACCTTTTTTCAGTGCAAACACAATTTGTGTTACTAATTGAAGGATGATGAAGGATGAATATTGATTGAATCCAGGTTATAACCTGTTTAAATGAAAATACTGTCTGACTCCCTCAGACCTTGAGGCCGTGGTCGTCAGCTCTGTGAGCCAATCATATCCTCAGACCTGGAGACCATGGTCGTCAGCTCTGTGAGCCAATCTCATATCTCATTCTGTGCTAGGTGGACGCAGATGGCAGAAGCAGGACACCCACCCCCAGTACACACAATGTCCCATTATGGAGTAACCCATTCTCATAACTCCACCTCTTTAAATTAGGAGGTGTCTGACCCCGCCCGGCCCACTCACCGGCCTCCTCCATGGACTGGGAGAGCTCTGGGAGTTTGCGGATGAGGCGGGATGGCTCCTGGTAGTCGGGCCCCAGGGGGAAGATCCTCTCGTAGGTGGAGCTGCACTCCTGCTCGCTGGGGGACGCGGAGGGGTTGTTGCTGTGATTGTAGGTGAACGTCTCGCTCTGTACGGACAGGCTGGCGGTCAGCTCGTCGTCCAGCATCCGCCGGGAGGCCTGGGGGAAAGGGCGGCGTGTGAATAAACCCGCCAGGACCCGGGCCTCCTCAGGACAAAGCGCCGTTCCGGTCACGCCATGCCAAAGCCTGGTAATACCACAGACACTCGATGCACAAACCAAAGAGTCGGTTCCTGCGATCCTTCCATCATCTGTACGTCCTTATTCTCTGAGGTTCTGGTCAGTAACAGGATGCTCTACTGTCGCTATGCTAGCTACGGAGGTTCTGTCCATGACCGTACCCCCTTCATGCATATTCATAACACGATATGAATACAGCTGATTTAGAACATACAGAATCTTTAGTAATGCAACAAGATTGGGGTCTAAACGGTGTCCACGTTATGCTGCAGTAAGGTAGATATAACTACAGGCAGTTCTCTCAAGCCGATCAGCCTCTCAACTCTACAGCACACCTCCAAATCCTCACCTTCTCAAGCATTTTTTGCCAGACTTGCCGCCATAGCATGATGACTATTATGGCCAGCAGGATGGCGATGATGGCCACCAGGCAGCCAATCAGAATCCGAGTGTTGCTGTCATCCACTTTGTGGGTGGGGTCATCCGCTAAAGAAACACATGGGGGGGAAAAAAGTTGGTTGGAGGTTTTTCGTGTTTGAGGGAAGGTATCTGCCCATGATGGAGGGCGCGTGGTGAAGCCGAACAAGGGGGCCAACAGACCTGGCTGGACGCTGCCGGGGGGTCCCGGTTTCCGTGGTACCAGCGTGGTGTTGTACATGGCGGTGTCTGAGAGTGGGCAAGACAGAGGGCACAGGTGTCATAAAGTGTTGCACCCGACATCAGAGACCCCCAAAACAGGGCGTGCGAGGGAGTCTCAGGAGCTCCTCAACAAAATGGAGGATGCAGGTAACTGCCAAAATGCAGGCAACACTTGAGTAATTGAGGGATCCTTTAAGTGGGTGCAGTGCCGCGAGTGTCCGTCCGGCCATTACCGTCAGATAGGCCCGGCCCCCCCGTTTCAATCGACCCATACGCCTGGGACTCTCTCCTTTGAGTGTCCCACACGGGTTACCAAAATGTTGCCTATATTTGCCAGTTACCTGTATCTGTTCACATTTGGCTGATACTTGGCTATAGACCTCATGACATCACATTAATTTAGCAGACACATTTATTTAGAGTCACTTTGAGAGAGAGGTACACAAGTGCATTCAATTCTAAGAGCAGCAGCCAAAGGATAGTTAACTCTTCAAGACAACAGTAACAGTACCATTACCAGTAAGTGCTAGAATGCACTGTTAGCATAGTGCACTGTTATCATAGTCAGTGCTGGCACTGTGCTTGTGGCTATGCTCATGCCTTTCAGGCTCAGCTTAAGGTAAGTGTGTGAGAGCGGAGAACCCCGGACCTGACTGGAAGGTGATCTCGCTGAACATCATCCAGGCGTCGGCGAAGTAGTACTGGCACTTGATGGCGCTGGCCATGCGGTTGTACAGCGCCACGGTGATGAAGCGGGCGCTGGGGTTGACGTCGTCCATCACCGGGCTGAAGGAGATGGGCGTGGGCTCCCAGTCCACCATCGAACGGAAGTAGCACACCACCTGCCGGAACGTCTTCACCCTCTTCGTGAACATGTTGTTGCAGTGCACCTGCGCGGCGCCATGGCAACGGCGAACAAAACACATTTCCATTCATACAATCAAAGTCTATTCGTATTTCTGTACAAAGTCATGCTGATAAAACTCAGCGCCATGGATTTCCATGTGTACTGTATGCTGTTTTTTTCTCCAGCCTCCACTCTTGATTACATAATTACTTCCATTATTTGCCAAATTATCCTGTTGGCTTGAACATAATGCATGCAAAGTGAAATTAGTTATTTACGTTATATAAATAACAATTGTTGTCTACATTCTGTACTTTAACTGAATGAGTAGTTGAACCAATTACGGCAGCAGTAACTGGTTGGAATGAAAACCTGCATACACATGGCTCTCCATGGTACTGCTCCAGACCCCTGCTGTGAAGCATACTGCATACCTGAGTTGCAACACCGTGACACATACAACAGCCTGTTGCAGATACAAACAGCAAGCAAACACAGACAGGCCGGGCCGAGTTAGCGCACCTTCATGGTGGTGAAGTTGCGGACGCGGTCAAACTCGAAGATGATCTCCACGTGCTGGAAGCTCTCGTTGGTCCAGCCCACGTAGTCGTAGCCGGGCCAGACGTTGTAGACGTGGCTGTGGGTGAAGTCATCCAGGCCGCTCATACCGTCCGTTAGCTGACCCAGGCCCTCCGTCATACTGCGAGAGAGAGAGACGGGATCTCTTTAACCTGACCAAACAAGGCTGCCCTGACCAAACAAACTGGAGGGGTGCTACTGAAAAACGAGGCTATCCCGGTGGAAAAACATACTTGGTTTATTCCTTATTAAGATGCGTTACAAATAAGGGCCAGTTGATCGGGGTATAAATAGACTTGATGACATCCTAATTATGTCATCCTTTGATGAAGATCAGTTTACATAAACTCCAAACAAATGATTGATGGTTGGAAATAATTATTTGTGGGTAGAAATTAAAGCAGATTGAAGACAGATTTTCTCTATTATTATTATTATTTTGACTTTACCCTGATAGGGGCTCTTTGAACCCTTAAAGCTGAAAAATTGAATGTTTGTATTTCCTCAGGACAATTTCCCCAGAATTGTTGCTTTATCATTAAAAAAGCTGTTCATGTTAATTAATTAAGTCTTCTCTAAGTCACGTTCCTGCAAATTGTGCAAATCAAATTCTGTTAGAGATGGAGCTACTATGCATGCTGTCGGTACTGGACGATAAATTGAATCTGATAATTAAATAAGCAATTAATTGGGTAAATGGAAACAATGTTATTTGATTATACTTTCCAAAGATTAAATTGGAACGCATTTGGCTCAGTAGTAAGATCAAAACACATGGATAGGATACACCCTACCCATTATTCTTTCATACGTTGTAAAGACATACCCCCAGGAGAGACAATACACACATACAGATGGGGATATGCTTGAAATTGGATAAACAATTTTTATTTGATGTTACTTTTAGGCGCAGAACGTACAGTGGCCACTAGATGGCAGTGTTATCTTTGACAGAGCACCAAGTCATAGCCCATGGCTGAAAGCACAGCAGATTTTTTTCTCAACAAACTTTTCATCTTCTATTCACCTCCTAATGAACTTGATATTTTGGAGTTTGGCTTGGCTAGTTTCTGTGGTTTTGTTGGAAGCGAAATTCAAGGACAAAAAACTAAACATATTGTTAGCAGCCCGATGATGTTATTTTCGTGCGTTGAACAGCCTCGCGATAGGGGTGAATGGAAACCCTCAGCAGTTTGCAACGCCCTGTCATGGAGCTTGAGGCAACCGCGACTATCACCTATTTATCTTTGTAATGTAAAAACAATTCATATTAACGCAACCTATCCCAAGCGCATTACTCTTATAGATCAGAGCACCGGAATTATTTTCCTTTCTAAAACATTACTCTCATGAATGCATCTGTTCCTGCTGAGACGTCTAGTAGATAACAAACAACAGTGCTGCCATTTGCTTGTGGATTTATCCTTCAAAATATTCCTCAAAATGCCCCCACCTTTAATTGATTCCCATACCTCCTTTCAAACTCCCCCATCTACCATTGATTCCCATACATTTTCCCTCCACATCCTACCCTTAATCTTATTATTATTATCTATTATAATGTTGGCAGGCTTGGTAGCCAGTAAACCCGCGCCTGCCTCGCCCCATACGGAGGTGTAGCTGAAGGTGTGTAACGCACCTGTATCCCACAGCTCCGTCGTACACAGAGTCGTTCAGGTAGACGCGCAGGCCGTGGAGGGTGAGCTGCTGGCCCGCCGGAGCGTTGTAGGACACCAGACCGTCTGAGAGACACGGAAGAAGAGATGAACCAAGCGAGACGCGCACACGTCCATTCGCAGAACATTAAAGTCAATGACGAGGAGCCAGAGCATCTGTGAAGGCTCCTGGGAGGAGGAGCGTGGTAGCAGGTATACCAATCTTTAGGAGTCCTTTAAAAAAAATATATTTGTAAAGATTTTTTGTTTCAGATTTTTCCCCATTTTCTCCCAATTTAGTACCCAATTACACCCTCTCTTTTCATGTCAATCCCCCCCTCGTATCGGCCTCCTCCGAGACAGCACTCGACACACACACACACACACTACCCCCCTCTTCAGTTTAGTAGTAGTGTAGTACCTCCCAGCCTCCTCTTCGCATTCCAGCCTTCCACTGCTTCCCCATGACTTAGTTACGTGCCCCATATGATCAATGGATTCCTGCTTTTGTACATTCTGTGTATATTTGTACATATGCTGTTACTTGTTTATATGTTTATTCGTTGTTGTTGTTTTTTTTGTTTTGTTTTGTTGCTAGACTATGACTAGTAAGTAACTATTCTTACCGGGCCCTTCTTGGCCAGGTCATGAGAGTCTAAATTGCCCTGTAGGTGTGAGTGTGTGAGTGAATGGTGTATGTACCCAGGTATGTACCCAGGCCGCCATTGTAAATAAGAACTTGTTCTTAATGGCTTGCCTGGTTAAATAAAGGTTAAATAAATAAAAGCCGTTGAATGTAACTCCAGTACACAGAGCCACTCCTATACACAGTGAACTTATGTTGGCTTCCCTTTCCCTTCCTGGGGCGGACAGCCAATTGCAGCCCCCTAGTGGTTAGGAGTCCGTTTTTAAACAGTCAAATTGGAAGGGTTCAGTAGGCTAGCATGGGCGTCCCCCGTGGTCCACCCCCAGTGGACAACCCCCCTGAAACCTTATTGATTCACACAGCGCTGACGGGGGTAGGACATCTCACCCAGCCACTCGCAGCCGTACAGCTCCACCCTCATGCACACGTTGGAGGAGTGATCGGTGACGGGCATGAAGCGGACGAAGCGGGCGATGATGGGCGGCTCCAGGTCCTTCAGCACAATGTCGTAGGCGTTCTTATTGCCCTCGATGACCTGTGTGGGTGGAGAGGAGGGTGACAGCCTGTCAATCACCTGCCATTTAATGATTAACCCACGCCATCTGCTGAACGACTCATATGGGGACTTTGCCTATGTGAAAGTGCTCTTAATTCACAATTAATGCTCTGTGTGCCTCTGTAATTGAAAAAAAAAAAAATGCCATTTAGCAGACGCTTTTATCCAAAGCAACACATTTTTCAGTATACGTGGTCCCAATGGGAATCGAAACCCTAACCTAAGTGTTGTCAGTGCCATTCTCTACCTACTGAGCCACACAGAACCTCTTTGCCAACACTTTACATTAAGTGCATCATTGTAATGCTTTAATGGCATATTTATAAGCACTGACATAACAGCCAAGTATGAATGAATAATAAATAATAATTAATATGAAGCTTTCCAATCATTAATTACAATATGCAAGAAGCATGGAATTACACATGTTGAATGCTTAATGTTGTCATTCTTATGTAGTGTTTATGGATATGTTAATTACTCACAATGGAAACCTACAGCTGTTCTATGGAAATGTTTCAGTTGAGTACACTCCAGTGATATTTGCAGTGCAGTGCCGTTTAATTTACCGGTGCCGTTTTACATTTTTCAGTGATTAGAACTTGAAATTCTCGCAGTGTTTTCCAGACTGCATCAAAAAGCATGTGAACGTGAACGTAGGGGAAAGGGTTAAATTGGCTACATCAATGTCAATGGCCGTTTACCAGGCTGAGGAAGCCTACAAAAGCTTGGTTTGCCCAACTGAACGTTCTCCCTAAGTCCTACTTTTCCACAGAGCAAATGCAGGCGCCTTTGAGGGCCATGTGTGCAAGCTTTGATCCATGTAAATAGATAGATAGATTTTATAGACTTTATTGATCCCCAGGGGGAAATTAGGTTGTCTTACAGCAACATAAAAACAATAGACATCACAAAAAGATAAATAAATAAATACACCCGACCAGCACAACACCTCATTAAAACAATCAGTCAATCAATCGATTAGCACGATCAATCGGTAGGCTTTGCCCTTGTGTCATTAAAAGTGTGAACTGCAGCAGGTAAGAAAGAGCGCCTAAACCGCTCAGTGGAGCACTTGGGAGCAGGAGAGGATTGGTTTTAAGATGAAAACAAAACCAACAGACCCTGCGGCCCTCCACCAGGGTTGAGAACACCCCACTATAGAGGAAAGGTTTTGCCGAGAAGCTGGAGGGACAGACAGACAGACGGACGGACGGACGGAGGGACGGAGGGACGGAGGGGAGGCGCCCACTCGCCTGCCTGCCGTGGCGGTTTCTCCAGGAGACCCAGCGGCTGCCGTCGCGGCTGTACCGGATCTTGTACATCTGGGCGAACTCGTTGCCGATGCCGCCGGCGTGGCGGCCCTGCGTCCCCACCAGCGTGATAAAGTGCAGCGAGCGCAGGTCCACCTGCAGGAACTCCTTGGCGCTGTCCGGCTCCACCGACGAGTCCGGGCACCACGCGCCATCGCCGTCCTCCGACTCCAGCCTGGGGGGCGGGGCGAGAGCGGGGCGGAGCGTGAGTGCCCCGGGACTCAGACCTGGGTGTTTTTACTCTTACTCTCCGAGCGAGGTGACGTTGAGTTTAAACATGTTAAGTGAATGTTCCTGGAGGGTCCTTGTTGTAAATCTGTTTAGAAAGGTTCACTGATGTCATGAAGTTGAAGCTATGGTAAAGCTCACCCAGTGAAAACACGCTGTGTCTTGTTGGAAAATTCAGATTACCAACAAGGCCTCCTGAACACTTGAGGGGTTTTTTCCCGCCAAAGAGTGGACACCCTGAGAGGTTTTTGTGTGTGTGTGTGTGTGTGAATGTGTATTTGTGTGTTTTGTGCATGTGTGTGAACATGTATGTGTGTGTGTGATTTGTGCAGGTGCGTGCATGTGTATAAGTGTCCATGTACATGTGTGTAAACATGTATGTGTGTGCGTGATTTGTGCACATGTGTATGTGTGCGTGTACATGTGTGTGAACATGTATGTGATTTGTGCAAGTTTGTGCATGTGTGGGTGCGTGCGTGTGAACGTGTGTGGCCATACCTGCCGTATCTGGCTGCAGTAGACTCAGACCACTGACTGGAGGCGTAGATGTCCTCGTCCTCAATCTGTCCGCCAGTCATTCCCAGGGGGTAGCGGCACACACCTGCGACATCAAACGTTGTCGCATCAAAACTTTTCAAAACAATGGCAACCCAATTCAACAGCACGTGCCATATTAAACAAGAAACAAAGCGGTGGATGGTTCGCGTGCTAAATGTGGATACGTTTGGATAAGGTTCTGCTTTTCAATAATGCCAAATTGGCCTACTGGTTAGCTATGTCTAAGACGCTGGTTAAGAATCCTGAAAAAGAACAAAATAAAACTTCCCGAATACGACTTTGATTTATCGATTGAAAAATGTTGTGTGGCATTTTTTTATTTCTTTGTTTACCCGACACACTTCAGTGCCAGCAAGCAAAGTGCTCAAAAGTCCAAACAAAAATGTATAGTCTTGGGGACCTGCTTCATGTGACATGTGACATTTTAGGCATTTAGCAGGCGCTCTTATCCAGAGCGACTTACACAGTTTACATTTCTTACAGTCCATTTATACAGCTGGATATTTACTGAAGCAGTCCAGGTTAAATACCTTGCTGAAGGGTACAAAAGCAGTGTCTCACCTGGGAATAAATCTCCAACCTTTGGGTTACAAGCCCAGTTCACTAAAGTTTATACCGCTCCGTGAGAGAAGAGCACGGTGTACTTCACAGTTTTAAAAACCAGGGTTTTTTGGGGGGAGGGCGACACTGAGCTCTCTGTATAAGGCTCTCAGAATGCGGTTCCCTTCCTGACACGAGGCCAGGGGGCAGTGTTTCACTCTCGCTGCCAGTCCAAACATGGCCAGATGTGGAGGGTACTAAACATTGCCCAGGGAGTATAACAAAGGCGCGTGTGGTCTGCTCGTCCTTCAGAAGCTCAGCACCCAGCTCTGGGTGTGTGCAGGGTGTGGTCCCAGCCAGGGACCTCACCACCCGACTCAAACAATCACCAAACACCAAATTAGCCTCGTAAGTCACTCTGGATAAGAACATCTCTGAAATACATCATGAAAAAGAAGGAAATATGAAAAATAATTAGCCTCCTTTTCAAATTTCGACAGCATGAGCTGTTTCAAAAGTGCAGGGAAGGAACGTTGCATCACTGAACACCCCCCCCTGAGCTACACTCAGGGCCATACTACTATAAACCATAGGGTCCCCAATTTTAATGGCCGGTGACCACAAGGGGCATGTGGCTAATTGTAGGGGAATACAGACAGAAGGATATTTGTTTGGCAAATTAGGTGTAAATCACCCATAGAATAGCTCCCCTTCGCTTGTCTCATGTACTTCCCTTCACTGGCATAGAGGTAATATAAGTCGTTTTTCATTGGGGATGAAAGCTGGTATATTTAACACACGCACACACACACACACACACGGATGAGAGTGGGGGGATGGGGGACTCTCCCAGATACTGGCCCTGCCCCCTTCCATCGCCACAGAAAGGCCTTATGGGGGCTGCAGGCAACAGCAAGGAAGACGGCAGGACTTTTTTTCCATTTTATTTTATTTGCTGAAAAAGTCAAGATGGGAAAACCACAGCGGGTTTGTCTTGGCAGGCCAGACCAAAGAAGCAGAGCAGAGCCCCACGCAAAAAACTCTCCAACACGTGACTCTTCGTCTCCTCTCCTTTCCCTCATGAAATATAAAGATGTATCGCAAGATATAAAATCCTAAATACAAGGAACATATTTTTAAATGTATGTATATTTTAAATATATTACTTCACATATCAGTTATTGTCATTTTCACACATTGTGTAGAAAATACAATAATATATTCCAAATACTGTATAAACATTGGATTGTAGAAAATACTTTACAATGCAAAGTTGGAACCAATGGAAACTGCCAATAATGTACAGAATTTGTATGATATATCCTCATTTTGGGGGCTTTATGGTTCACTTCATAGTTCATGTACCAAAATATTAATTTTTTAAAATAATGTCACTTCAAAAGGCATTGTTAGTTTAGTTTTTTTAGCTTAATCAATACCTACTTGACTCAAAGAACTGGACTGTGCTTTGTAGAGCCTTAAACATAATTAACTGCAATTAACGCATTGAATGCCTTTCAAGGACTCTTCCGCCTTTGACAGTAATCTTTCCATGCACATTGTGACCTGTGCGATGGGATTGCCAACAACCACAGTCGGGATCAGAGCTTGGCAATCCAGGGCATTATTGCATTAGCACGGGCCAGCAGCCTGCAGGTATCTTCAGCATTTGGCCATTTGGAGCATTCTAACGATGGGTCCACTGTGCGACAACAATCAGAGCAATTCGTCGAACACATTTTCCCTGACACAGAATGTTACACATGTATCCTAAAATCTAGGACTAACTTTACCTCCAAAAGATCCAAGTGCACCTCAAAGAGTAATATAGTTATTATGTATATATATATATATCCACCCCAGTATGTGGTTTTGCCTGTGTGCTTCTATATGCTGAAGATATTTCTAAATTAACACTCCCTGGTAAATTTGTCAAGCCTAATTTGCTCCGAGCACAGGCTGCGCTAATTCACTTGGCCACGTACACAGGAAAAAAAAAGTCTGGGCAAAGTAAGGCAGACGCTTCATCACGGCCTTGTGTTTTGGCTTACTTCTTGGTTGCATTTTCTGGACACTAAACACTCTGGTATGGTTGAGAGCAGCGCTACCTAGCCCTGAGACTTCCTCATGATCTTTAATAAGACTTGCTCATCAATTAGTTTACTATAGCATCTAGCAGGTTTGTATGTATGTGCCAATTGTGTGCAGTTTTCCCAAACGAGTATGCTATACTATTAAAACCCTATACTTTTAAAAGATAAGTATGCTGTCTCGGAAGCACCCCTGGGTGTCACGTGCACGCAGAACTGTAACATGGCCCAACAAATTCAGGCCTCAAGCTTCAGTCCCATTTATGAAGGGAGAGAACTAGAATATTCTAAAATAATAATTATCATAATAGTCAATATTTGTAGTCAAGTTAATAGTCAAGTTATATATTCAGCCAACCGCGCTTTGATATGATACTGGATCGTATGTCGCCCACACACGATACCTGGGGTAGGGAAACCATGAGTTTAACAGACTGGACCCTGTGAAAATAAATGATTCGGCAGAGCCAATATGGCCGCCTCAGACCACTTCCTGCACAGCCCATGAACAAAAATACATCCAGATGTGTCTTCACAAAGTTTGACTTGCCACTGCTTGTTTTCCTTCCCTCTCCAAAGCAATGTTGATATCTCTCATCGGAAAGAACAGAGGAAGCATATATGACTTTCTGGTTTATTAAAACAACGATCAGTTTTGCATTCTGCCAACAATCTAAAAATATTTCCTCTGAAAAATATAAATAAAAAGTGCGGGAAAACTCCTGGCCATGCACAATGGAGCAGCGGATAAATTAACCCCTCTCTCCGCTACTGGGGCCTGTACACGCCCTCAGAGTGACGGGGGCCCTAGCTCCTCGCTCCAACGACTTTTTTTCACCCTCTGAATTTTCCATGCCTCTTGTCTGTGAAAGGACTGCTTGTTCCGTGGCCGTTTCCCGTCTGACCGCTGCCTCCAAGCCCCGCACACCTAGACTGCGTTGCGTCGTCAACTCCATCCGCTCATGAGCGGCATCCAGCCTCTTGCTGCCGTTTGCCCCTCTTTCACAACAAACACAGACGGCTCGGCCCGGCACCGTAGGAGAATTTTTAAACGGGGGAAAGTTGGCGTTTCGGCGCATCCCGTCCCGTGTCTGCTAAATTCATATTTCTCCTCACTGGAAAATGTGGCTCACGATAAAAAGGCCATCCTGTAAAGACACTAAGTGCAACGTGCACCCTACCGACACAGTTGCACAGAGCGTACTGAAATGTACTAACTTGAACCGTGTTTAAATTCACAAATACACTACGTTGTATTTATGAGAGCGTAACAACTGTCGAAGGAAAAAAACAACAAAGTTATACCCATATACTTTCTTGCAGTAAAATAATCTGCCACACAGTAGCCAGTGACTCACGACTTACAGTAGTACATTACAGTACATTTTCAGTATATGTGGTCTCAATGCGAATCAGTGAGATGTGCAGGTAGTAGCCAAAAAAGTGGAAACACTAATATGATACGACTTGGTATCCTGTTCTGTCGAGTTCTCAATGAGCCGTCCTTGATTAAACTGCCTGCTCATGCCCTAGGTTGAAATTTGCAGTTAATTGATTTAGAGTTGCTCGCCTGTTTAGTCGTGTTGTTTAGCCTTGCACCTCAAACTAATGCATCAATATCCAGGAGTATGCACTTCCGACCACAATTGCCCTTTGTCGATGATGTCTTTCCCCAGAGTTCAATGCTGACATCACCTTAGACACTGAGACGTCAGCAAGCTGAGTTGTCTTCATCACTGAAGCTCCTGCCAAATGTGCCCCAACAATCACCCCTATTTCAAAGTCACTGAGGTCTTGTTTTCTAGACCCGCTAGCCATAATTATAGGCAACCAGGCCTGCCCAGCAGTTCTGGATATGACCCTGAGCATGCTGGGATGTTAATTGCTTAAGTAACTCAGGAACAACACTGTGTGGAAGCACCTGCTTTCAATATAATCTGTGTCCCTCATTTACAAAAGTGTTTCAACATTTTTGGCCACTACCTGCATATCATGTTATTTTATGTATACACTACCGTTCAAAAGTTTTAGAACACCCCCATTTTCCAGTTTTTACTGAAATTTAAGCAGTTCAAGTCCAGTGAATAACCTGAAATGGTACAAAGGTAAGCGGTAAACTGGCAGAGGTAAAAAAAAAATAAAAAAAGTCTAGGTTACCAAAAACTGAAAAATAATGTACATTTCAGAGTTATTAAAAAAGCCCCTTTTCAGGGAACAAGTAATGGGTTAACGTGGGTTAACATACATTCTGTGCAAGTTGCCGACTCTGGATCCAGCAAAAGAGCCCCAGGCCATCACGCTTCCTCCTCCATGTTTGACAGTTGGTGTCACACACTGAGGAACCATCCTTTCGCCTACTCGACAGCCTAAAAAAACCATTCAAAAGTTCAAGATTTCAAATTTTGATGAATCGGTCCATAAGACCTTCTTCCAGTCTTCAGTAGTCCACTGGCGGTGCTTCATGGCCCAGGCAAGCCTCTTTTTCTTATTTTGCCATCTTAGCAATGGCTTTCTTACTGCCACTCGACCTGTCAAACCTGCAGCTCGAGGTCTTCTCTTCACAGTTGAAACTGAGACTTCATTACTTCGACCAGTGTTAAGCTGTGCTTGAAGCTGTTGTCCTGTGAGCCGCCTATCATGCAAGCTGTTGACTTTCAGAAACGTGTCTTCTGATTTTGTTGTGGCTTTGGGTCTGCCAGACCTCTTCCTGTCAGAGTTTCCTACAGTTTCTTTTGATGGTGTAGGAAACTACTCACTGCCAAAAAATGTAAATTATTTTTCAGTTTTTGGTAACCGAACCTTTTTTTTTTTTTACCTCTGGCAGTTTACCGCTTACCTTTGTACCATTTCAGGTTATTCACTGGACTTGAACTTGCTTGCTTAAATTTCAGTAAAAACTGAAAAATGGGGGTGTTCTAAAACTTTTGACCGGTAGTGTATATATAATATATTATAGAATGAAGCATGAACCTTGGACATCAATACACTCAATACACAGCATAATCGCAATCATCTAAATTTCAAGCTTTACATTTCGGAACAATCATAAGACTTTCATCTTAAAAGGTAAAGTGTTTTTGGAAAATCCCTTTCGAGATGTGCTGTACTGCTTGGCAAAGCCAATTTACACAGAAATGGCCCAATATTATGAAAGGATTTTATGTGGCCTGTGACAAGGCCTGCCTGTAAAATCAACAGTCCATGAAAAGCTGAGGGAAATAAATATGAATTTTAGCAGCGTAATGCATATTTATGTCAGGAGCGCAGAGTGAACACAGGGTTCGTCTTAGGAAATCTATTGTTTTCAAAGTGTAATTACAGTGTGTGTAGTTTAAGAGACACTGAGCAGCCCCAAACAAACCGTAAACATTCAAATTTGCTCTCAGTTACACAGCACCCAGTACACACACCAGTGCCTCAGTCAAGCCTCACTGTGACATGTTAATAAAACATTGACCATTTAACTATAAAACAGTGTTATGGCTAGAAGCAGAGGCTGGGGAGTAGCTCTTAAATCTCTGTCAGCAAATGCAAGCCATCAAAAGCTGCAAGACCATAGCCACGCCCCGCAAAAAATAAAGAAAGGCTTGTGACGAGGGTTAAATATACTCGCTGTTTACTCTGAAACAGGACATACAAGCTGGGGATTCTTTTCACTAGGCCGCCAGATTGGGGCCGTAATTCATATTCAAATGTTGCCTGATCCGCCTCCCTTTTCTGATTTTGTTCAATTATTAATTTAAATATTGAATTGTTACAGTCAGATCAGATGCTTTAAATAAATAATTGCAGAAAATATATTTGCGGCACGATGCCACAGATTTGTCACAGGGTGCCAGACTGTAGTGGGCCCTGTGTTGTAATGTGACACTAACCTCATGATTTCTTAGACACCAGTGGACCCAGAACATATGACACTTTGCAGACAGACTGAAACCTCATGGTTTTTCAAGAGTGAGATTTAGGTTTTCTTATCCGACAAAAAAATAATCTTGCTTCAAGCAGAATGAAAAGGTCTGCACGGCACATGTTTTGCTTAATGAGGTTTGATTTTTGATTTTTGATTTTACAGGGTTGTACAAATATATACATGTTATGCCTGTATAGCAGGACATTTTGCACAGAAAGATCATGGCTTGTAATTATACTGAGAAACCAATTTGCTGGTCAAATCGGTCGTTCAGCTTCACACATGGAGAAAGTTCTTAATAAAATAATTTGCAAAAACAGCTCCGTTCTGGGATTGCAATGCTGCCTGCGTGTAAGATATCACTAAAGCAGAGATGCAAGCCTTTGCTGAAACCATGCTTTGAAACCAGTCCCTTCACTTACTTGGATTGACTTGTGACATCACAGCTCCCGACAGGAAGAGCAGAGTCATCAGCAGGAAGCAGATCTTCTGAAGGTGCACCATCTCCAGAGGAGAGAGAATCTTTGGCCCTGTAGCCAAACGTAAAAACACCAATTCATTAAGGCATTGTAATACAACCTCAGTGAGAGCCAAGTTTATTATACATTATTACACCCATATGTTTAATTTGCTCAATGAAGTGACAGAACACATTTTCTAACATGGCTCAGTAGCTCAAGTGTGGTTTAAATGTGAGAAAGCAGGGAACAGTCATTAATGCATAGGTATTTTTTTGTGAGAATATATTGTGAGGAGATTAGGGGAAGCAGGTGGGAACTTTGGTTCTGTCAGGAAAGCATTGCATGAGAGACTGCTTTGAGTCATATTCAGTGTTTTCCCGTGCATTGTAGGCGTACTGTATGTACGCCTCATTGAGAATCTGTGGAAAGACTCAAAAGTTCTGTTCACCAACGGTCCCAATCCAACCCAATGGAACTTGAGCAATTTTGTAAAGAAGAATAAGCAAAAATTGCAGTGTCCCGATGTGCAAAGCTGGTAGAGACTTACCCAAATAGACTCCCAACTGTAATTGCTTAAAGTTGCTTCTACCAAGTATTAAGTCAAGGGGGGTTAATACTTATGGAATCAATTATTGTATGTTTTTTATTTGTAATTAATTAAGAAAAAGCTTGAGATGTTCTTTGATAATTTGACATTATAATGTATTTTGTGTTGATCAGTGACAAGAAATCCCAATTAAATCCATTTTGATCCCATGAAATAATGAATGAAAATGTGAAAAATGCCAAAGGGGGTGAATACTTTTTATACCCACTGTAAGCTATTCTGCAAGCTCAGTGCTTGTGTGTCTGTACCTGACTAGTGCTCGGGAATGCAATAAAATATACACTGTACTGTATACTGTCATTTTTCTCTGGTATAATATTAGGTACTGTCACCTAACCCACACTTTTACATTATTCCTTATGGGAAAATGATGTGTGATCTACACGTCTTTGATTTACATGACCATTTTCAAAAATGTCACTGTCGTGCAAAATGAGAGGTGGCTGTATTTGCTTTATAGAAAGGCGAGGCCTTTGGTATGAAAGGCTGCAAAATTAGGTTTTAAACATGGGCATTCTTGATGCTTTCAAAGTGAGCTTTGTTAACACTGCTTTTAATGAGGGGCTGTTGTTCTTTCTGTTAATGGTGATCTTGCCCTCTACACCCCCAGATCTGGAACGGTCGTTCAGAGCCCGGCCTGACCACAAACAAGCTGTTTGTAGCCACTAGCGATATCTAAATCGGTCGTTTGTGGCCGTCTTCATTAACGTAATTGCTTTTGGTAAATACCCCGCTAAATTGAGAACATGAGCACACAAATGTTAACAAAACACATAGTAATTTGTCGCTCCTAATGCCCATTTTAGTAAACTAACCACAAAATAATGGTTTGCGATGAGTGTGTGGCCGAAATAATGAAAATTAAAATCATAGTTTTATTTGTTCGGGTTCCTATCAAACCAAAAAAACTGCATTGTCAGACAGCATTAGCTGGCAATACACCTGGGAGGAGAATTGAATGAAACATAAGTTTATAATCCTGCACCGGTCTATGCCCAAAAACAGGGGCAAAAAGAGAAGCTCCAGGAGTCGTATGGGGAATTCAGTCTATTTTCAGTCTATGGTACAGTCTCTGTTTATTACTAATTAAGTTCTTCATAATGCAGTTGGCCCTCATAGATTTTTAAAAATTTAATTGTAAAAAATTTAAAAATAATTTGTTTATGATTTTCTCCCATTTTCTCCCAATTTAGTAACCAATTACACCCTCTACGTTTCATGTCAATCCCCCCTTCGTATTGTGAGTTTGCTGTCGTAGCCCTGTGACCGGCAGTGACAAAGGCAAAGTATCGTATCCTCCGAGACGGCACTTGCCAACCCGTCGACCGTAACTCCAGTACTCCAGAGCCACTCCTATACGCAGCAAACTGATATAGGCTTCCTTCCCCCCTCCCTGGGGCATACAGCCAATTGTTGCCCCCTAGTGGCACCCCCGGCCAGAGCCGACTCGTGGAATCAAACCCCGGTCGTAGTGGCCAGCGTCAAACTTTGTAACTGCTAGACCACCCGGGAGGCCTCCTTCATAGATTTTTAAAAGGAAATTGTGGGATGTGGCTGACCTACATGGCATCATAGCTTGCCAGGTCATGTAGTTGAAGCATGAGACCTTTGAAGTGTTCAAGACCAGGCTTTACACAGTGCTGGATACTCTCTTGACAGTGGCCAAAATGACAAGCTTAGATGGGATAAATGTCCTGTTCTCATCATCAAGCATTCTCATATTCTTACATTTCTATTTAGAAAGGTATAAAATGAAGCTAGGTTTCAGTAACAAATTTCACAAATAAACTGTAAATATACAGTTCCTTGGGTCCTTGTATGTGGCCCTGTTGGATGTCCAAGGTGGAGGAGGACATGAGAGCTCGGTTGCAGAAGGGGGGGCATACGCTTAAAAGATGGACAGAGGTGAGAAGATGGACATAGATGTCAGGCTGCTGCCCAGACATTACCTCAGCTTGGGAAAGAATGAGGGGACGGCCCCTGTGCGAACGCACCACCATAAAACTAAATGACCCCTGTCATCTGTAACCTCTGCCAGCAATGTTCCCTCAAGGGCCCGGCCTGGGACACAAACGGCAGAACTACAGAAGATAGCTAAACTTGCTAAAATCACCCCGTGAAAGAACCTTCACAATCACAGAAGACAAAGAAAATCGTATTGCTTTTGCACAAGAGACGTTTTAAATCAGTAACAAACACAACACATCTGCACGTTTGAGGAAAGCTCTTCCCAACACTATTTACGGTCCCTCCGCATGCATGACAAAGGTTGTAGGTTCAGCTTTGAGCAATTCCATTTCACCCTTAGTATGTGCAGTGCTTTTTCTATGATCTGAATCAGATCAAGTCACATGTTTACAGTTTGTAAACAATGTAGTAGGTATCCATGGAAATTTGGAATCAAAATGATGTTTGAAGGTGAACGGAATCCCACCTGGTTAAAGATAATGTCCATACATCAGTTTAATACAGGTTGTTTTCTCCTCGTGTTGGACAATGATTCATGAGGGCATGCTCCTTCATGAAATGAACACCAACACTGGAGCAAACGTCTCCTATGCAGAATAGAAAATCGTTTGCTCAAAATCTCTGTTGGATAGCTTTAAGAGCACGGGAGGTTTTCGTCTTGATCCCTGGCCAAACACAACTTCCTCTCCTTAGCTCTGGCTGAAAGGAGCCACATATCCAACTTCGGACCATTTAATAATCCGTTTTTTAATGAAGATTGGGACTTGCTCACAAAGTAAAGAAGCCATTGATATGTTTTGAATTAAGCCTATATTGCCTTTGAATAATATAATCATCAGTTTAGGTGAGTAAGAAGGTACCTACTTTTTTTTTTTTTTCTTCCAACCTGAACCGCAGAGTATACAATTCCTTTTAAACTGTCATTTGCAAAACTAGAGTTTCCCCCTCAAAAAATATTTTCTGAAAATCTGGCTGCAAGTTATAATATTTTAATTCCCATTATCCTATTCCTTCCTTCCTTCCTTCACTCTATCTCTCTCAGACTTTTTTGATGAATGAAATAAATTTAAAAATAACCTTTGCTGGTTTGTACATCCTTGGTAATATTGTGATCTTTGTAATTAGGCTGGGTCCCCAGCCACAGGGTGGCCATTTTGGGGGGTTCCCTGAAATAAAAACATTTGGGAATCCCTGATATAGTTTATTGTGTAATTTAAAAAACAACACAACAATGAGATTATCATCACCAGCACTAATTGTTCATCCAATTAGACTGACAGCTCACCAGCAAAGTCCATAACTCGGGGGCACCTTGAACATTATTCAGATCACCAAAATTCATCATCAAACCTCCGCGATGACACACAGCTGAACACCACAGGCTATCTCGGAGGGTGAGGTCTTGGATGAGCTGCTTAGACTGGACCCTAAAAAAACAGCTGGACCCTTTCTTCTTTAAGATTGCGGCCCCCATCATCGCAGCTCCTATTGCAAATCTCTTTAAGCTGTCCCTCCACACAGCTGAAATCGCACGTGCATGGAAAGCAGCTGTAGTGCGTCCCCTTTTCAAGGGAGGAAATCAGGCTGATCCTAACTGTTATAGGCCCATCTCTATTCTGCCTTGTTTATCAAAAGTGTTGGAGAAACTTGTAAATAAGCAACTTACTAATTACCTGGATGTTTATAATATTCTGTCTGGTGTTCAATCTGGTTTCCGATCTGGTTATGGCTGTGTCACTGCAACCCTCAAAGTCCTCAATGACATCACTTCCGCTTTAGATTCTAAACAATATTGTGCAGCTATCTTTATTGATTTAGCTAAAGCCTTAGCCTGTCGATCACTCTATCCTTGCTGGCAGGCTGAGCAACATTGATGTCTCTGGTCACTCACTGGCATTCTTGAACTACCTTACTGATAGGGTGCAAAGTGTTAAATCTGAACAACTTCTCTCTCTGCCCCTCCCTGTCACTAAGGGTGTAACCCAGGGTTCGATCTTAGGCCCCACACTCTTTTCTATATACATATAAACAATATTGCTTGCTCTGCTGTAGACTCATCTATCCACCTCTATGCTGATGACACAGTCCTTTATGCCATTGGTCCCTCCCCAGATGCAGTACTTACATCACTTCAGGATAGCTTCCTTAAGGTCCAACAGGCTTTCTCCACCCTAAGCCCCCTGCTAAACACCACCAAGACCAAGGTCATGTGGTTCGGTAGGAAGGGTTCTGTACCCCTTCCAGCCCGAGATATCACTACCCTCGATGGGGCTATCCTAGACCAGGTCACTGAATACAAATACCTGGGTATCTGGCTAGACAGCACTCTGTCCTTCTCACACCATATCAGCAGGTTACAGTCTAAGGCAGGGGTGGCCAACCCTGGTCCTGGAGGGCTACAGGGTCTGCTGGTTTTCGTTGTCACTCAGCGCTTAAGTGATCAATTAAAGAGGTTGATCACACCTCACCTGGCTTCCTGGGTCTGAACTGGCTGTTGATTTTAAGGTGAAAACAAAAACCAGCAGACCCTGTAGCCCTCCAGGACCAGGGTTGGGGACCCCTGGTCTAAGGTCAAATCCAAACTTGGTTTCTTGTACCGAATGCGCTCCACCTTCACTCCCTCTGCTAAACTAACTCTTGTTCAAATAACCATCCTTCCCATGTTAGATTATGGGACGTTGTTTATAGGTCAGCATGCAAGGGCGCACTCCAAAAGCTTGATGTTCTCTATCACTCTGCTATCCGTTTTGCTACAAATGTCCCTTTCAAAACACACCACTGCACTCTTTATTCCTCTGTCAACTGGCCATCCTTACACACCCGTCATAATATTCACTGGTTCATGCTCATCTACAAAACCCTCCTTGGTCTGTCCCCCCCCTACCTGTGTCACTTGTTGCAAACTACAGCCACTGTATACAACACCCGTTCTGCTCACCATATTCTGCTCAGAATCCCCAAAACAAATACCGCACTCGGTCTGTCGTCATTCCGCTGCTGCAACCAGAGACTGGAACAATTAGCAAAAAACACTAAAACTGGACAATTTGATCCCAAAGTCAGTTTTCAAGGACTCTACTATGGACATTCTCACTGATACATACTGCTGTTTCCCAACCCTCTAATATTTCCTAACCCCTGTCTGTTGCCTGCCTACTGTTATCCCATGCATTGCTCTCTTGCTGCTGCTGTTTGTTTTGCCTGTCTGTCTTAATGCCTGTCCTGTGTATGCTACTCTTGTTCTATTGCTGGTCTTTGTTCTTTTATTGTATTGCCTGATCTTGTATGTAAGTAGAGGGTGTGCTGGAAACGCTTGGATGTGTGCTGCTGTCTTTTTTAACTTAACTTTTGACATTCCCTTTTAGCCCCTTTCCCCTTCCCTGAAGAGGCTTTGCCTTTTGCCAGGCCGCCTTTGTAAATAAGAATTTGTTCTTAATGGCTTGCCTGGTTAAATAAAGGTTAAATAAAAACAATAAAAAAATAAAATGTGTGAATCGGAGTTGGCACAATCCATCAGTCACAGCATAGTGTGGAACTCTGGCCTGTCACACAACTACAATGACTGCACGCTCCTGCCTTCACTCTTCATTCAGATTTTTATGAACTGGACTTGAATTTACAGTTTTATTAACCATATTTATATTTAAAGTTAAATTCATATGTGGGTCGGCAGTAAACAAAATGCCCACTTCCCTCCTAAGACTACGTAATGATTAACATAGCAATGTTTGAACAAGAGAAATATACACATTTCGTGCCTGTATTTGTTATCCAATGATGGCTTTTTAGGAAACACAGGGAATACCAATCCCTCAATCAGTTTAATTTGAAAAACTTTGACTAGAACTAGGCTAGCTAATGTTTAGCTAGCTACATGACAATAAACATTATCTAGCCAGCTAGCTACTTTCATATCAGGTAGCTAAATGTTAGCTCTATTCTGTATTCAGGTGTAGACTACAGTAAATGTCCATTTTAAATCCCCCCCTTGATAAACTCTGTATTTGACTGACAAATGCGAGGCACACCACCACAAAAAAAGTGTTGGGTCAAGCTTCGCGTCAGCGTGAAAGAAACGCGATGCAGCATGGTGTTTTGCCTCCTGCTTTTCCACAGGAGCAGGAGGCAGATGACAGAACCTTGTTTATCCAACATGAGTGGAACCTCGTTTATCTTGGCTCTCACCAATCTATACGGCTAGTCTCACCGTAATAGCGAAACAAACCACGAAACAAACCACTTACAATGAAAGTTTGTACTTTGAACATAATCCCAAAACATGCTTAAACAAAAGGATACACGTCAAGTCTTTCAATATATATACACTACCATTCAAAAGTTTGGGGTCACCTTCCATCTGGACTATGGCTAATCGGGCACTCCTTCATTCTTCAGCAAGATAACGACCCGAAACACACCTTGAAGTTGTGCAAGAACTATCTGGTGAAGGAGGAATGTGAACAACAACTCAAACTAAAGACCTGGCCTGCCCAGTGTCCAGACCTCAATCCCATAGAACTTGTATGGGACAAACTGGAAAGGAAGAGTCAAAGCAAAGCAACCCACAAGTTTCTCTGGGAATTGCTGCAGGATAGCTGGGAAAACATGTCGGGTGATTTCCTGCTAAAACTTATTAACCGAATGGCCACTGTTTGTTAGGCTATTCTCACTCCAAAGGGTGACTATTTTGAGGAATCCAAGATTCAATTTTCAATATAATTTTCTTGAACATTTCTTTGATGTTCATTTTGTTCATTGTTACATGTGTTTTTTTGTCATTTTAAAGTATTTACAGAAATGTATATGGTGTAAAGCATTGTCAATTATGAGATAAAAATAGTTTCCAGCAGGTGACCCCAAACTTTTGAACGGTAGTGTATATTTTTTTAAATACACCAACACACGATTGAGTATGTATGTGTTCTGTGGTGAGTTGTCTATGTCCAGACAATATCTGGCTATACTGCTGTTGGTGAACTAATCTCCCTCTGGGACTAAAACTGAATTATTATAGTATAATATAATATGAATGAATGACTTTATCAATTAAATATTTCATTCATTCATTTGTATTATTTTGGAAGGTAGGGGAGGAACTGTGGAGTCTGGTGTATGCTGTTGAACGGATGGATTCATGAATTTATTAATGAATTAAGTAATTCATTCATTCAATCCGTTCAACAGCATACACTTGACTCAACAGTTCCTCCCTTACCTTCCCAAATTATACGAATGAATAAGGTTCATTTTAGTGCTCCCACAGACCTTGGGACCAAACACACCCTGTGGCAATACAAGCAAAGAAAGTAATTATCAACTATTTTCACAACTCTCATATCCTCCTCTATTACTCAGAAAAGACAGACACAAAAAGGACCCTAAAGAGTAGAAGAAGAAAAAAATAGCTGAAAGAAGCAAAAAAACGAATCAAAAAATTGACAGCAAACCTGCTCCGAAGACAATGAATATCTAGCTATAGCTGGAGGATGTTTCTTTGCTAAAATGTTTGAGAATCACACGATTCCCTTGATGAATTTTTTAATAATTTCCTTTGATCAACTACTATATTTGTTTTTTTGGTCATTCTGAAACTAGAGGGCTTTTTACCAATAAATATCTGTTCATCAAAAGCTGTTCATATTAGCTGTTTGTCAAAACAAGAGACAGCGTGCACATTTCAACTTAACTTACCCCCAATTTTGTTCCCAAACCTCAGAGCATCCAGACAGCACTGTGATTGAATGAAGGGTGACATTTTTAGGTTGAGGGAAAAAACAGCCCTAATGCCAAATACAGACTGATTTAATTACAAGCCCTGCCATCTTAGGCCCAGGTTCAATTACATTTGTTTCCATTCAGTGCAACTGCAGTGTGTTTGACCTTAATTATGCACATACAGTATAAACAAAAGTCACATTTGTTTAAATTTGTTTAATTTAATATGTTTTAATTTCAGGCTGTAAGGTAACAAAGGTGACATTTTTGAGATTGTAGACTTTAAAAGGGCACTGTTTTAGAACACCCCCATTTTACAGTTTTTACTGAAATTTAAGCAGTTCAAGTCCAGTGAATAGCCTGAAATGGTACAAAGGTAAGCGGTAAACTGCAAAGTTTAGGTTACCAAAAACAGACAATTTATGTCAATTTCAGAGTTATAAAAAAAGGCCCTTTTCAGGGAACAAGTAATGGTTTAACATGGGTTAACAGTCACTCTGTGCAAGTCGCCAACTCTGGATCCAGCAAAAGAGCCCCAGACCATCACGCTTCCTCCTCCATGTTTGACAGTTGGTGTCACACACTGAGGAACCATCCTTTCCCTTACTCAATGGCCTACAAAAACCTTTCAAAATTTCAAGATTTCAAATTTTGATTCATTGGTCCATAAGACCTTCTTCCAGTCTTCAGTAGTCCACTGGCGGTGCTTCATGGCCCAGGCAAGCCTCTTTTTCATATTTTGCCATCTTAGCAATGGCTTTCTTACTGCCACTCGACCTGTCAAACCTGCAGCTCGAAGTCTTTTCTTCACAGTTGAAACTGAGACTTCCTTACTTCGACCAGTGTTAAGCTGTGCTTGAAGCTGTTGTCCTGTGAGCCGCCTATCACGCAAGCTGTTGACTCTCAGAAACGTGTCTTCTGATTTTGTTGTGGAGTTTCCTCCAGTTTCCTAGTGCCTTTTGATGGTGTAGGAAACTACTCACTGCCAAAGAATTTACATTATTTTTCAGTTTTTGGTAACCTAAACTTTAAAAAAAAATCTCTGGCAGTTTACCGCTTACCTTTGTACCATTTAAGGTTATTCAATGGACTTGAACTGCTTAAATTTCAGTAAAAACTGGAAAATGGGGGTGTTATACAATTTTTGACTGGTAGTATATATATATATATATATACAGGCAGTGTAGTATAATGGTTAGGGAACTGGGCTTGTAATGTTAAGGTTGCAGGTTCAATCCCCAGGTGGGACACTGCCGTTGTACCCTTGAGCAAGGTACTTAACCTGAATTGCTTCAGTTAATATCCATCTGTATAAATGGATTGTAAAGAAAATGTCAACTGTAAGTCGCTCTGGATAAGAGCGTCTGCTAAATGCCTGTAATGTAATGTAATGTAATGTAATATATATATATATCCCTACAGTTGTACATGTGTCACAGGCTCCTGGCAGAAGTTCCATCTATCTGTGCTGCTGTCCCTTCATAGCAGGTGATCGTAGCCCGAGATCTGTTGGTTTTAAAATTCTGGTGAATCAGTTACAGCTGCTCCTAAAAAAATCCCTTTAGTCTCAGGGATACATTAGAGGTGTGAGGCTGTGGTTTTGTCCTCACACCTCTAATGTAATATAATCCTAACATCCCAACAGGACAGGTAGTCCCATGAGTTTCCATTTCAGAGTTCAATTACTGTGCGCCCGGTGAACTTTGCCACTGCTCCCTCATCTCCCATTGTTCCTTAAGGTAAATGTTTTTTGAGGAAGTTTAATTGATTTTTGATTGATACTGGAGAATGTACGCCAGAAGGAAGTTTGGAATAAGCCGTCTCATCTACTGCCATATTTACAGTCCCTCAACATTCCAAGCTGCCTATAGGATGAAAATGGCAGTAAATGACAGCGCTGAGAGTGTGTAAATGCTGTTTTGTTTCTTTGTTTCAAATTTTGTCTGTGTTTTTCTCCCAATTTAGTAGCCAATTCAAACCTCTATGTATTTTAATTCGCCCTCCCCTCACCAGACTGCCACCCATCCGGGTCAAGCTAATATCCCTCCTCCGAGACAGAACTTCGCCCACCTGCTCTTTAGGAATGCCCTACTGCTCCTTGACGTGCTCGTGCCGACTATCCCTCCCCACACCCCCTGGGGTGGACAGCCAAAAGCCGCCCCCGATTGGGGCTCCTGGCCAGAGTCGTACTGACGCAGTCAGGTTTCAAACTTTTTGCACTCCCGGCTTAGACTGCTATGCCAAATTTTTTAAGACTGAACTAAAACAGGGGGGAAATGAAATGACAGCCTAAAATGGGAGAGCCTGGGAGATGGGCGTGAAAAGCAGGACTCTCCTGTGAAACAGTATGTATCCATCTCTCCCACAAAAGACCTCACCTGGACAAGTGCCCCTCACCCAGGGTTACAGATATCCCCAGGGGTGCATCTAAGCATTGTAGAGGGCACTTGGGATCAAGGTAAATAATCGTAGATAATAATAAAACTGAAGGGGGCATCTTAAACAGGGATTGGAGTTAAAAACAAAAGGTACAATTCCAGAATATTATTGAAGAATGACTTAAATTACCTATCTGTGTGTAACAATCAACACATCCTACAATTTAAATTTGATAGGATTTAACAGGGAATGCCCTACTGACTGAATTCCTCCCTCCCATCAATGGTACTGCCGTTTATGGTGCTCCCTGCAGAGCTTCTGGTCACAGCCCGTATTCGAGACCAGATGGGTACTGCATCGCTGCACTGAGATCCAGTGCTTTAGCAGGACCAGCCCTGCAGTAGCCCCCAGACACTGCACATATGACTGACGGTTGGCTTCACATCTGTCAGCAAGTTTGCCGACACGCTGTACTGTACCACAGTGCTGTTGTTTACAGCTTTAAGCACTAAAAGGGTTTGTAGTCCTAACTACACCGGTGACATCTTCCACCGCATGCAGGCTACAACATTTCTGGCTAGGCCCGGCAAGGCCATGTATTGTAAGATGGATGGAAATGAACCAGGTTAGCAAGTCCTCAGAGTCCATCACTCATGAGGGATATTGGGAGATTGTCCAGGCCACATGTGAAAAGTCCCCTGATGCTGTCCTGAGAACAGTCACAAGGTCTTGGTTCTAGAGGGATGCTGATCAGCTGTGAACTGTTCTCTGTCCTATTTTAGGATAAATATGAACAGTCATCCCATTAAAATACATTATTCTCGTAAGACCACAGCATCAATTATCATTGATCAGTGAGAGACTGTCCTTACAATGCTGATATATAATATAAATTCTAAGGACAGAGCCTATAGAATAGAAGGATCCGGATATACTAACAAAATTGTGAGCTCATCCATCCCTAACTGTCTGTATCTACAGTACATTACTGTAGATAAGCAAATTGAACTAATTACAGCAGGATATTGTGAACAGTCAAGCAACGTTTTATTGCATTGGTTGGCGATTATATATATTCAGCCTGACAATTTGACTCTCACAGTTTACGCCACAATACCGACCGTTGCTGAGCAACAATGTTCTTCTCACATTCGCTGCTGTTTGGATTAAAATAACAAAGGACTGTAATGAGTTGCATAATAAAGACAAAGAGCAGGCCCACATTTCTCCACATGTTCATTTAAAGTGCAGATCGTACGTAGCCTACTCCTCCGCAGCAGCGTGCAACTGCCACATGTATTTCTGGATGTCAGTCAATAATTGAAGAGTGTTTTTTCCAAAACTCACTCAGTGGACTGAGTGAGTTTTGATAAACCATATTTTTCAAGCTAGGTATTATTTTTCTGATAAATGGTTAGATATTTGCAGTTTTACGTTTACACTATTATTCTTAGGGATTTAAGTATTAAAACATGATTTTTAATGCAAAAACATTCCACCAATTTAGAATAAACAAAAGTGTTGATTTTCTCAAAATTGGTCAAAGTGGACTGAGTGAGTTTTGGAAAAACACGACATGGTGCACGTAAGTAACGTTACAACCTATGATTGGCAGCACAGTGGAAATCTGTTTCCAATCGCTGTCCCGCTGGTTGTAGCTGCCACAGCCCCATGCTGTAGACACCTTAAAACCCACCTTTAAATGATTTTTATGGATCACAGCGTAAGACGCCTTCGTCTCTGAAATGACCATTGACCGCTTTAAGAGGGAATGTTTCCTCTTCAAATGTGTTGAAAGAGAACGCTTCATTGGTTGCGTCCATCAATGCAAAGTGGTCGAGACAGTCTAATACCCATGGTTATCATTCCCACTCAAACAAGGAAAATAGCTGAACAAAGGATTTCCGCTCTAAAACTGATCAGAAGTCTTGGATTTGTTCTTATAATGAGAAGGGAAACTAGATATTTAAGGTCTCATTTATTGCACATACCAATGAGGAGATACCTACAAATGTAAATTTTGACTCAATTAGGGAAAAGAAAATGCACACACACAAGAAACAAATATACTTATATATATTTAGGGAAACTGTAGAAAAATACAAAGCACCACTATTAACAGAGTGATCCCTGTTGTACAGATTGAAGAACAGCAGGACTTTTATGAGGAGACATATATGGCAACCTGCTACACTATGTACTTACTTCTAAAAAACTGGGAGCATACAATTGAAGACGAACCTCAGAAGAAGAATTATCAAATTCAACCAAAAGAATCCAGTCCTGTTATTTAGAAGCTGTGAAATCCTGAACCGTGTCCAATGGACAAGTCCATCTATGAATTTGAAGGACGTCATTTTGACACAAAGGCCTGGATTCAATCAATACTTGACGTCTGTTTGAAAAATTCCCGTCAAACGTCAAATTCCCAAAACAGTTTTGGCGAGTTCAGCAATCAACAAAATTAACTCCTCAACTGTGTTTGTGAAGAAAAAAGTACAACTTGCATTTATATATAAGTCAATGTTAAGGGCAAATGTTGATTGAATCCCACCAACATGTCTTTAACACTAGTTGTTATAATAACTCAGTAATAGTTAAATCAGTATAAGTTTATAAACAAATATATGACTGATTTATTCTAACCTACCATCTACCGACCCATTTTTTTTCATAATATTTTGAAAAAGAAGATAAAAAATAAATAACATCACAAAAATATACATCACATATTAAGAAAGGATGTAGACTGAATTCTTGCCCACCTTCTTGAAATGCAATCTTTGGTATATACTGTATACTGTATTGCAAATATACAGTATGTATTGTAAAAACATATATCGTATATTAAGAAATATAACATGGGTATATGGCATGGTCCTACTTTTCACATACTTAGTAATATGTGCAATGTTTTCTAAATTAGCAATAAATGAAACAATTAATATAGAAATGTAAAAAAGGAAAATTAGCTTCAGTTCTGGAGTTTCCAAGCTTTTCCAATGTTTTAATGCTTAAGCTTTTCGCATCTCCATTTGACACCTATTTTCAATACACTGTATTCACTGTACAATTGTATCCACTGTTCATAAAAAAAAGTGAATATCTTCCCAAATATAAATGTTTAAAATAAATGTTTTACTGTTTTAAACTGGTGGTTCTATAACATCACAGTTTCTTGAGTAAAGTAGTTATTAATAAGTTGTTAAAAAGCTGTATAGATACTGAGCAGGTGAACAAAGATGTTACGGTATTCATAAAGAAATAGGTACCATAGGTATGATAGTACCCAAAGATACAGAGATCACGGTGTAAAATGTGGGGAACATTACTGTGCACCTCCCCACATTCAGTGAAGCCAAGAATGGAGAAGCACATGTTTCCAGAGCAACACGGCATCAGCTTCATGCTGCAATACAAATAATTCCAAATAAGTGGTATGAAATGTGTGGATGCAAGACACTTTCTTTAATTCAGAATACTGCATACATGTAAACATGTATTTGTTTTCTATTTCCTCTACTGTCCAAAAATAACATCCATAATTCTCTCTCTCATAATTGGTGAGAGAAAGAATTATGGATGGTGGCATGGGGTGGGGGATAGTGTGTTCAGATTTGGCCTACAGCAGAATTTGGTGCAACTTGATAGCAATTGCAAGTTATCAAGTGTCCTCATTTATAATTTAGTATTGATTAATGGCTTTCATTTTCATGTAAATATTCCCCCGTCTGGGATCCATCACAGATGTGTTTTAGTAGGACACATTGAAGCTGCAGGAAATTGTGTTGGAGTGCCTGTGTCTTGGGTAACAGGGAAGGGGTGCAAAACCAAATTGCAGTATTTTGAAAGGATTTTTATAAAAACAGAAGTACTGTTTTTTATTCCTCCTACATAAAAAAAAAAAAAAAAAACCTGGAGTGGGAGCAAAATCTTAAAAAGAATTAAACAAATAAAATTGCATAATGCTTGAACAACTATAAGCTCAACAATAAGCGAGCTACATATTCCAATACTAATTCTAAGTTTGAAAAAAGAAGCAACTTCATCACCTTTATATGGCAACAGGCTAAAATCAATTTGTACAAATCATTTGTAGAAAAGAGGTTGTTTTAAACTGGGATTCCCCGTCGCCCGCGAAAGAGATTAAAAATGCAACCATATACAAAAACGACATTTTCAAATGTTGTGTTAAGAAATCGTCAAAATGTGGAACTGTGCTCCCTCTTGACACATTAAGAAATAAATGTCTAAGGTTTCACCTCTGAGGAGTCAACTGCTGAAAACAAAATAAACCTCAAACGCTCATACAGAAGACAGAAACCTATTCTTTACCCCTCAGCAATGAGGAACTGAAAAGTTGTTTTGACACGTCTTTATCGCGCAGCTTAGACCTGCAACAGCTTGCATTAATGTGCTCGCTGTTCTCAGCACATCTGTATCTGCCTCTAGTCTCACGCTGCTCGGTTATCGTTTAGTCTGGCCTGCCATGCAAACAGGGGAAAGCAGAGGGAAAAATTAAAGACAGGGTTTTTCACGTAGGGGGAAAAAAAAGAGTCTGGAACCGATAAAACTCCCACCAACAACAAAGAGATACAAAAAGCAGAGAAAAAAATTATAATAATATCAAACGTTTTTCCCTTCAAAAACCAAAGCATAAAGCGCAGTGCCACCACACATACAATTTTTTTGTTATGCGGATATAACAAAGAAAAAATAAAAAATTAAATTAAAAAAACAGAAGTAAAGCTTACCTTTTGAATGCTGCCGCCCCTCAAACCATTTGCCCAGGTTGGTCGGTAATCCAGTAAGGTCGTGTCAGTGTGAGTAAGCTGGGTGATAAAGTCCCAACTCTTTCCCTTCTGCTCTCTGTGGTGGAGAGGGCTGATGTAATATGCTCCTGAAAAAGAAGAAGGAGAAAAAAAGAACCCTTTACATTCTGAGGATTCCTGGGAAGAAGCCAAAAGTTCCCAGAATTCCCCATGGCGCACATAAGGTTTCAATTAGGACAAGCTGGAGCAACCAATCACTGCAGTTCTACGCTAAAGAGACTTTGTTTTTATTTTATTTGCACAGCGACCTTCTTAAGAGACCGTAATTCACAAGCAAAAGTACTCATTTTGAGTCTTTCTGTGTCAAACCTTTTCTTATTTTATCCAAATACATTTTTAATTTTACTTTTTAAAATGTTTCTGTGGCCAAGGATTTCTTTCCACTGATAGCTGGGAGTCTCAGTCAGGTTTAATTTAGGTATAAGATAAATTCAAGCACAATAAAGGCTGCCCTGCTGCTCATATATCCTTTCCACTGCTCTTATGGGTTTTGAGTTTTCTTGAATACATGGCAGTGAAATGTCTGGGAGAGAAAAATATTCCATTAGAATCTTTTATAAGAGAGAAGACCTGGTTCTGACCCGTGTGCACAATTTTCACGATCCCTCTGCCTGTAGAGTGCCTCAAGATCCTGGGAGAATTACACCTGGAACCACTGCCACTGGGGGGAATGTGCCACAGAAAGCCCTCCCCCTAATAAATGGAAACAACAGGTTAATGCAGGGGTTCCTAGACATTTTCATCTCAAGAACCTCCAAAATGATCAGCCTTAAAATTACATTACAAATCTGTGGCTGAGTACCCCAACCTATTACAATAATAATTACAATAATGACAATATTACAGACGATGTGTAAACCACACATGGCTTATTTTATCAGAAAGTATAAAATCTGTAATTTATGAAATATTGTGTGGAACAATATTCTTAACAGGCAAAATGATTTCTTAATTTTTGCTAATGATGCCCTCTATTAACATACCAACAAAATTGCCAATGATTGCTCTGGCTCTGACGCAAAAAGAATCACTTTTAACTGTGGAAAAAAGAACGCTATGCTAATTTGATGAATTCATACTTTTACTGAACATTAGTGGCTTGCGTAATGGCACTCATAAAATGTACATTTACACTAGAACCTGGTTTTGCAACAAGTATGAAAAGTGCTTACGAAAAGTGGGAAGTTGGTAGCCTTTTATCCACTGCTTAACAGACATATTGTATTCACGTAAAACCATGAGGAGGTTTTCCAAGTTCCATGTGCGGCAATCGTCTTCCACCCCTCTAAAAAGTGTGTTCTACTGGACTAATGTTAATGGAACACACACACACACACACACTTTGTGTGTGCGCGCACCTGTCTATGTTTGCAAACTAAGGAGGAGTCTATCAAAACACGAAATAATCTGTGCTCAGTTCATTCATTCTCAGATCATGTGATTTGCATTAATGGGGCATGCTTGATCGAAAAGGGCTTATCTTGAGAAGAAAATCCACCTGGCCGTACTGCTCTGTTCACAGCTCACACACTCCCACGTGCTGGTAGGAAGGGCAACAGGGAAACACACATGCGAACTGTCCCCTTTTCCCTTGAGCCTGTGCACTCTCCTCAGATAATTACACAGCTGGTGTCCCAGATGAACCAAGGCCTCCTTAAACCGGCAGTGCAATGGACATGCATATTTACATTCTTCTCCAAAACAGAAGAAGAAACAACCCCAAAAACAAGTCAGTCTGAAAGAGTTTAAAAAACAAGGCTTTCTGATACAAATGTATAACATATGTCCCTGGCTATATTCTAACGTAAACATAATAATGGGTCTTGCGGTGGTACAACATTCAGGGCTCCAGCCTGCAGTGTCGCTTACGACAGAACTCTAGGCGGATCAAATTCGTGCCACTGTTTTCACCGAAGAAGACTTCCTTGTTTTTAAGCTGAGCTTTCGAAGGAGGGGACGGGAGTTGCGTCAAACGTGGCGCTTGCTTTATCCTCCCGTTGTAGCCAGAGTGTCTAGCTGGAGGACACACACATATGCTGCCGGCATAACCCCCTTTCAGAGAGAAGCATCCTTTTAAACAGTGCAAGGGTGCTCCATTACACGCCTTAATTTATTTGATACACGGCGGAGTACGTAATGCATAAACAGGATGTTGCCGGTTTGAATCCTGGATGGGATACTGCAGTGTTTTTTTTTTTTTTGCCAATTGTATTTGCAGGCTTCTCTCATTGCTGCAGTGAGCCCTGCCAATTCTCCTCTGAAGGGTGTTCTGCCAGCCCATCGGCTTCTTTTCACTGCACAGCCTACCAGCTCAGCTGTGTCTGAGAAATGCACTTCAAAAGTGCAAACAAAGCAAAAGTGGCTCATCTGAATTTAGGCCCACAATACGAGAACTGGCACTCCACCTGCAAGCATATTGTAAGGAATTTTAAGACAACTTTTTACTATTGTAATATTCACTTTTGATACATACATTTTCAATGCAGGTATACCCCTATTTAATGCTTCCCTGTTTTGCGCTGGGCTATACCAATTGTGAAGGTCAAAAGATATTCTAAACACTTACAAGTCCCTAACCACTACTATCTTTGATCTACATGGTCAGTAGGCTAAATAAAAATGAAGTACTAATTGTGTTGCTTTTGTTCGATCAAATCTAAAACAGTAAGTCACAATGTACAGCATATTTTACGGATACTGCCACAAGTCCGTATTGCTGTTACATGACATGTCCAGAAGCACTCATTCTTTGTTAATTGACAGTGACAGGCAGACAAGAGGACATGGATGAAAACAAAGTTCCATTTCTATTGTAGAATGGTCAGTGCATGGACAGTCGTGTAAGACTATATATTCTTTTTATTTTCTTTAAAGCTTTTTCCCTTTTTTCTCCCAATTTGGAATGCCAAATCATATTCTGAGCTCCCTGCAATCTCTGCGGTCTACAGGTTAAGTTTGCGCAGACATGAGTCAGAGGAAGGCACTTCATTTGCAGCTTTAAACCGGCAGACCGTGGGTGCCCGATTGACCAGCGGGGGTCGCTGGTGTGCGACGAGACAAGGGCAACACGGTCGATTGAATCCCAACAGACCGTATCTTCTTTTAAACAAGACAGCTATCTATCAAGTAAAATATGGAGTGAAAACAACTGAAACTCAGCAACAGGGCACACAATATTACCATCTAGTGAACTAACTCCGGCTACAATTACACCTGTAACTCCAGTCAGTGCCTCTGTCTGCTTTTAATTTAATGCTCTGTTTTGCTTGCACACATCCACTGCGCCAAACAGAATAAACATGTACCCTTATTCCATTAGCTCATATGTTAAGTTATGCTCTTACCTAAAACTCTCTTTAATGAAATCCTTTGTATTTGGTATTAAAGATTGTCCAGGCCACTGCTGAATGCATTTTAACTGAAAGATGGGAGTTTCGGCTGTGAGGAGCAAGGCTACATTAAGAAACGAGTGGGCTACGCTTCCTGAATGGCCGTGGCCGTTTAACAGGCTCCGGCCAATCTTAAACTCCCCCGGAACTCACGTGCTGGAAACTCTGATTCAAGAGTTCTGGACTCTCCAATGCATAAATTCTACTCCAATCAGCACAAGCTTACCAATACAAGTAAAATCTCTCTTTAATCAAAAGATTGCTCATGGCTGTCAAAAGTGAGATTAGCAAGGGCAAGCTTAGACTGCACCTGGTACCTTAAAACATTCCACTGTAAATAAAATACGTTAATAAAAACAATCTCATTTGGATAAAGCTGCCACACAATTATCACAAGCATAATGTACAAATGTTTCATTTTAATGGAGAAGAGACCACTTTCAGCATCGCTTCATGTAAAAGTCATTCTTTGCATAATAAATTACTTGATTTGGAAATGGTCATTCTGTTTGCCGCCGGACACTGCCTCCTTCAGTTTATTGCACAAGAAATTTCCCCCAGATGCACATCCCTGGGAGATTAACCAAATATGGGGGATTTATTTGGCCTTCCACTGCTGTCTTCACATTCATAGTCCGTTCTTTGTCAGTTCGTTTGTCAGTTTGTGGTTTCGTCAATGACCAACGGAGGGACAAACTCACGGCCTTCGACCATTTTCTCCAGGCCCTGTGAAAAAAGGTGATATTGATTCAGTGACAGACCCATTTCAGGATCTAATCGCATTAAATGCTCTGTAACACTTTAAACTTTTCCCTACATACCTCTCCTCCATAGGAGACCAGCGGAGAGATCTCGCATTTGATTGGCTCATCTGCTGTGTCCTTAAGGCTACATTGGATGAGAGGGACATACAATACAATATGTCAATATTGTCATGTGACTCCAAACTGTCTTTGTACAGAGATCATTACAGATAATCTAGACAGCATGCTTCAGATGGTTCTTTAGTTTGATAAATGCAGCCCTGTGAGATCATCCAAATACACCTGGCAATGAGAAAACAATTAAAAGCATGAAAAATGAGGAAAGAAGACTTTTGCATTGAATACATTGAGGGACAGATTTACTAAAGGATTGCAAGGTCGCAATATCTAGACTGGATTTACTAAACGGTCACATTGACTCAAATCCCTATTAGGATATAATAGGATGTTTTGCGGGGGTTAAGTCACTTTGCGACTTATCTTTCGATGAATAGTTAAATCTTTCATAAATATGTATACGTGCTAGAACAGGGTGGAGATTTAGTAAATTAGGTCGATTAAGTACTGCATCTCTTTGAGTGAGAATTTTAAGAACACTTGAAACCAGGCAGTATTTCACGAGCGCTGATATTTCCTAGGTATTTAGCTATAACTGTATTGCACTTTCCAAGGCGCTAATCGCTGGCCCAGCGATGCAAAACAAATCACAAATGTTGTTGCAAAGTACCCCGGTTCATATCACGATAGCTTTATTTTCAGGAATACCTGTATCTACAGACAGCCAAGTCAACATTTTCAATATATATTCTATATACCATACATACTATTTACTAGAACTTGAAAAAAAAACTGATATGAAAGGACGCAGGATTTCTATTGAACAATTTGTCATCAACGTGACACGATTTGTCAATGAATTGTGAATACTGTTTTACTTTCAGAAGCTCTGTGGCCTTTATCCATTACAAATGTAGTCGTTTCTATTCTTTACTCTTATTCTAATATTCTTTCCTCGGTTGGACCACCTCGGTTGGACTTATCCTGCATTATATTGTAGAAAGGTTTTTATTTTGGACGCTGCCTAACGTCTTGTCATGTTTGTTTTCTTCACACCATCTACTGTTTGTTTTGTTATGCCTAATTAATTCATTCCTTTCATGATGTCACTCCAAATGTTTTTCTTCTCCGTTGGTGTTGCTTTCCTATGCTGCAATATGGCACTGTGATGCTGTAACTTGCCTCTATTTCCTGATGTATACATTTATGTAAAGTCAAATTTTTCTTTTTTTCATTGTTCCCTCGCTACAACCCTCACCTGGTTGCTGCGTATCCATTTTTTGGCATGATCAGGAGACCCTTTTATGGGTGTATCCTACCGCAAATTGTGAATGAGGGTGTTTAATTTATTTGATTGCGTAATTAGAACCAGTCTTAGTAAATGTGGTCGTTAATGTGTTGCTATTTGTGACCGTGAAATAGCCGCAACAAAATAGCGCAACAAAAATCATTGCACTGCGACTTAGTAAATCTTAGATCTTAGTAAATCTGGTCCTGAATGTTTAACAAATAATGTCTTAAGTTAGGAACCTGCAATTAAAAAATAAATCTTGGAATATCGTGACATTTGATACAGATTTATAGCTTTGATAACTAATGTGAATTCTAGGTTTTACCTTTAAACAAAGAATTACTGGAAATATCAATCAACTTATTGGACCATTTATTCTTTTATAACACATTTTAGATCTCAAATATTTGTTCTATTCATGTTCCATAATTCTTCAGTCCAACTTGAAAACCCATCATAGGTGGTTGATATTACTCCAGTAAAGATCTATGATCTGAACTACATCTATGACCTTTGCATAGCTGGCAACTGAAACCATCAGCAACAACAACAAAAAAACCCACAATACTTTCCCAGCATGCATCACATTCTTTATGATTCCCTATGTAGCTGTGGTAAAAAACCAGCCAATAAGGAGGCAGCTGGCAATGCCATCTACGAGCTCTCTTTCAATATTGTAACTTTGGAGAGGTCAATGGGAATGTTGCATCGGGGCAGTTGTGTCACTTGGTTAGCCACTAGTTGGTAGGGTGTATTGCACTCAACGGTCGGCAGCCCGAGGGTTGAGGATTCAAACATTCTCTCAGTGTTTGCAATGCCTAGCAGTTCGGCCTATTTTAGACTTCTGTCTTTTTGCTTTTTCCCCCTTGGCCCCAATCATCATATATGTTCAACGTTGTTTGTGTTTTCCATATAGTTTATGCTGTTCAGTTTATGAAAAAATGGTAAACAGAAATGTGTTAGCTGGTTTTGTTGGCTGGCTGTTGGTGGAGGATTCTGGGATAGGTGGTATGAGGGGGGCTCACCTGGGGAGAGCGGGGGCCTTGTTGAGGAAGCGGCCGCCCGCGTTTTGGACCCAGCGCCTGTGCAGTGCCATCAGGGCGTTGCGGGCGGTGGTGGGACAGTCTTTCCCATTCGGGCTGTCAGCGTTCTTCAGGGCTGAAAACTCATCGTCCCTCACGACCTCGTACACCACGAACATCCTGACCATCACACAAAAATGAAAGAGTACACTTTAGTTCAGTGGGAGTCGTTCAATATTCTCCATAAAACCAAGTGAGTTTGTTATGCACTGATGAAGGAGTAGTCAACGTCCGCCTTTGGTTCCACTCTGACTGTATATATAGGCCTAGATTTAATCAACATTTGTCCTGAAATTAGATGTATTTTTTTAATTGCAAATATTCTTTAACATTAGAATAGAACTCAACCCCTACCACAATGACTTTTGAAATAATCTTATTTCAATGTGTATTCAGTTTAGATCTAATTAAATAGGCCTAAATCACATAATGAATCAATGTAATTAAAAATAAATCAAATGAATTAGGGCCAAGCTGAAAATGGGAGAGCACGGAAACAGATAAAGAACCGGTTGACGTACACTGAAAAGTCCTTTCCAACACACTTGAGTGGGCGCCAATCCTTTAAGTACTCATTAAAATCCATATTTGGATATTCATATCTAAAAATCTAAGTTGTCTTGTGATCAGACATGCAAATAATAACCCTTATCAACATGCAATTAATTCAATAATTCAGCAATGCAACTGGACCTTTCCAATGACACAGATATTGTGAGAACATGAGGAAAATAGGCCATTTGGCCCATCTTGGCTCATCACTACAATATAGTATCTCTATGTTTAGGTCAGTCTTGAAGGGTCCAAGCTATTCCATGCAAGCCCATTGGTCCCAGAGCCTTCTCTGAAAGGTTACGAGATGTGAAGCTAGGCTGGAAAGTTGCTGCACTCACTTGGCAAACTGGAAGACGTCAAAGATGAATTTCTCCATTTTAATCCCGTTGGGACTGTCCGGTTTAATGAGCTGTCCTTGCGGGTCCACAAATGGGATTTTCTTCCGTGCCACGTGGTGCTGTAACTTGGGCTCATAAATGCTGAGACAGACAGACAGATGCATTAAAGTAATACACTTTGTTATTTTGATGCACATCTTTAATAGTCATTGTTCAAATTTATATTAATCATAATCGCTAAATCTGAGAGTGGATTCTTTTCACCCACATACCTCAAGTCAAGTTGGAATAAATGAAAACATATTGGAATTAACACGTGTATAATTACACTGCAACTACAGTGGTGGAACATATTATTGCAAACATTATTACATTGTACATTGTTGCAACTGTGTTTCTAGTTCTACTGCACAACTTCACAACATGGAGTCAACATATTCAAAATCGAAATGGCAGGCTGGCTAATTCATTATGTTTTTCCACGACAATCATGATATGAACTTCAAAATGTTGAAATACAATTTTTACAATTATGAGTATTATGCAATAATTTGTACGTACACTGTAGTTACACTGTATGTACCTCTGTGGTTAGTGTTTTTACACAGGTATTAGGTATTAAGGCCACTTAATATAAAGTTGGCGAATTCCAATTTTGAATTCAAGCAGGAGGAGTCAGAGCTGAGGGAATTGATAAGCACAATGCCGACTTACTTTACCACGTCCTTAAGGAAGGACAGGGTGAAGAAATGGTTAGCGATGTTACCGGCGCCGAATACCAGGCGCCCGTCCGGGCCGCGCATCTCCGCAGTCGCCGGGGTGATCTCGCTGTACTCCACCACCTGGTAGTGTCCGTCCACCTTGCAGACCACGCCCACCGACTCTGCGGGGTCGGTCTTCTCCACCACCTGGTGACAACATGGCGGCAAGACACTCTTATCCAGAACCACTTACGCAGTTTACACTTCTCAACATACAATCCATTTATACAGCTGAATATTTACTGAAGCAATGTGGGTTAAGTACCTTGCTCAAGGGTACAACGGCAGTGCCCCCACCTGGGAATCAAACCTGTACCCTCTGCGTTACAAGCCCAGTTTCCTGACCGTAAAAATTCACAGACACCCTTTCAGGATCTCTCTGTGTTTTTTTTCTACCTCCATGGCAGACTGCCTAGCTGAGAACGAGCCTGCCCATGTGTCTTATCTTTCACATCTGTTATTCAATGACAGCTCCTAACCTCCTGGTTCTGAGACTGCTCATATTCATAGCACTCAAGTTTACGATTACAGATTACAGTTATAGCACTTTCTTTATCTTTACATTTTTACAATTTTAAGCATTTAGCAGGCGCTCTTATCCAGAGCGACTTACAAGATGTGCATTACTACATGGTAGAAACAATCACAGTTTGCACACAGTGCAGTAATACAGCGATAAACATCGTTGTAGGCAGCTGCATACCATACCTATAACACTGGGAAGGAAAAGGTTAATAATTGTTTTAGTTTTTTTAATTATTATTATTTTTATTATCTATTTGATTTCAACTCCATCTTTTCATTATAATATTGATAATAAGAACATCATATCACATATTTGTGCAATTTTCATTTAATTTCATTCACTTGAATCGGCTTTGCACTAAATATCTATAAAGAACCGGTTGACGTACACTGAAAAGCCCTTTCCAATTAGTCGGCCTGAGTGGGCGCCAATCCTTTAAGTAAGTGAGCAAGCCCACAATGCAGCAGGTATTAAAACAGTCAAATCAGGAGGTATTGATACAGTACTGTACAGCAGGTAAGATATCATTCCTAGGAATATGATGTGACCCCAGAGCAGCTCCCACGTTTGACCGCTGCGGGGTAAACATAGCCTTCACAGTGGTGTGCTTCCCCAACACTCAAACCAATCAATTGATTGGGGTCTCTGAAGCAGTGGGCCCCCTGCTGGCGTGAGACAATATCCCATTCTTGCCTTTTTGATCCATCAATAAATGAAAATAAAAAGCACTGTCTATCTTCTAAATTGCATAAATTACATGACCTGATATACACCTTCTAGTAACAATGGGCTAATTCGATTCCCCCCTTTCTAAGAGTCTGATTGGAGCCCCAAAATGACTAAACCCACCTCTAAGCCTTCAGCCCATCTCAAACGTGTTCCTGCTGTGACCCTGCTACACCCAATAAATAACCACTCCTTAGCTTTGAATTGGGTAAGACAAACCTGGCTCTTAACCGCACTGCCTGCACTGGGGGAGAGGCACCGCACGAGAAGCCACGCTAACGGCCGGGTTTGCAATTTGCAGGTGGGTGGAGCCCAAGTTTGCGTAAAAAAACCCGAGCCGGAGTCTCTGATGACAACGGTCCTCTAGATAAAAGCGTTGGCAGATGTGGCGCATTAGTGAAGTTGAGCAAGAGACACAACTTTACTTCCTTTACTGTCCCCATAGATCTCCCAGCAGCACACAGCAGGTTTGTTTTCATCTGTTCTCCAGCAGTTTAGATTTGGCTACATTTAAATGCAATATCTGCAGGCTTGGAGCAGGAGCGTAGTGGAAGAGAAGACATGTCCTTCGTTCTGATGGTAGAAATGAGAGGTTTACAAGACTGTAGCCACAGGTTCGAGCCTTTGGCCATGTCACCAGCTGACTATGGTGGGGAGTCCATAGTGGGGCACATTGGCCTCGTACCTCGTCAAGGTAGGCTGGGTTTACCAATACACCTGTATTAAAAATATCAGTCACTGGTTATGAGCCCCAGAAAGAGCAGCTATATTTCAAACCATTGGCTGCACTTGAGAAAGTCTACAACACAGTGTTAAAACACTTTCATTCAACGCACCGTGGAAGTGAAGCACATAAAACGCAAGCATATATCCTGGATAAATTAAATGAGGAACAGACAGGCACTAAAAATAGATGACTTTGGCTCCCCCCAAATCAAGACATACATTTTCCCTATCTTGCCACATTCTCAAAGCTCCCGCAAAAAAGAAATAATCATTTTCAAGGTCAATTGGGGGAGATGTAAAACACAGAAATATTTATTTTATAAATAAAAAGCCACACCATTCCCTTCCATTTGCTCCAGTGGTTACCTCGGGAGTGGCTACCCCCATATTTCAAAGCGGCAGTCAAACAGAGTGATATGTGACTAACTCGGGGAGCCAGACTGTATTCTGCTTAACCACAGCTCAATGGAAGTCAGGATCGGCCCGAAAAAAGAAAAAAACACAGCCAAGGGAATGGATGACAAGCAGGGTATATTCTGTGCATTCATTAAAATCAAAGATTTTTTTTATGGTTATGGCTCCTTTGTTTGGGGGGATGAGTTGCAGAAGAAAGCTGTTTGTTATGCACTTTTGAAATACAAAATGTGTTAAACACCTGTAATTGTTTTGCTTAAACTTAATCAAACTTCCATTCGATATCATACAATCTTCCACTTCTAATACTTGATATTTGAAAGCTATAAACTACTACCTGTGGATGAATGGCATAATTATAAGCTCCACAAATGGTATCTGCTTCTGATATTACATTATTATGTGAAATAGTTGCATTAATATGCATTTCATAGACTACCACGACCCTGATGAGCCACAGGGTCTGCTGGTTTTTGTTGTTACGCAGAATCCCATTGGTCAATTAAAGCAGTTGATTAAATGGTTATCAGACTGTATTTAATTCAAAGCTAAAGTTAAACTGTACACAAACTAAAGAGAAAATAAAATATTCACGTTTCATATTGAACCGCTCCAAAAAAAAAAAAACAGTTTTTGGCTTCGTTATGGAACGTCATATCCAAAACGGCTTCAAACATTCATAAAGTACGGCAGTCAAAACATCGGCTGGTGTAGGAGGGCAAAGGCGTCTAATCGGTAATGAAATTGAAAGCACTCAGCGGAAATCAGAGAATTGAATAGAAACCTTGCGTTAGTTAATCCAGAAAGACTGGCTGCGTGGTTTCAGCTGCTAACCAGGTGCAAACCAGCCTCTGTTTACATTCTCTGACACTGAAAGAGTGACGACGCCACTGGCTGACCACCAATTCCACAGTCAAGCCTCAATAAAATGGACCACATTGGGCAGATGGGACTGCACGAGCTGATCCAGAGCGAGCAGAACCAGTTCAAGTTCAAGTCCACCAGCTTCATCCCATTCTCCCTTAAATCGGGTTATAACCGCTTTCTCATTTATGTCGCAATGTTGATAACTGACGTCACAAGGTGTAGCAGGTAAAATCAGCTGCTATTGAAACATAATACTAAAACTTCTAGGACTTTGACAATCCTTGGTCCAGAACATTATCCCCCATCTCCCCAAATCCACTTCCTCAAAAGTGTCATAATCCAGCTTCCTACGATGTGGTCGGGGAGGTGAAATACAGTAAAATTTGGGGTTTTTTACCCACAAAAAATAAAACATTTCTTTGGACGTTTTCATATTAACATGCCATGTACCTGAGAAAAGGTGTGAAACAGGGCCATGATTTTATTAGAACCGTGCTCACATACCTTCCACGCAGGAAAGTGAACTGGTTTGTTTTGGTCATGGGTAAGGTTGTGCACTCTTCACCACCTCTGTCAGGAACCTGCAGTTCCATCCTCCAACACCAAGAGGTCGATTGCATTTGAGTAATTGCACTAATTACTGAAAATAGAGTGCCTACAGCGACGCCTGAGGATCAGAAAGGAACTGCAGTTTATTGAGAGAGGTGGTGAAAAACGCATTCACTTAGCCATGGGAGGGCTGGGATAATGTTCTCAGATAATAGCATATAGCATGCTAATAGCTACTCATTCCTTTCCGACAAGACTGATGCCTGGATTTTGTCAGCTGCTCTCATCTCTGTACCCCTCCAATTGTGTACCCATCCCTGCCTTTTCATTCTTCTCAGTCACTTCTCTGACTACTGCCATCTTATATATATGCCATTTAGGAGACACTTTTATCCAAAGGGACTTACACTAGTGAATGCATACATTTTTCAGTATATATGTGGTCCCAGTGGGAATCAAACCCACAACCTATGCATTGTCAATGCCATGCTCAACCTACTGAGACACACAGAACCACATCTTGCTCATCATTTTACAGCTAACGTTAATGTTTCCTAGAACAGCTCAGTTGATTTGAATTGATCAAAACAAAAATGGTTGTTATTGTTGTTTGCCAAATGGGGGGAATTGTTGTGCAATGTTTATGTTTGTGTAAACTATGGTGCTTTAATTTTATACATGTTAACTTTGATTCAAAAAAATAGCCACACCAATAGCAACAGTGATGTCCCCACAAACATTTTTGGTGTTTTGAGTGTTCCACAACCCACATGTCCTTTATGAAAATTTTAAGGCCTGTACTTCCCTCTACTGTTCAAAGAGTGGAACTACAGCTCATGGTTCCAGGTTTAAAACACCCCAGTATTACTGGAGACAACTAATAACTCCCTCATCTTTGTTACACATAACACCACTTCCCCGCAACCAAAAATGACTTAAAGCCCTAATTCAAGCACTGGCTAATAAACAACATTGTGTGCAGCAATCACGATCAAAGTATCTATGCTAGGCCTTCCCAAACACACTGCTGGAAAACCCCTTCAGATGCTGGTTTTTGATCCAGCCAATCCTGGATCTGAACATTTTATAATTGTAGTGCTTTTCTAAAAATCACTCAGTTCACTTTTGCTCAAGGGACTTGAGTGAGTTTTGGAAAATAACTCTTTTTCCAAGAGGCACATATTTTTCGACCCATTTTATTGCTCCAGGTACACTGAAGTACTGGCAGCCTGTTGAGGAGAATTTAGGGAAATGTAGCCCGCCTTAAATACTAGGCTGCCCGCCGCTGGTTTAGCAGAGATACTATACATGGGGGATGGGAAAGATACCGAATTTACAATGGAGCTGCCTGTAACGCCCTGCTTGAAGGATTGTTGACTGCACATAGACAGCTGACTAATCATGTTTGCTGTACCGATACAGCTATAGCCTGTAGGGTCGTCTCCGTGGTATCTGCACATGCATCATGCATAAGGAACGGCCTATTAAAGAACATTCTGCCTTCTAAAATACGCCACATCACAATCAGGACGTAACCTAGCTTTGTACTAATTGGATAGAGATTGGGACCACACGCTGATAAAAAGAAAGACTGCTCATTGATTTCAAATTATTTACGTTTCAGTGGATTTTCTGGGCGTTCTCCAAATTGATTACCATTTAATAGCTTGGTCTCTAGTCTACCAGCAGCCCATAATAATCACTAATGATCAACCATTATTGGGCTGTTAGTGCAGTATAATGGTTAGGGAGCTGGGCTTGTAACTCAAAGGTTGCTGGTTTGATTCCCACGTAGGACACTGCTGTTGTACCCTTGAGCAAGGTACTTAACCTGAATTGCTTCAGTAAAATATCCAGCTGTATAAATGGATTGTATGTAAAGAAATGTAAACTGTGTAAGTCGCTCTGGATAAGAGCGTCTGCTAAATGCCTAAAATGTAAAATGTAAATGTAAATGTAACTTGTGTTTTCAACGGCCTCTGGGTTTACACTCTGGGACTGACCTTAGCACCGCAGTCCGCTCCCTTCTCCACGCAGAAGCCAACGAAGGCGGGGTCTGCCACCTTCACCAGGATGTTGTCCACACCGTACACGTGGACGCACTCGATCCCCCTGCGCTCCATGTCTCCCACAATCCTGTGGGAGCTGAGCGCCCGATAGAGCCCCCCGTTCCCATCTGAAACAGAGGGGTGCTTAAAAATGTTAATTGGTTTACGCGCAAATCGACACAGCCGGGCTTCATATAAGGGCTCGTTTTGCCCCCATAATGCATCACAGTTGAGCTCATTTGCTCTACTACTACATCTACTAGGCCACACAAACTTACCCGGTGCCATGCAGATCTTGCCTTTAGCTTCCAGAAGCATATTGCCATTGAAGTCCATGGCCGGCAACATGCCTTGTTGAAAGAAGACAACGTTTTCCGTGGGCAGGCCAAAGAAGTCGTGGTGGGAAAAGAACTCTTTAGTGGAGGCCATGGTTCGCCCACTGGTCATTATGTACCTAACAGAAACAAGCCGTTGTTATATCTTTGCGGCCTAATTCAGATTGGGAGAGCACAGGCAGTGGTTCTAATGCAGACTGCCTATACTAAGCCAGATAGTCACCTGTGTGTTGTTAGCATTGAAAGTTGTGTCTCTGCCATGACGGAAGCTCAAAGTGCTCAGATGTGCACAAAGGGGTGTGGCTACAGAACGTTCAAAGAAGCTGCAACAACACAGCCAAATACAGATAGAAAAAATACAAACTGGAAACCAAACAGAACAAACATAGGTGGCCTTTAAATAAAAGAAACTAAACTAAAACTGGTAGGAATCTTTTACAGACTGGCATCGGGTGTTGCGATGTTAATTTCCCGAAATGCTTTCTGTTGCCAGGAAATTACATAAGGAGAGGTGGGCCGTACAGACTCGACCCGCAGTAACTATGAGCTATGAGGAAATGAACTAAGCTATGAGGAAATAAATGCAGGGGGTGTTAAATGTGAGATTGTACCAGAGGTACTTCCTTGTGGAAGCAGGCCAGCAGGGAAATTTAAGCTCCACTCGGGACAGCATTCTAGCTGGCGTGGTATGGCCCTGAAAATGTTCCTGAACACCCGCTGGGACAGGGGCCCGTTGCTCCTGCCAAATCCCAAGACTGAATCGCTCTAATTACCCTGACCGGCCGGGCGCATTCAGAGAGCCTACAGAGGGGCTGCAATGAGTAAGTCAAATCTGAGCACGAGTGCTCGGATACATGTGCACAGTGGAATAAGCTTGGGATGGCCAACTAAGCCATCTAGTGCAGCGGTCCCCAACCTTTTTTGCACCACGGACCGGTTTCGTGCATGGAAAAAAAACTGAGACAACTGCGGAAAAGAGGCACACAGATGGAAGTGGTCATTTTTCAAAATAAAACACCCTGCAGACTGCGATAGTCAATAAAATGGAAATAAAATTAAAATTAAAACGTTTTTATTATTTCTGTGCGGCCCGGTACCAAATGCCTCACGGACCGGTACCGGGCCGCGGCCCAGTGGTTGGGGACCACTGATCTAGTGTGTCTACCGTGCTCTAACTGCCCCTCCAGACAAAAATGACTACATCATTTCCTGCTGGGAGGGAAGGGTGAGGGTTCATTTTATTATTCTGATGAAGGCCAAAATATTAATGTGGCATTGTGGTTTTTGTTAACCAAACACAATTCAATGTACAAAGTCCATGTATTATTTTTTTTATTGCAGAGGCATGTTTTTTTGTTTTGTTGGTAAATTTCCTAAAGCTTGTCAACTTCTTCCCCAAAAACTTCAAAATTCATGTCAATGTCCTATTACGGTATACATGTTAATGGTAGTAAATGCTAATAATATTGTTAGGTCCAGTTACATAAGTGTACGGTAAGGTCTAATGACATACATATACATACAAACACATATAAATATGCTAAATGATAATCGTTTGGTAAAATCTAATTACATATAGTTATTGTCCAGAAAACATGGCATTGGGGGCCTTAAATACTTCCTGCAGCAGTTAAATGCTTCACTGGCAAAACACTTGAATTGCAGACACTTATTGAGTTACAGACACATTATTGAATTACAGACACATTAAATCTCCAGCAGTAAAACCCTTCACTGCAACTGAGAAAAGTAAACAGTAAAGCTCCTCTGCTTCCGTAACTGAGAGCAGAAGCTGGAGTGGACAGGGTGGCTGCACAGAAACTCTACAGCTTCCTGGGCACCTGGGTTTGCTGTTTTCTTTTCCAGCCAATCCGATAATTAGTTCAGGTAATTGAGAACATATATTCAGGTGAATTCATGATTTTTATCTGGGATTTTACTCAGAATGCAGATTTGCCTCATTGGCCATTTTCTTTGTGAAGGCTATGTTTCCCACAGGCTGATTTCAGGACCAGGGGCCGTATGTACAAAGATTCTAAGAGTAGGACTGCTGATCTAGGATCAGTTTAGCCTTTTAGCTCATAATGAATATGGTTAGGATATGGACAGGGGAAACCTGATCCTAGATCAACACTCCTACTCTTAGAATCTTTGTACATACGGGCACAGGTGTCCCCATGTTCAGGATTTTGGACTCCAATGTGAATTAGCCTATTAATCAATTAAGTAGGTGTATGTAGAGCATGGCGTTGGCAATGCTTAGGTTGTGGGTTCAATCCCCACTGGGGCCACATATACTGAAAATGTATGCATTCACTACTGTAAGTCGCTTTGGATAAAAGCGTCTGCTAAATGGCATATATTATTATATTATAATATAGTCCCCTTTAAAGACTTCAGCTCAATTCAATACTGGAAATAGCCATTTCAGCTGGAACAGAAACCAGTATACACAGGGGTGCCCAGCACTGAATTTGGGAAACCTTACTCAATGTGCCTTTTCTGTAGTATGCTCCTCCAGAGGACAGAGGGTGCTCTTACCAGGGAATGCAACACTTCGCCTCATGCCTCCTCTCTGCAAGCTGCTCCAGCCTCAGTATCCGCTCCGCCTGGAGCTGGAAGAGGGACTTGTGGGATGGCAGCCCCACATCGTACATCCCTTTGGGGTACGGGACTCCCAGTCTGGTCCCCTGTCCGCCAGCCAGCAGAAGAACCGCCACTTTATTCTGGGATATACAACGGAGTCCTGGGGGGGGGGGGTTAGAGGACAGTTACCAAGGGGAATGCTGAAATATGCATATTTTCATTTGATTACATTTACGTTTATTAATATGGCAAAGGCTTCTGTCCAAAGTGACAGTGAAAGTGCCAGAACAGAGTAGACAGGAACATATATACATATTTAGTGCAACAATCCATGAAAAGAATGGACTGCTATAATACTCATGAATAATCTGATGATAATACAATTGTTTTTATCATTGTGGACATTCAGACAGCTTTGTAAAGCATACTAAATTGCAAGACAATCCAAAATGTTGGATTGGGGGTGGCTCCTGACTTTCTTACACACAAAATGGAACTTTTCACATTTTGACATTTTGGTTATAATGACATAGTGTGAGACTGGGCTGCCTGCAAACCTAAGGTGTATCATCCACAATCAAGGAATGGCAGAGTGTAGCACTGACAACCCTCAGGCCCTGTGTGACAAAGTGTGTGACGTCTTTGCAAATCAAAAAGGGCCTGCGTCAGGTGAAAAATGAAACCAGGCGAACCCCCTTCCCTCCTCAGAGACCCCCGCCAACCCCCCAACCCCGTCCCCACGGAGGGACAAAATAGCTGAACCCTGCAGGGCGCCACATGTTTCAACACCAGCACCCCCCCTCACCATCAACAGAAGCCCTGTTTTACCGCCTCAGTGTCGCCTCTATCCTGTCCCGTTATTGCAAACAGCAAATCTGAACTTCCTGTTCTGTCAAGAGGCTCCACTGCTCGTATTGGATGTGTGTTTTAAGTGACAATAGTCTCTCTTAATGGCCTAAAAGTTCCGTCTCCTATAGAACAGCCTACCAAATGCTGTATGGGATTCAGATTCAGATGTTAAAAGCCTACCTTTAATATGGCTGATAGTTGATTGAGTGCTGAGGTTAGAGTGTAGCTTGTGGCTGTAGAAAATGTTGGCGCTAAGAGCTGCAGAAAGCGCTGCATTGGCTGCCACCTCATTATCAGTGGCTCTCCCCCCTGCTTAGAGGTGCTCTTGCTCCTAGTGGGGTGAGACACTCAATCCACTATACCCCCACATTTTTCGGAGAATAATTTGAACGGGAGCTAACCCTCCTCCTCCCAGGTGTCGAGCCTCTCTCGATCACGCGTGACACTGCCCAGCACCTCCCTCGGAACGGGCTCCATCCTGCCGTCCACCTTCTCCCGCTCGCCGCTGCCGGAACCTTCCATGGCCCTCCGGAAGAAGCCGTTGTTCTCCTCGAAGTTCATGCTCTCCAGGTCCCGGGCCATGTCAGCGCGTTCCTGCGGATCCAGCTCAGGCCAGAAACGCAGCAGGTGAGACTGGCCAGCCTCGACCAGCCTCTGGGCTACACCATCAATATCCATGACTGTGCCTCGATCTTCTCTCACACTGGACTCCCAAGTCTACCATACAATAATTACACATACACAAATGACCATGGGAATGGGAATGGACGATAGTTCAAATTAACATTATTACTTGAGGTCTGTTTAAACACACCGCAACGGCAGATTTAGTCATTACATTAAAATTATGAAATATTATCCAACATGAACGCATTATATTATGAAGTGATTGACGCTACAATGCATTCCAGACACACCTACGCTGAGTAACATCAATCTGTTGAAAAACCAGCTGTACAGGTGCTATTGTAAGCCTGCCTCCGACTTATCTGGATGGCTATAAAATGTAAAGTATGCAGAGAGCCGGCTGTAAAGTCGAAGCTTAAACGTACAATCTTTGCTTGCGTACATATCATTAACATAAAATACACGTATACAGGTCTAAAGTTGTTGGTGCCAGTCACAGGGAAAGAGTAGTTCTGTTAAACCTGGACAGCCTTGCATTTCTGTTTTGACATGGTATCCATTTGGTAGGAACATTATATAACACTAATGCGCTGTGGTGTATTTCAGACTTATTTCAGAAAATTGCATCTTGTGACATTGAATTTAAAATAAACTGAATCGTTGCTTTCAAAATGGGGAGAGCGTAGGCAGAGAAACATGAACCATGATTTAAGGTAAAATAAAAAATCTCAAGTTACCTTTTTAAGAAAACGTTCCCGCGACTGGTTCCTTCCACACCAACTTCAAGCAGTACAATAGTGTAGCAATTGTGCACTGCTTTACATGCTAGAATGTACATGTATACGCCTCCTCATTTCAATGTCCAATCAGTCACCTGACGTGGCACAAATGGCATGCGGCGATTCTTACAGTGCAAATATAGAAAGAAAAGAAAAGAAAAATGACCTAATATTACGACATAGTAATTTATTCGCTGAGCAGATAGCTGTACATTACGTTGTACAACGTTGTAATTTACGTCTGACAGAAATGAACACGTGCTGACTTTGTGGTCTGCTAGGAACAGTCAAACTTCGTTTTACAATTTCTGTCTGTTCAGCTTTATCGGTCTGTCCGCGTATTCAATATAAGAGTTGTAACTGCATGACTACAATGTTTTTTGTTGTTGCTTGGGACTTGTTGTATGTGCTTTCAGGAAGAAGCAACTATTTCATTCAATATGTGGTAAAGGGGAGCACATGGAGAATGTGGTAAGCAATTTATGTCCAAAAATGTGATTTTACCCTTTATACATGAATTCCAAAGAAGTCCACTGTTATGATGATTTTGAGAAAACTGATGTAGGATAATTTTCTGATACATTATAGTTCAGTTGGTGCTCTTATAAGCTATGATATGACAGCTGAACAAAAGCATAGAAGTTAGTCTTAGCTGTTTTTTTTTCTTCCATTTTCTAATTTTTATTTGAAATGGATGCATTTAGAAAAAACAAAAAACCCCGCTTGAATCCATTCCAGCTGTGGCTTCATGAAGTAGAAAATCGTATGAAGTCCACCTCAATGTCAACCGATTTCTTCTTATGGAACTAGTTCTGCTACTACTTCCATTTTCACTTTCCAAAAGGAGGGTCATGATGACTGTGTCAAATTTCTTTGCATATACAGCTGGTTCCAAGTTGCCTACATTGCACTGGACCACGTCAATGTTTGTGAGCTCAGATTCTCCAGTGTTCATTTTGAATGTGGCTAATGCATCCAACACACAATCCAGCACCTAGCGTTGCAGCCCCAATGCTCAGAACCCCACATCCGCATCTCAGATCTGCTACCAATCTGTTCTCAATGTCATCAAATGTATTGTGTAGAGTATAAAGCATACATGCTGCAATATGAGGGCTGGTTGGATATTGTTCGAGAAGTAGCTTTGGTTCCTCAAAAGCGTCCACTTGTTGAAGACACCATTCCAGCTCCTCCAGTTTCATGTTCACCATAACTAGACAGTCAGCAAGGTAGCTGACGTCAGTGTTACATGTGCATTTGCAACAAAATCAAATACGTCCTGTAAACAAGTCCGTACTTCAGTTTCTCAGTGGCATTTACACAGACCAATGTTAGTTAGCTTTTCGTTTTTACAGACGTTCCAAGGTAGTCCGCGTGGGTGTTCGATCTGTTCGTGTTGCAGTG